>AP027110.1:48907138-49507138 GCA_028142955.1 Pinctada fucata | reverse complement strand
CGCCATTGTATTTACTTGAGGCGACATCTATAGTAGTTGACGTGCTGTCAGAGTTTATTTTCAGCCATGTTATGGAGTTTTCGGAGGGATCTGCACTTACGCTGCAGCCCAGAATTACATCACTTCCAAAAATAGAAGAATATGAAGCAAAGGAGACTGCTACATTTGGTAGACCTATGAAAAATGTGTATAAAATGTGCATACGAGATTTAACCTACTTGATATGAAGAATTTAAATAACAAATTTAGAACTATTTTGACACATCAATTTCCAGAAAAAATTTTGCATACAATCCCTAAAATTCTTTTATCAGGCATTAACGTCATATTTTTTAAGACATTTTCCTTGTTTCATTTTTTATTACATTTCCAAAAATCATATGCAATTTACTTTAAAAGAAATATATGCATGTGAAACTAAGTAAAAAAAAAACAATTTGAAATACCAAATAATTTGTAAGCAAATTATAGATATTGCGCAGAGAGTTAGAGTATAATACACTAGGCAAAGAAAATAATATGTTTATATACAAAAATTTAGGTTGCAAGACAACATTTTGATTAGAATTTTAAGTAAATTACAAAAACATTAATCAATTCAAGGTATCTTTTCATTTTTTTTAATAATCCTAGTCAAAACAGGTTATTATAGTATATCATATTATTTTATGAAAATTTTATGAAGAATAAAAAATACTAGTTAAGTGAGGTTATTTGAATGTATGAATACATGTGTATACGTAGTCAGCTATAATTAATGGAATTTAATGAGTTTTATGGATAATATAGTATCTGAGTATTATATAACGACGGTATGATTAATATACCTGTATATATGTTTGCATGCAAATTACGCCCATCACCATTGTATGACACGAAAAGCATATAAATGAACTTTGTTCATTTGATTATTTGCTAAAGCACCAGCTGAAGAAATACCAAAAACGTCAAAAAAGCAACAACGAAAATTTTTAAAAAGCCAAAAAATGAAACTATGAATGCTACTCACTGCCCGTTACGTTTAGATAGGTTTGTCCGCTTACAGTCGTCCCTGCTGCGTTGGTCGCAGAGCAGACATAATATCCCGAGTCAGCCGTTACAAGGCTATTTATAGTCAATGAAGGGGTACTTGTGGTACTTCCAGAGTATTTTGTTGGATTTGCATTAACATTTATAGTTGTTGATTGGCTATTTACAATCTGTTGCCATGAGACTGATGTAGCGGAAGGGTTTGCTGTTACAGTGCAAGCAATGGTGACAGAATTGCCGAAAACGGCAGAATATGAGGATATCGGAATGCTGACATTTGGTGAACCTAAAGTTGAAACAATATCATATAATCTCTCTAATCATATACACTGAAGAAACCGTTTCTATAGATATCTGAATTATATGATGTAAATTCAGAAGACAGGAATTCATAGGATTCTTCAAACAATGTGAAAATGATGTTATACGAGGGCTGATTGATATGTTGTGAGCCTCGTATTTAAGGATTTGAATTTTATCAGACATTTTGCATTACTTTTCTATATAATCCACTTCAGAATTTATATATACACTTTTGCCATCAGTGTTTTAAAGTGCCTAAATACAACGTTTGAAGAACTCCTTATCTTGACAGGATAGAAGCTATCCACTGCAAGTATGACATCATCATTGGCCTGAAAGTCAGGTTGCCAGAAATAGCTGCTTTCAGTTTTGGGAATAGATGAAGGTCTGATGGAGCAATATCAGGTGAATAAGGCAGATGCTCAATCAAATTAAAGCCACAATCATGAAGGCAGCCACGGCAGTGACAGACTTGTGAACAGGAGCATTGTCCTAATGGAACAATACACCTTTAATTAGAGAGCTTTCTGTGGCGCTTAAGTTCAATATTTTCCCGTAATTGTGTCAAAAGTGAAGCATAGTATGTGCCATTGATTGTTTGTCCTTTTTGGAGATAAAATATCAGCAGAATACCTTCAGCAACCCAGAAAACCGAGGCTCACAACATATCAATCAGCCCTTGTAAGAATGCGTCTATTTGAAACATGATGCAATATATTTGTTTTGAAATCAACCTTGTCATGTTTTTAGTTTGAATTTTATTTATTTATTCTCATTAATTTATTTTTTCCCTCTCCAGATCAAACATGAGGCTTGAACAATTTGCATACCATAACTGATACATAACTATCTTTTATTCACAAATTAAATTTTAATGCATTTTACAAGAAGGGAATTTGTGATAAAAACAGATATCACCGAATTAGGCTTGATTGTGTATCACAATATTAATTGTTTACTATTTAGTTTAAGATAAATAGAAAGGAGTGTTCATAGGAGTGCTTGTGATTCATGTTATTTAAAAACACACACTTTTATGAGAAATTAAAATCAAATTAATGTGTATTACATATTTTTCTGAATTTCTTATTCTATCTTGAAGTATCTTTGGTATTAAGAGGTTTTTTTTCTTAACTAAATGATGAAGTTTAATTTTTAGATCAGTTAAGAGTTTGATGAATTTTGTGGAGAAAAATGTTTGGGAATCTGGAAGAAAACTATCAAAGGGTGGGGAGCAAAAACGAATGAAGTCTATATATAGCATATAGCATCAAAACCATTCCATAATTGACGAAGAAGAAGTTGTGCTATAGACGTACTTCCGATAACATCCAGGAACGTTGCAGTACTTCTTGTCGTTCCGACACTGTTCGTGGCTTCACATTTATACGACCCCTCATCAGAAAATACGGCAAATGTCACTGTCAGGGATGGATTCGAGGTTGTTCCCCCGCTTAAACGGGAATTTCCAGAAATGGAGAGGAATGTGTCAACGTTATTGACGACTCTGTACCAATTGACTGCCGTGGCATTCGGTGTTGAAGTCACGGAACAAATCAGCGTAGTATTTGAGTTGTAGCTAACAGGGTAGGAGGAGCTAGGTATACTAACTGTGGGAGCACCTACAGTGTAACAAAAACTAATGTCTGCCTTCAAACCAGTTATAAAGTCAGTGTTTTTTTAAAACAGAATTCTGACTCTCAGGTGATGTAAAAGTGCAAAAGTGCAATGCTGCACACCAGTCCATTAGAATCCAGTTATAATAAGAATTCGGTCTTTTCGAAATACAGAGTTACTTCCCATTTGTGCAGGTATCTGACGTCAACGCATTGTGACGTCATCAAATTCTATGGAAACCAGCATGAAATTCAGGGAAACAGGGTTACAAATATGACGTTTTCAAAGGCATTTAATGACGTCACAATGCTTTTACGTCAGATACCTGCACAAATCGAACGTAGGCCTGTAAAATCGAAAAGACGGAATTGCCAAATGAATTGATTTCAGAGCATAATTTTATTTAGTAGTTTTACTTAAGAAGGTATTTCAAATATCGCCAAAATATCAATGAAGTTTAATGAGTATGGAATCTTAGGTCCAAAACTTTGTTTTTCTTAAAAGAAAATCTATTCTTGATCATTTTTCTTTGGAAAAACATGGTTTGAAGGCTTCTATAAAGTCTACAAGGAGTATGGTATGATGAGAAATATTACTTGAAACAGAAAAATTATGATATGCAATAGCAAAGGGGAGCAACTCTCGCAAAATTCCGACTCAACGCTATTCAATTTACTCCATGCAAGAATAAACGAAACATTCTGCGTTGAATTTATAAAAACAATTGCTGAAAAAGAACTGTTTGTGTCATTAAATTTTCATACATAATCATATCCAAGTATTAAAGCACAATATACATTTATCTACACGCCTCTGACGGCCCCCTGAAAGAATTCAACATTGAAATATCATAACACTAAATTATAGTATTTGTAACCGATTTTATCACGTGATTTACAACCATGAATTGCTATGGCTGAAAAACATGAATTGTATCACCATTAAATATATTAGTATCAAAATATTTGTTAATAGTTCTGAATGACTATTGAGTTAAAATAGTGAGAGCACTTCAAAATATACACGTAGAAGAAGATAGAAAAGTAGATACTATTTTTATATGTATATATCATGCATGCAACCAACAACATTCATATTAGACAGTGACCATAATTAAAGATCAGAGTCAAAGAAAATTCAGATGATCAGTTCTGTGGTAGAGATTATACCAGAGTAACAGTGCAGAAACTATAATGTCTGTCACCAGAGTAGAAATACATTCAGAAAAAGAACAACAAAAAGTTACAATTTATAAATGCAACAGGCCAAAAAAGATCTGTAAGTCTGTAAGTGTAGCGTTCAGGCCTATGATAAGTGCGGCAATTATTTTCGTTTGTATTCAAAATGTTAAGTGTCACGAAGTTTATATTTTGCTTAAACAACCCCTGAGTGACAATTATATCCTTTGTTCACGAAATATTCAAAGGAAGAAAACGCCGTCAAATCCACTTAAGTTATATGGAAACATTTCAATTAAACTGCTCATATTCAAATGAAATGTATGAATTCCAGAATTATAATCTATCTAGGTAAGTGACCTCTAGCTTTGCATCTATTTGCTTATGATGGGATGGGATAGTTTAATTATACATTAAGTGTGTACCTCTCATGTCTCACGTTCGTTTTGTGTGTATCAAATTATTCTCGGTATCATACGTGGTAAATTTATTGACTGTGCATAAAAACAACACTGCCACAATGATATTAGACAACTCTATTTCAATCTTGTTCATTCCTGGTTAAACTGACTCAAGTGCGATGTGACATGAGTTTGTGAGTGTTGTATACTCACTTCCCACAACGTCAAGAAATGTCGTAGAACTGACGCCCGTACCAACTACATTAGCCGCTTCACAAAAATAATTCCCTTCATCTGATTGGTCTAAATCAGTAATTGTCAATGAAGGTATGACAGGATTGCCGTTACTATATTTAGACGACCCGCTAGGGTCAAGGGTCGTTGTCCCGCCTCCTGATAGGATACGTTTCCATTTGACTGAGTAGGCGGGAGGTTGTGAAGAGATAGTACAGGCCAAGGTCACTTGGTTACCATGGATACCGGTATATGAAGTGACAGGTATAAAAACAGAGGGAACGCCTGATGACAGAAATAAATGTGGTTGTAAATTAATCCAGTGGCTTCAGAAAATAAAGGGGAATTCTGAACATATTCATGCAAGTTTGAAGGCTTTCAGAAATTGGTATTTTGGGAGTTAAAGACAGCAGTTTCAGAAAATATAATAGGTAATTCAGATAAATTCATGCAATTCTTCTGCCTTTTAAGACTTGGTGTATTGGGATATATTCATGCAAGATCAGTTTTATTGATTATGGATACTTATCATATGCTACCAAAGGGAGATTATCAGAGGTGGGAATGAATTATCTAAAGGGGAGCAGTCATTATTTACTCACTTCCGAGTACATCAAGAAAGATATCAGGACTGCTCCCTACGCCAGCATTGTTAGTGGCTGAACAAGAATAAAAACCCTCGTCTGATGTTGTAATAAAATGTATCGTCAATGATGGCTCCGTTACACTTCCTCCGCTATACTTTGTTGACCCTGTCACTATGGCGATGACAGAAGTGACCCCACTAACTGTGCGTTGCCAGGTAACAGAGGAAATCTGAGGAGATGCCGTTACATTACATTCTAATGTTATGTTTGTTCCCACGGCAACTGTATAGGTTGTATTGCCTACTTGTACGACAGGTAAAGCTAGAAAAATGAGAAAATTCAGAAATGCTCAATCATTTAAGCTTAAAAGATAAAATCTTTTATGTCCCAAAAGTATAACCCGAATAAAAGATGACCGGCAATAATTATTGTTAAAGAAATATCATTGAGACAATTCTACCAAGTATTTAAAATCATTTTTGAGAAAGAATTGAAATGAAAATTAATTAGATAGTATAAGTATTGACTTTTATCCATATCCCTTCCGGCTGATTGAGCATTCTGATTGATATAAGTGAAGCCAGCACCATATTAAAATATGCTACATATGAAGACATCTAAAAAGCTATGATACAAATTCTAAGCAGCATTGATACATCATTTAAAGCAAATGCAACATTGTCTAAAAGCAAACGCAACATTGATTAGTTCCTTAAAACCAATTGGTTTTTTTTTTAAGAAACAATGATACAGCAACAATTATAACATTGTATCACAAATATTCATATTACATACATCTGTCATTCATATTGTATCATATCGTGGATATAATGTGGATACCGATACATTATGATGGATATCAAATTACACATTTCACACATACAAAATATTAAATTATGATGTATAACGAGACTAAATAATTGAAATCCATCAAATCCATGACTCAACATATATCCATCTGATTTCTAGAATAATCAGAATTGACAGCCGTCTTTACATCTCCAATTAAATGTTTTTCAAAAAAAAAAAAATATATATGTGCTGCATCCCATACGGTCAGGCTGAAAACCAAAATCAATCAAATCATAGCGATGTTTAATTTTACGAGCACAGCTATTTTTAGAATACATGTGCGAGAACACTTACTTTGTATATCCAGGAAGGTCTGCACCGTCTGGCTGTTTCCTATAGAATTCGTAGCGTAACAATAATACGTCCCTTCATCTGACGTCACAGTGTTGGATATAGTTAATGAGGGATTATTTGTCGTGCCGCCACTATATCGACCGGTTATAGCAATCGTCTGGGCCACGTTGTTTACAAGCCGTTGCCAGGTAACGGATGTTGCCGAGGGATTCTGGGATATGATAGAGCAGACAAGCTGAGCGGTATTTCCAGCATTAACTGTGTAAGTACTCGATCCTATCTGCACTGTTGGTACGGCTGTAGAAAAGATGAGTATATTTTACGATTTGAATAAAACCCTCATTATGAAGATTAACATGCTTAAATTGAAAGGACTGGAATGGATCTGATGCTAAATGTATGTCAAGGTCAAAGTGTTACATGCAATGAGGTCAAGGCCATTCTAATTAGCAATCTAAGGCTTGATGTCTAACTCTAGCCTTGCAGATTATCACAAATTAAAAGCAAACAAAGTTTCCACCATTTTTTTATTTTTTATTTTTTGCAATCCCATTTAAAAGGACCAATAAGTCAAGTAATCTTTAATTTTCATGTTTTAAATATCTTTCAAAATCTGAAATCCAGTCCAAATAAACAAAAAATCATGCTTCAAAAAATGAAAATTTTGTTTGCAGACAGCTGAAAAAAAAAATCATTATAACATCTTCTTAATTTACACTGACAACATATGGAAGATGTGTAACATATCTTGAAATCAAACTATTCTAAAATGATACTTGATTGGTCGATATGTTATCACTTCATTCTAATAGTTCCCTGTGTAAAAAAATTTCAATCTACCTAT
The DNA here is from genome assembly GCA_028142955.1 of Pinctada fucata. Taxonomy (NCBI): domain Eukaryota; kingdom Metazoa; phylum Mollusca; class Bivalvia; order Pterioida; family Pteriidae; genus Pinctada; species Pinctada fucata. The sequence continues at coordinate 49,499,799 of AP027110.1, read as the reverse complement.
ACCCATGCTATATTTTTTTTTTTTTATTTCACCGAAAACGACCTCAAAACCATAGCTTTAGAAGTCATTTTCAGTGACATTTCTACTGGCTTTTTTTACAATTCTTATCCCAAAAATCAATTTTGCTACAAAAAATTAAGTTTAAATCAACGATTGTTAAGATTAAGTATTACATCTATTACAGACTACAGTACTGGTTATGCTAATATTCATAACATATAATTATTAGTAAAGTCTACAATAGAGAGAGTTTGATAAATAATCCGTACTGCTCCATATAAATTATCTAAGATGACTTCCATGTATGTAAATTAAAGTAGTGTCTCCCTTAGATCAGGATTGTTCATAATATCATTAATAGAATATTGAGAGACAAAATAAATACATTCATTAAACAGAAATGATGCTTTCTGTCATATATCTATTAAAAGTGCTCCTTTCCTAGCGGGACTTATCCTTTATATAGTCATACTTTATTTCATTGGACCCAAGTTCTTCACTTCATTTTGCACACAAAGATTAATATATAAAATTAGTATAAGAAAATAATGGAAAAATCAACTTTTTATTACGTTTGAAAAGTTCCCTTAAAGTTTCAATACCTAGAATTAAATGTAATACCAGAAAGACAGGTAGACAAACGTACAGACAGTTGCCAAAGCTACTTTAGCTAACCCATTAGCAGACCTACCTAATTTAGGGATGTTGCATGTAATATCTATCAACAATTAATTGTAATTTTGAGAAACATAGGTAATCACAGATTACGAAGCTCACCTCGTGACAGCAAAATTCAATTCAAACATATTTCTTAGTACATGTATATTGGCTTTTAAAGGCAAATCCACTCAAGCAGAAAAAGTAGGTCAAGGTCATTTTATGAAAGTCTGATCAAAGATACATCCAATATGCAAGTTTGGTACATGTAGCAGTTATATTTTGCTCAATATTGGCTTTATAGAGCAAAATCACTCAAGCGGAAAAAGTAGGTCAAGGTCATTTTATGAAAGATTGATCAAAGATACATCCAATATGCAAGTTTGGTACATGTATCACTTATACTTTGCTCAATATTGGCTTTTAAAGGCAAAATCTCTCAAGCGGAAAAAGTAGGTCAAGGTCATTTTATGAAAGTTTGATCAAAGATACATCTAATATGCAAGTTTTGAACATCTAGCACTTATACTTTGCTCAATATTGGCTTTATAGAGCAAAATCACTCAGGCGGAAAAAGTAGGTCAAGGTCATTTTATGAAAGATTGATCAAAGATACATCCAAAATGCAAGTTTGGTACATGTATCACTTATACTTTGCTCAATATTGGCTTTTAAAGGCAAAATCACTCAAGCGGAAAAAGTAGGTCGAGGTCATTTTATGAAAGATTGATCAAAGATACATTTAATATGCAAGTTTGGAACATCTAGCACTTATACTTTGCTCAATATTGGCTTTTAAAGGCAAAATCACTCAAGCGGAAAAAGTAGGTCAAGGTCATTTTATGAAAGGCTGATCAAAGATACATCCAATATGCAAGTTTGGTACATGTAGCACTTATACTTTGCTCAATATTGGCTTTTAAAAGCGAAATCACTCAAGTGGAAAAAGTAGGTCAGATGCTGCATCTGATGCATGAGTCCATCTCGGCATCCAAAGATGAATCACTTGTGCAAGTTTGGTTACTGTAGCATTAGTACTTTGTCAGATACTGAGCTACCCCAAACTTCTTATCCAAGTCACTCAAGCGGAAAATGTAGGTCAGATGCTGCATCCAATGCATGGGTTCACCTCAGCATCCAAAGATGAATCACTTGTGCAAGTTTGGTTACTGTAGCATCAGTACTTTGTCAGATACTGAGCTACCCCAAACTTCTTAACCAAGTCACTCAAGCGGAAAATGTAGGTCAGATGCTGCATCCGATGCATGGGTTCACCTCAGCATCCAAAGATGAATCACTTGTGCCAGTTTGGTTACTGTAGCATCAGTACTTTGTCAGTTACTGAGCTACCCCAAACTTCTTAACCAAGTCACTCAAGCAGAAAATGTAGGTCAGATGCTGCATACGATGCATGGGTTCACCTCAGCATCCAAAGATGAATCACTTGTGCAAGTTTGGTTACTGTAGCATCAGTACTTTGTCAGATACTGAGCTACCCCAAACTTCTTAACCAAGTCACTCAAGCGGAAAATGTAGGTCAGATGCTGCATCCGATGCATGGGTTCACCTCAGCATCCAAAGATGAATCACTTGTGCCAGTTTGGTTACTGTAGCATCAGTACTTTGTCAGTTACTGAGCTACCCCAAACTTCTTAACCAAGTCACTCAAGCAGAAAATGTAGGTCAGATGCTGCATCCGATGCATGGGTTCACCTCAGCATCCAAAGATGAATCACTTGTGCAAGTTTGGTTACTGTAGCATCAGTACTTTGTCAGATACTGAGCTACCCCAAACTTCTTAACCAAGTCACTCAAGCGGAAAATGTAGGTCAGATGCTGCATCCGATGCATGGGTTCACCTCAGCATCCAAAGATGAATCACTTGTGCCAGTTTGGTTACTGTAGCATCAGTACTTTGTCAGATACTGAGCTACCCCAAACTTCTTAACCAAGTCACTCAAGCAGAAAATGTAGGTCAGATGCTGCATCCGATGCATGGGTTCACCTCAGCATCCAAAGATGAATCACTTGTGCCAGTTTGGTTACTGTAGCATCAGTACTTTGTCAGTTACTGAGCTACCCCAAACTTCTTAACCAAGTCACTCAAGCAGAAAATGTAGGTCAGATGCTGCATACGATGCATGGGTTCACCTCAGCATCCAAAGATGAATCACTTGTGCCAGTTTGGTTACTGTAGCATTAGTACTTTGTCAGATACTGAGCTACCCCAAACTTCTTAACCAAGTCACTCAAGCGGAAAATGTAGGTCAGATGCTGCATCCGATGCATGGGTTCACCTCAGCATCCAAAGATGAATCACTTGTGCCAGTTTGGTTACTGTAGCATCAGTACTTTGTCAGTTACTGAGCTACCCCAAACTTCTTAACCAAGTCACTCAAGCAGAAAATGTAGGTCAGATGCTGCATACGATGCATGGGTTCACCTCAGCATCCAAAGATGAATCACTTGTGCCAGTTTGGTTACTGTAGCATTAGTACTTTGTCAGATACTGAGCTACCCCAAACTTCTTAACCAAGTCACTCAAGCGGAAAATGTAGGTCAGATGCTGCATTCGATGCATGGGTTCACCTCAGCATCCAAAGATGAATCACTTGTGCAAGTTTGGTTACTGTAGCATTAGTACTTTGTCAGATACTGAGCTACCCCAAACTTCTTAACCGGACGCGGACGCGGACACGGACGCGGACACGGACGCGGACGCGGACGCGGACGCGTGGGGTTATAGCATAAGCTCACTCAACTTCGTCGAGGTGAGCTAAAAACAGCGTAATTGAAGATCAAAAATCGTAAAAATTACGCCAAAATTGTAAAAGAAGGCAGGACTGCATTAATTAGAACCTATAGCTAATTCTGATAAAGCCATCCTAGAAAATTTAAGCATGTAAGGAGCAGGGAAAGTGGATAGAAGCAAGAGTATAGGTAGATAAAAAAATGTGCAAAATTAGTAAAAATATGTAATACGGATGGTAAATATAATACATTTATATAGACTCTCTGATAATATATACAAAGAACACAGGAAATTCATTCTGAGTGCCAATAAACACCTGATCTATCTTTAAAATGGAAATAATCATCGGATGTATAACTTCTATTTATTTACAGAATGATTTTCTTTCTTTTCTCTGAAGAAGATTTTTAAATTCAACCTCCAAAAAATTGAAAAAAAATATATTACCATGATTACTGTAACATTAGAATAAAAAACTGAAAAAGAAAAGAAAATCTGATTTTTTCCCAACAACATCAAAGACAACACAGACTCTTTCTTAATACCTACAGTTGTACAGGGTATAAAACTTGAAGCCTTGAAGCCTAGAACTCAAGGGGACAAACTCATTTGTAATATCATTTCATTGTTACAACTTGTTTGCAGTTTTCTCTGATTAGGAGTCTCGCATAGGCAAACCTCATAGTGTACAGCAAACAACAATACTCACAAAATAAAACAGACAAACACATAAAAAGAAATATTTATGCATCGACCCCATTTTATTAAACGTCAAATGTGCAGCCTTAATAATTATAACAGGGTCGGAATTGAAGAAAATTGAGCAGAAACTATCTAAAATGACAGAGATCAACGTGGGCGGTAGGCCATAAGATGGAGATTGCAGAAAATACAAATTTTATAGCAGATAATGACCACTTACTTTTCTTAGAAAACGTAAAAATGTAAACTACTAGTACCTTGTAACAACAAAATGACATTACCATGTACCCTTAAATTAAACTTCAATTTTTGATTTACATATTCAGTGAAGTTAGGGTCTTTGTGAAGTAACAACACCACATATAACTTACAGGCTAGTACGTCTAAATAAACTTGTGAACTTGAGCCCGTCCCGACAGTATTACTGGCTGTACACACATACGATGCCTCATCACTCAAATCTGCGCTATAAATAACCAAGGAAGGTGACGTGACAGTTGACCCACCGTACTTCCCTGATGATTGGCTATTTATCACTATGTCGGTAGTGACGCTATTTATAGTTTTCTTCCACGTCACAGATAAGGCAGAGGGAAAGGCGTTCACTGTGCACTGAAGTGTGATAGAACTTCCGAAATTGACGCTGTAGTTTCCGAGTGGCACAGAAATGGAAGGTAGACCTAGAGAGTGAGAGTGAAAAAAGAACAACTACTCTTCTACCAAAGCTACAGAGTGGCTTCCCTTTAATTTCTATAATCTAATAAGCTTAAGGGGAATATGGTAGCATTAGTATAATGAAAATGATATAGTTAATGTTACTAAAGAAATCAAATTATAATAAATGAAGTATAAGATATGGAGGAAATGATAAAAAGTTGAGTTATTATGAGAGGAAGGGAAAGAACAATACATACAATCTAGAATAAACTTGAAACAGAAGTTTAGGCCATTTCTATATTATTTTCTGTTTTGCGTCCTCGTGCTGGTAGGTTTTGAGCCCAAAGTCAAAAAAACTAAACAAAATTAAAACAGTTACAATCTTTTGCAAATTGAATGTGTTTTCTACAATGATTAAAAGAGAATTAGTTTAGTTTCATTAATTTTTTTTGTAAAATACAAAAGAACTGCAGTAAATCAAGACATTGCATTATCTATCATTCTTTTGTTGTCTAAATTCTATTGATAATGAAATGAAACAAATTTCTGTCAAATTTCACATAGTCACATAATTTGTAATTACAACTTTGTTTTATATGCTTGTTTGTTTTTCTCCCTGGACGGCTGGTAGGTTTCTCAATTTCAAAAGGATGCAAAACAGAATAAAAACAAGAAATGGCCTTATCTACTTTACAATTTTTTTTTAATCTAAAAGGAAGACAAACAGTTAATATACGTTCATTTCAAAACAGAATTACAAAGAACAGATGAAATATTAGAACAAAATGAAATTCAAGTGGATATGGTTAATATTTGGATTGTTTGGGACATAGGAAATATTTAAAACTTCTTATCTTTACACTGGTTTAAAGAGGGAAAAATTATATATTTTTTTTTTGAAAAAGAAAAAGTTTTTCTAACACAGCAAATTTTCTTCTTTTACTAATTATGAAAAAAAAAATTCACTTACTGCCCACAACATTAAGAACTGCAACTCCACTGCTTGATGTTCCTACAGAGTTAGTGGCCCTGCATACATAGTTACCGGAATCAGAATTCTGAACGCTGAATATCGTTAGTGAGGGATTGCTAGTTGTACCCCCAGAGTATTTGGCGGTATTTCCAAGGTTAAGCGTGGTAGTGACGCCCCCTGTTGTCCTCTCCCACGACACACTTTGTACCGCGGGAGTGCCACTGACGGAGCAGGAGATGGTTGCCGTGGTACCCACCGTAGGAGAGCTGCCACTCCCTATCACTACAGTAGGAGTTCCTGAAAATGACGGTAAAATGATGGTTTAAAACGGTAATTAAATGTGTTAGAAGAGGTAAAATATTTACATCATTTGATTGCAAACATTTAAGTTTTATTTAGAATAAGGTGATTTATACAACCTGTCACAATAATATAATGTCACTCCTAATCATATGTTACCTGAATAGCATAGAATTCTGACCTCATAATCAAAGATGCATTTTCCGTCAATTTAAACAAATAGATCTTTACATACAAATTAATAATAATTCTAGCCAGGGAACCACTACAATGACAAATGTACATCTATCGTTACTTTATTGAGTCTATGTGGAATACAGAGTTATTTCCCATTTGAGACGGTATCTGATCTAAAACCATTCATTATGACGTCATGAAAATGGTATGATAATGTCGATTTATTACGACGATCATTTCCCAGATTTTAGTGATTGTTTCCATAGAATTTGATGACATCACAATTACGCTATGTAAGGCACTGTCCCAAATGGGAGGTACCTCTGGTTTTCAAAACTCCCAAATAGCAAGTATGCTAAAATCCTTGATAATTGAAAATTGAAATTCAGTTGGATGCATACTGCTAGGAAGGTTTTAGTTTACTTGTACAACTTGCTTTGACCTTGACCAATGACTTTACAAATCTTAATGGTTCTTGACCTCTTTCGGGGGTAATCCTGTCTTGCATGAATGAGGTCATACTTGAGCTTACAGATTACTCACCGACATTAAAATTCCATAAATTACCTTCCTATGGATTTAAACTTCAAAAAATTTGCTATGAAAAAAATTGGGCAAGTTCTAAAGGGCCTCAAAGAAAAATCATACTGTGTATATATAATTTCATAACAGGGCTCTCGATCAGCCTGATTTTGGGCGGATATTTGGCCCTATTCCCAATTCAAAGTAGTATCTTTTTTCCCAAATGCATTTACCAAATTTTCTGAATTTCTATTATAATACTCAAGGAAAATTCGAAAAATAACGAATTGAAATGCTTAATATCAAATGAAAAGGCATCCCAATCTATATATATTTTTTCCCAATTTTTGAGAAAATGTCGCTGTTTTTCCCAATATGAAAGGCCCCTTCCCTTGTCCCCAAAATGGGTATGAAATCCCTGTATTATATTATTTAACTTTTATAGCGATACTAAATACTCAGGAATACATTTATTACTACACCCACCTCCTTGTACATCAAGGAAAGCCGTGGTTGAACTTTGACCTGTACCGACAGTGTTTGTGGCCGAGCATCTGTAATTCCCCTCGTCAGATTGTTGTACGTTAATGATTGTGAGACTCGGACTGCCGACCGTCCCTCCACTGTACCTACTATTGGCTGGTATATCTAGGGTCGTTGTGACACCGTTTACCTCTCGAGTCCAGATTACAGAAGTGTGAGTAGGCGACCCTGATACGGTACATGTAATGGTGACTTGGTTACCAATAGTTATCGTGGCACCGTTACCTGTGACAACTGTGGGGATATCTGAAAAGGAATGTATTAAGAAATTATTAATTATCGGAAATTATACGAGCTAAGTTTTTACATGAATGAATCTCAGCTTTCTTTAAATTGAAAATAAATTTCAGAGATTTTTTTTTCTTTCTGGTTTGTTATGAATTTTTCCAAAGAAGGTCAGATATCAAGGTCAATACCACATAGCCCAAAAATTACTTCCAGTAGAGAAGTTCACTATAAAGGGAAACACCTTGAAACACAAACCAATTATTCATCCTTGAAGTTTGACCTTGACCTTTGAAGCTGACCTTCATTTTTTTTTGTTTACTCTCAATGTTGATATTTTTTCTCAATGTTGATTATTTTTCTCCAAGTTTATGATGTTAACTGACATAATATAACAAAGATATAATCATCTACTAATTTAAAAGAAAAGAGATATCTAAGCAGGAATACAGACTCTTTCCCAACAACATCAGTCTGCCAGTCCCGACAGGCAAAATTACACTTGGACCGGTGCTTTCCCCTCGATAGTTGGTCAAAATGATCTATGCCTTCTGGTGAGTCTAATCCTGATGCAATTAAATGTTCCAGTGCAAGTTTTGTAATTTTTGGTCCCTCACATGAAATTGATCATGCATGCTCTTGCAAATTTTTCATGATTGTGATTTTACTTTCTTTGTTTTAAAGCATTGATGAGAAAGTGATTGACAAGTAGTCAGAGGTTGTTTTGGACCACAGGGATTTATCATGCTTATACCGGTTGCTGTATTTACTATATATATGTCTTAAAGGGATCTAACTCGGCGTTTAACGAAAAATCGACAAGTCATCTTTAAGTCTTCAGAAATAAGCTAATCAATGTCAAAACATATTTTCTGTGGTATATTTCGATAGATTAATTCATACTCAATCTTCATACGAAATTTGAAATCAGTACCTCCCTTACGAGCCGAGATATGCCCAATACCGCTCTCTTATGAGCGCCACATTTCTAGGTCGGACAAAAAGGTGTCCGGTGATAATCAAGCAGTATAGACAAAATTTGGTTACTGCTTGATCGTTTAAAGGTTCGAACACTTCAAAGACATACAACTGCATGATTACCTACTCTTCACATGCTTTTTACCATCTCAAGCAATGCTGGTATATGAAAATCCCGCATATAGCTACCTCTTTGCATGCACGTATATGTCTTTCATAACTCTCCACATGTTGAATTTAATCTCACTTAAATTCGACGCCTTTCTTATTTCAAAGTCGTCAAAAAAGACTTTATTTGAAATTGTACTAAGCATTAATGGGACTATTTCATGCAATGTTATGTATTTGAGATGTTCACATCATTGAATGGTCAAGCGGTGCCTCAAGTTGATCACTGATGCCTGATGATCATCGGACACCTTTTTGTCCGACCTAGAAATGCGGCGCTTATAGAGAGCGGTATTTGGGCATATCTCGGCTCGTAAGGGAGGTACTGATTTCAAATTTCGTAAGAAGATTCAGTATGAATTAATCTATCGAAATATGCCACAGAAAATAGGTTTTGACATTTATTAGCATATTTCTGGAGACTTAAAGATGACTTGTTGATTTTTCGTATAACGTGGAGTTAGATCCCTTTAACACATATATATAGTAAATACAGCAAACGGTATTAGCGTCATAAATCCCTGTGTTTTGGACGGGACTGCTACCATATTGCTGTTGTTCAAACTGAAGTTAGCCAAAGGGGATTTTTTTTCGGACAGACAGTTTTTGTTTCAGACCTACTAGTATGTGTTTCTTCAACAATGTCCGAATGACCTATGAGAGCTGAAAGTTTTGAGAAAAACTGGAAATACAAAATATATGTAATCCCTCTATGTCAGATATTTTTCCCTAGAGACATAAACTGGGAGAGGGCTTTAATAATGTTGCAAAAACATGCTGACCAATCCTTTAAATATTCATTCAGAATAAAATCTAACAGCTCAGACTTACTTCCAGTCACATCAAGGAAGGTAATTCCACTGCTCCCAGTTCCTGCAGAGTTAGTGGCCCTGCACTGATAATTCCCCTCGTCACTGAGCTGAGCGTTACTGATGGTAAGACTTGGACTGCTAACACTGCCTCCGGAGTAACGGCTATTACCAGCTATCGACAGCGTGGTTGTTACACCGTTAGACGTACGCTGCCATGTGACAGATGTCGCCGAGGGGCTGGATGAAACAACGCAAGATAACGTGATGCTGTTACCAATAGCAACCGACAGGGAGGATCCAGAGGTGATGGAAACTGACGGTACGTCTGGAAAATCATGAAAAAAAAAGTTCATTCATGATGAACGTAAATACAAGAATAATCCTTACCAAAATATGATTGTCAGAATTTCAAAGCTTGTTTTAGCACATTATGACCATTTTTACTTTTTAAAAGTACCTTCTGACAATCAAAACAACTATCAGTATTCTATTGAGAAAAGTAATGGCTCGTTCTAAATCATCTATCAAATCAATGTTTTGCTATCAAAGGAAACACTATTGTTTTTTTTTTTTTCATAGTAAGATGTATTTTTACACATCAATGACTACCAGACAGTGTGACTGCAGGACAGATAAACACACAGACCGGAACTTGTAGTGATCCTAAATGCAGCTATTGAATTGTGTTTAATATAGTCAACATCATAACTTACTGCCAACAACTGTCAAGGATGCAAAGTTGCTCTGGCCTGTACCAGCACTGCTTGTTGCTATGCAACGGTAACTTCCTGCGTCATTTTGATCTGTGTTGAAAATAACGAGGTTGGGAGAAGACGTGGTTCCACCTGAATATTTATTTGTATTAGATGTTGCCACGGTAACAGTGGTGCCAGAGGAGGTGATCTGTTGCCAGGAAACAGACAAAATGGCGGAGTTTGATGAGATACTGCACACGAGGGTGACGCTGGAGCCGTAGTTCACAGAATAGGCACTCTGTCCAAGGTTGACGGTAGGAGCAACTGAAATATGAAGATTTACTATGAAATTAGATAATGAATATATAGAAATACAGCTAATTTGAACAAAACATAACATGCTGTCTTCGTTTGTTGGTAAAGAGAAGATGTGATTGTAATACTGTAAACCATCTTTTATTCGCGGCTTCGGGTGTTGTGACTGGTTTGCAGCGTTTTATACTTGTGAATATGTATGTATCATTTTGGGTTTTTTTTTTTTTAAGAACGCCCTTTTCCCAAAAATTCAACTTTAAATATGAATAGAGGGACTTCGCGAAAATTTCCCCCATGCAAAAATATTCTCGTTGCATTCTTACATTGGGAAAGACTACTAAAGCCATGTAAAATAAATTCTATGTTTCTCAGATAATTGGGTCTAAAAAAGTGGCAAGGTAGGTAGGGTTTGTATTTTTGTTTTCTTTTTTCCATCAAGAGTGCTCTTATTATTCATGTAAGGCAAAGAAGTCGTCTGTCCTGTTCACCCCCCCCCCCCCCCCATTATTCATGTACATAAGGCAAAAAATCTTATGCTGCCCCCTTATTCATCAGGTACAGTTTTGACGATTTTACTGGACAATAAACATGTTCAATGAATTAAATGGATATTTCGTTTTTAATCCACGATCGAGGATGAGACACGGCGGATATTTTTTTTCTGAAGTTGCAATAAAAACGTCTTGTCAGCGGCAAATTATAGCGCGCAGAGGTGTCTGAGAAACATAGATTTTATTTTACATGGCCTAACTACCTCTATAGTCATCCATGAGGTTTGAAAACTAAACTACTAACTACTTCAATAGTCACCCATGAGGACTACTAACCACTCAAAATTCCTACAATCTCTTTGTGGACAGACAAATGTACAAACCATATGCCAAGAATTTCTGACAATGCCTATGTATAATAATAATAACTGTACCTATCAAGCTACAGTCCAAGATTGGTAATGCATTAAAAATCTCAGTGTACTTTCAATTAGACATTTTTCACCGTGACAAACTTCGCATTTTGTACTTTGAACTTCGCACTTTAATTCTGATGTAAAGTCAAAGTAAATTGCTGAAAAAAGCGACACCAGTAGTTAAGGAAGTTCAAAATGCCAATTCCATTGAGTATACATATTAAAATGTAGATTAAATTGCTTAAGAGTTTATGAACGGCAGCTGCGACGATGTTCGAAGTGCGAAGTCCGTCACAGTAACAAATGTCTAATAAGATCCAAGGAGGAACCTTTCACACCTACTTACCATTGACATTCAGACTTATAGTCAGGCCTTGCCCTGTCCCCACTGCGTTAGTCGCTGTACATCTATATGACCCTGCGTCAGCAGACTGCACGTTGAATATGGTAAGTGAGGGTGTACTCGTGGTGGACCCGCTGTACTTGCTGGTCTGGGTTAAGTCTACGTTTGAAGTGGTACTGCCGGAGATTCGCTGCCACTGAACGCTGGTGGTAGGAGTGGAGGTAGAGGACGACACGGAACAAACAAGAGTGACGGTATTACCCTGGTTAACATTGTAGCTGGTCTGACTGGTCTGAATAGACGGTACATCTGGAGATAAAAATAGATCAAATTACAACATTAAAGTATACTCTAAAGATCTTTTTTCTTTCAAGACACCATTACTTTCATAAATTGTTAAACTTGGTTATGTCAGAGTTATGTACATGCACTGAGGGTTGAGCATATATTTGATGATTTGTACCTATAGAATTTTTCTTTTCTGCAGAAGAACTGAAGTGTTGAAGGTCATCCAAGATTCAATTGTTCTGAATTTTCTTTAAACTAACTGAACATAAAAACTCTATTTACAATTATGTACCTTGCCAATAACCTAGTTATATCAGAAAATCATTTTTTTGAGAACTAATCAAAAAGCTATTATGACCTTGAAAATCATGAGGTCTTGCATTCAAACAGTTTAAAAGACATTTGAACAAACTCAAGTCAAATTAAACGCAGCTTGTGTGATACATACTTCCTTGTACAGATAATGACGTCACTGTGCTCTCTCCTGTGCCGGCACTGTTTGTAGCCAGGCATTTATAGCTGCCCTGATCTGAGATCTGTGCCGAGTTTAGTATCAACGAGGGGGAGGAGATGGTAGATCCGCTGAACCGATTCCCTCCGGCAGAACCGGTAACCACCTGGCTGAATCCTGTACCCGTGTTCCTCTCCCAGCGTACACTAGTTACGGTTAGTGAAGATGCCACGTTACACACCATGGTTATAGAACTACCAACGTTAACGGTGTAGGCATTAAACGGTATACTGACAGTAGGTAGACCTGAAAATATTGGAAATATAGGTCAAGGTTTTGATGCTATGATTCTTGATTTCTAAATTGAATTAGCCTTTTTCGCATAACTGCATGACTAGCATTTTGTAGACGGCAAGTACCAAGTGTGGTTACGTCACAATTAAAAACTTATTGTCCTTGACGTCGTATTGCGGGAAAAGTACTTATTGTGCCGTCCAAAACAACTGGACAGCTGTTACGTGAAAAAGGTTTATTAATGCAAATGAAAAATTGCATGCAAGATGATGAACTATTGAAACAATCTATTATATAGTCTCTCCCTACAGCCTTCACTAATGACATTATGATGCAATGACATATTGTTCCTTTCTTCCTTTTTTATTAATCTATTTATTTTCTTTCTTTAATGTTCCTTTTTCTAAAGCTTCAAGAGCAGTTTAAGTCACTTTTTTTTCAAGCGATAACAGTTACTTTATTATACCAATTGATCTAATAACTTTAGTGAATTTCAATAATTATCTTAAATCAAAGAAATATCAATCAATAATATTGAAAAATCAATAAGGAAAGCAGACAGATTTTTAAAGTGTGGTAAAACAAACTTAGAAAGCATCACACATTAAAATTGTGAAGTTTTTCCGATTTAGTTTAGATTAAGTCAGTATTAACAAAATTATAAGCAAATCTCAGGTATGAAAAGCTCCGATTTTTAAAGAAAAACCAAAGTTGGTTAGATAAAATTAAATGCAGCGAAATGCGCCAATCGAAATATTAAATGAAATCTCCAACAGACTGTTAGAAATTTTTATGTTATGTTTTCATGAGGATAATATAATATTCTATTTGGGAAAAAGCAATAATGGGGAAATCTGTATTTTATCTTCTCAACATACAGAGTTAATTCCCTTTTTGAACATAATGAAATTCCTATGGAGATGTCATATCTCAGGCAATTTATTTTCCCTGAATTTAAAGCAGGTTTAATGACATCACAGTTGCTTCTGATGACATCATAATAGACTATTTTCATATTACCGCAGTTGACTTGGATTTTACACATCCTAAGACCAGACATGCCAACATTTGACGTAACTTTTAACTGTGACGTCGTATCTGAATTGTGACGTCAATTTGAAATAACATCATAAGTAGTGTTGTTGGGTCTTGGAGCGTTTAAAATGCAAGTCTAACGGTAATATGAAGATGGTCTATTGCTTGACATCGGATACGGTTCTAAATGACAACTAACTCCGCATGTCTGTCAAAAATACGGAATTCTAGTTCAGAAAAAAAAGCTTCCAAAAGGATATTTGTCTATAGGTTGTTTGGTCTATTTACTTTTTTGTCTATATTATCTATAACATTTAATGGTTAATTATGTATCATCAAAATAAACCTAATAAGGAGAAAACCAGTGCTTAGGGAAAATATAAGCAAGAAATTGACATAAACTTGCAAGTATCCCACTTTAATATATGTATACAGTTAGATCCAATGACAGTTCTGAACTGTGCAAACTTGAGTATTCAAAGATAAAGCAGGACAGGCTCAGGTGTTGTTTGTGTTTAACTTTCGTGATTGTTTCTTATGGAAAGAAAAGATGTTCACATGAAGAACAGTGTCATCAAAATGGAGTGATTTGTGAACATTTGGGCAGTGACATATGTCATTGGTGCATTGTGGGAATGTTGGTTCACTGCAGGCAGTGCATTATGGGACTGTGTTTTTCAGACAGAGTTTTACTCACTGCCTATCACATCAACAAAGGTTTCTGCCGATTGGTCAACTCCTGATACTGTTGCTAAGCAACGATAAGTGCCTTCGTCAGCCAGCGAGGCATTGTTTATTGTCAAAGAAGGCGTGGACACACTCCCCCCGCTATATTTAATGTTATCAACTACAATAGTCTCATTGTTTGCAGTTCCCACTCGTTGCCATGACAATGCCGAGGGTGTTCCCGTGACAACACATTCCAAGGTCACCGAGTTTCCGATGTCAACAGCGTAATTAATGTTGACAATAGTGACTGCCTGGGAAGTAACAGTTACACCTACAGAGCAAAAAACATTGTGACAATGTCCAACACAGGCTTAACATTATCATTTACTTTACTGTTAGAATTCAAACTTTTTCAAAAAAATAAAAATTCAAATGTTTATCGGCTAATTCTCTTCCCTAGCTTATATTTTTTGCGTACAAAAGAGTGTTAATAATTTGCCTGTCTATGTATTTATTTGTGACCAACTTGAAGATAAAGTGCAAGGCCATTGAAACTACCCAGTGTATAGATAACACGTAGATCCGAATAGATATATGCCTTCACCTGCAATTAAGTAGTATTGTGTACACTAAAGTATTATATACAAAGGACCAATATACAAAACTTCCACATAATATACATGTATTGTCATCTTCATTTTCATACAGTAAGAATGAAGCATAGAACTCTGTATAAAGACTGTGAATGTTGCACCATAAGCTCTCTCTTTCTCAAGATCACGTCAAACTAAGCATAGGTAAAGCTCAAGCAAGTAAAGCAAAATAATTATAAATTTAAATTTTCTCTTTGAAGCCAACATCAGACAAAGGATGGACCTATCTCCTGTAAACGTTGACGTTTTCCTGTGGGGGTAAATTTTCGCAATTTTTACCCGATTGTAGTATTATCGTGAAAATAATCCCTGTATGAAAATTACAACCAGTATAAAAGACCTATAAGGAAATACTCCTGATTTTTGCCAAAATTATCCCCACGTGTACTGCTGCAATGGTTATTTAACGAAAAATTCCCCCATTGAAAATAACCATGTTTACAGTAACCAACCACGTTTCAACAATGACAAAATATCCACCAATAAAACCCTATGTAATCCTTTTTGTAGGTCAGTTTCATTCATTTCTTTTTATCTGCATATGAAATATGAAAGCATTATCAATTCTTGCTTGAAACACAAAGTTATTTTTCATCATATTTCTCTATGCCCTTTGACCTCGAACTTTCAAGTGCCTCTTATAATCTCATTATAGATTTAATACTTAAACCATTCAAAGAAGCAAGGATGATAAACACCATAATGTCAAGCTAAAAGAAAACTTATTTACATCCCTCGCTAAAGCAAAAAAAAGAAATGATATTAATAAGAAAAAAAAACTGCATAATATAAAGCCACAAAAATGAAGCAAAAGCATATAATACGTCCTGTTATTTTGCTTGCTATTTGTAAGCCAAAAAGCTAGGTTAAATGACAAGAACCAGTGTCCCACTTTGTGAACCTTACCTGGCTTATTAACTCAGGTGAGCTGATTACGCCTCACAAAGCCATGCTAGAAATATAACTCTCTACACATTCAAATTTATCACTCTACACATTCAAATTTATCACTCATTTCATTTTTCTTTCTTATTTTCTCCTCTTTTTCTCTTTGATTTGTCATTATCTTCACTTGAATTTGATTTTTTTTCAAGTTTTTCTACTTTGAGGCTACCGACAAATATTCTACAATTATTCTGAAATTTTAGCATGAATTTATTTTTTTTTTCTTTAATTTTAAATCAAATTTGACTTTAAGGTATAGTTGATGAGGTTTAAAGACCATATTATCTATAAGTTTTCATTTTTTAATGCCTTGAGCTATTTGTTACCGAGTATCAAGATTTAACAGCTGAAAAGAAGAAACATGATAAAATATAGACGTCAATAAACAATTCATAATACAACTCAGGAAAGTCAAATCGAACTTGTGAGAGTTACTCCCCTTTACTAAATGCATACATAATATGTCGAACAATTCAAGAACGCTAAACCTGAAATAAAATCGGGTAATGCAAGACAAATGTACTTACCAGCTGAAAATAAAGAATTTGATATCGCAGCCTAAATCTTTTTATAAATTTCTTATGACATGTACCAGTTATATCAATTCCCTTAGTTGAAGCTGCCTTCCCCTTTCTCTAAATGGAAGATTCCATTTGGATTATCTCATTGTAAAGACAGGTAAGGCAGCATCACAAGAGAAAGAATGACATAGTAGCATGATGTTATATAGCATGGGTATGATGGTGAGAAAGCCTATTCTATTAATGCTGCACAATGATTTTGAACATAGTGAAAATATGACAGCTTACATAATTAGGACATGTAAACAAGCGCATCATGGTATCTCGAAAATGATGAAAATTTATGAAAATGACGAACATTTTTAAGACATAAACCATGTTGACATGTGAATACATAATGATAATCATTTATGGACAAGGTGACAAGTTACCATGGCAACAAAATTATAGCTATGAATATCGATATCACTATGAAAACCCAAACTAACCATAGAAACATATCGCCATGGTAACAAGGCCTCCATGTCCATATAAGGAAAAGATGTACATAACAGCACTTACTTCCTGAGACGCTGAGAAGGATGCCCTGTCCACTTCCTGTTCCTGCAGAATTGACGGCATTGCATGTGTACACACCAGCATCGGTCGTGGCCAGTGGGTTGATGGTCAGGGACGGGTTGGACGTAGATGAGCCGGTGTATTTACTACCGTCGATGGATATTGTTGTGGTCTGGCTGTTAACTAGACGCGTCCAGTACACAGACGTGACAGACGGACTGGCAGCGAGGATTGAACACTGCAGAGTGACAGACGTACCGACTGTGCGGGAGTAGGACGTTACTGTAGTACTGATGTTAGGCAACACTGTAGAATATACATACAGAGAAATAGATCAGATCTTTATATAAAAACATCCGAATATAAATGACAGGTTAAAACATAAAATTTTGTCAATTGATCGGCTTCAGGAATCACGGCAAGTTCAGTAGTATTTCCTGAGTGACCTCGACCTTTCACAAATGATCATGAATGACCTCAAACTTTAACCCAAAACAACTTTGAAGATCACCTCTGTCTGGAAGCCTCCATCTCGCATAACAGTTTGTGAAGTTTGAGCGTTTAATATTCTATCAAGTGACCTTGACCTTTCAGCAATGATCTGAGTAAGCTTTGTCCTTTGATGATGTTTGACCCAATGTTTTTTTTTTTTCATTACCATTATTCTGATGAAAGGTTCATGATATTGAAATCTGACTTAATATGTGACCTTTGGCCTTCACATATGACCTTAGCAGCGGAATTGTGATGATGAAGTATGATCAAACTCTGAAGAAAGGTATAGAAGACATGACTAAATTATAAGTTTTACAAGTAACCATGGGGATACATGAGCTCGAGTGGCTGTGGGTCCAAAAACCCTTAACCTAATTAACTTAACCTAATTAACTAAACCTAATTACGTATAAGAGAGCTCATACAGACGGAAATGACAGTCTCTCTAGAAATATTTTAGGGGTGATGAAATTAACATGCATCTAGATAAAGATGAAACTTCATTCAGAAATCAATAGGCATTATGAGTACAGTCTTATATGGAAATTAATAAATATAGTATATCATATACAATGTTAAAATGTGAAGGGGTTATAGGATTCTTTTTAATATGGTGTGTCGGTAGGACTCCAATAAAATTGAACTGTAAAAAAAATTTGCTCTTAATAACTTGACTTAATTTAGATATCTGGATAGTTAACCTTTAACATAATCAATAGAATGTAATTATGATTCCCCCATATTTTCACAGACACACCAAGAACTTTATATATATTCTAACTCTAAGCAGTGATAAATATACTGTAAATTGGTTTTTATTCGTCAGGTACCAATTTTCGTCATTTTCGTCAGTGCCTCCCTTGACGAAATTACGTATTGACGAATATAAATACTCCTGACAAAATATAGCGTAGAAAGGAAAATGGAATCTTAAAGAGTTCATACTACAGGCAAATGAAAAAATATTAAATCATTGAAAACTGAATAAGCACACAAAGTCGCATATAATGTACTTCTAATTACCAAATGATATGTTTTCACAACATGCTAGGTGGTATACATGTCTCTAATTGTTTGTTTACCAATAATTGTTAAACAAACAATGGAAACAAACACATATGGCCTATACCTGAATGTTAAGTTGGCAATCGAACGGACGAATTTATATTTTAGGGACCCTTGGATGACGAATTTACGTACTGACGAAATGGTCATTTTGAACGAATTGACGAAAATTGGTACTGACGAAAATAAAGCAATTTACAGTAATTGATACGTTAATAATTTCGTGTATTCATATATTGATATTCATAATTCTAAAGGCGAAGCCTGCTTTAACTTAGCATCATCCTTCAGTTTGTCTAATAAATAAAACATATTGCCCTTTCGTTTTAACTTTTTTAAAATTTCTATTGACATTTTGAACCATTTCTGAATTTGAATTAAACAAAGTAACAAAAAAATTCTTTACAAACAGAAGATGTCATGTTAACTTTAGTATGACGCATAAAATAAAGTATCCCTATAATTAACTTTTCAAAAGTTGCTTCAAAAAAGATTTTGCCAAAAATAAACAAACAGAGATCTGTGTGATATCAGGGCATGAAAATAATATCTATTTGGTTCATTGTGAAGAATACACAGATAAAGCAGACTATTATATCTATATTCTCATGCAAATCATGTCCATTCAGCTTTATTGGAAATAATAACTTCCTGGTACTAACAAATTGTGAATTGAACTCAAACATCATTCAAAATAATGTCATGTTTCATTTTATTTTCTCAAATTTTGAAAATTTTAACCATCATACTACTATGATTTGCGTCTAATTCATCGTCCCCATCCAACCCTTCAATTTTCTCCTTCTCAAAGCTTAGATTTCTTCTTCCTCTGAAACACACACCCCCCCCCCCCAAGCTCCAATATACTAAGTTGCCATTCGCTTCATGTGTCTTTAATGTAACTACTTAATATACAATCTCATGCAATACTATCCAGCATGAATATTTAATTAACATATCAGCTAAAAATAGAAAATCTGTCCTGACCTTGACATGTACAAGCTAAAAATAGAAGCAAATTTATTAAGTGTTTGGTGTGTCTGTTAAATAAAATGAAAGTGAAAACTCATGAATCACAATTAGTTACCATAGTTACAACTGGGGAATGAACAGGTGAAAGTTTTCAAACATGAAGTATTACAAAGGTGGTAATATTAAGAGTATGTGGGTCAAGGTCACAGTCAAGGGTCATCTACATTAGCAAGGTCATTATTTATTGCAGATTAAGATGGAAAAAAAACTTTTTAAGACTGCACAATCAGAATTTTGGAGACAATGAGAAGTTATTTGAATATCATGGAGATAATTCTAAAAATTCAAAATGTTTAATAAATATCAATGAAGAAAGACGATTATATGTGTAATGATTTCATCTAAATAAATATGAAACAATCAATTTTCAACTGTATTCGAATAAAATGTATCCACTGATCCTATGCTTTAATTACAACAACAATTAACTCCCAGAATTAATAAGACATTATAACAGATTCAGTACCTATACATACATGTCTTGTATCCAGTTGGAAGATTCAGCTAACTTCTTTGAGTTTTTAATTTTTAGCGTATTACAGGGAGAATTGGTAGTGATGAGCAATCGAACAAATTTTAATCTGTTTTACTCTAGATTATCGGAACATTATCGGAAACTAATTATCCATTGATTATTGGAACTATCAATGTTTTAAAAATCATGTTCAAAATCAGTGATATACCATTGAAGTTGCGGCCTTTTTAACGTATTCATACACTGCTAATGTATATAAATGCAATTCCTAAGTAAAACCAATAATTTAATTTTTTTTTTCTTGACCACATATGGCATTGTTATTTTTGTCGACTTAGCTCGATGTCATTTTGATTGCTTTTCACATAAACAATTTTGATTGTAGTTACTTTGCAACAATTGTTTGTCAATTTTACTATTGGTTATCGAAAATGGAAGGGGACCAACATTTCAGCTATCAGATATCGAAAGTCACCATCTATAGTGCCATCACTAGAGAATAGGCAGGCTTAAAATTCTTTATGTAGACAGTGGGAAGTTCATGGCTAGACAAATGGATTTTACAAAATTTACAATGGATCAAAACAAAAAAGCCTGTGTTTGTGAAACACGAATGCCCCCGGTGGCATCTTTGTTAGTATGAACACTATTTTCTGTTAAGTACATGTATGTGAGGTCACTGGGTTAAAAGGTCAAAGGTCAAGGTCACGAGGTCAAAAATTTTGGTATCCATGGAAAGGTCTTGTCACAAGGAATACACATGTGAAATATGAAAGCCCTATCACTTCCCATTCAAAAGTTATGCCCAATGTTAAAGTTTTTGAAAAGTAGGTCAAAGGTCAAGGTCAAGGTCACGAGGTCAGAAATTTTGGTATCAATGGAAAGGTCTTGTCACAAGGAATACACATGTGAAATATGAAAGCCCTATCACTTCCCATTCAAAAGTTATGCCCAATGTTAAAGTTTTTGAAAAGTAGGTCAAAGTCCAAGGTCAAGGTCACAAGGTCAAAAATTTTGGTATCCATGGAAAGGTCTTGTCACAAGGAATGCACATATGAAATATCAAAGCCCTATCACTTACCATTCAAAAGTAATGGTCAATGTTAAAGTTTTTAATAAGTAGGTCAAAGTCCAAGGTCAAGGTCACAAGGTCAAAAATTTTGGTATCAATGGAAAGGTCTTGTCACAAGGAATACACATGTGAAATATGAAAGCCCTATCACTTCCCATTCAAAAGTTATGTCCAATGTTAAAGTTTTTCGGACAAACAGACAAACAGACAAACAGACAAACAGACAAACAGATAAACAGACAAACAGACGGACAGGCCAAAAACTATATGCCCCCGAATCTTTGATTCCGGGGGCATAAAAATACTAAGTGACTATATTTATGAAATATCATACATAAACTATATATGTAAACTAAAAAACAGTTCTATAATATAATTGTACCTTCTACATATTTGCAATAACTTGTTCAACAATATGCATTTTAAAATATCTATCGAAATTTACTAAAGCAGCCGATTCTTCAAGAAACAATTAAGTAAATCTAAACCTATAAATACATGTACAAATTTACTAATTTAACGATGCCTAAAATAAGGATAAGCATTCTGCTAGCTTGAAAATTTCCGTTAATTTAAACAAGTTAAAAACTTTAAAATATCAATTTTTCCATGAAAAAAAAAGGAATCAAAATTCTTGAACATATTTTTTGGACAATTAGCAGTGTTTGATCAAGAGGTGAGACGACAATTATTGAAGAACTTTAAACACAAATGTGCGTCTGCCCCAGAATGCAAGTAAACAATGTAAACAGGGTACTGTATCATGCTAGGAAGCACTGCATTCATTTACCTGGTGGATTTGTCACTGGAATGGAAGTATTACCACACAAACATATATATATATATATAATAACGAATAACGAAGAACGCAACACTTTGCTTTGCCATGTAGAACATTGTTATATCACCTAAGGGCTGCAACTATACACTATGCTCAAGATACAATATGTATCGCGATATTTGCTTTCAGTATGATTCGTATCACAATTAGATCTTTGATTTTTCATCTAAACTATGAAATCACACTTAATATAGGGCTTTTGAGACTTTTAACTTGTATTTTCACCTGGTTGAAAAGAAGAAAACCAATAACAGCTATAGAGCAATATTAATATGAAGTGTCAGTCACCTTGAGATATCTTGAATGGTTTTATATAAAGTTCCTTAATACATAATCTATGGTTAAACTTTGCAAATGTCGTTTAGTTGTTTTTGAAATGACTCAAAAAGCTTAATATGTAGACAGTACCATTATAAGCGTGAATCGAACCGTTTACAAGAACCACGGTAAATCAAGAACCTCAGTTCATCATTGCAGCCCTAATTATTTCACATAGAACACTCATGATAACATGGATAATGCATGTGAAATTATTCATAGAACATGTATAATAATGTTTATAATGGATTTTGGTCAGCCCTTAAAGTGAAGGCTATTTTACAGACAGATTATCATCAATATCTAATAGACCACTTGCTGAAATTCAAGGCTAATGAAATAATGCAAAAATTGCCTACCTCGGACATTTTTCATCATTTCGTCTGAAATTCATAATTATGGCTGACGAAAAATGTCCGAGGTAGGGAATTTTTGCGCCTTTTTTCATTGTTGCGTCTCAAAGGTTTCATCTTTTAACAGTGACCTCATAATGAAAAATCGAAAAAACCGTTTTTTAGAAACAAGATCGGAAAATAGTCTATTAGAGGTTAGTTTTATTGAAAATTAATATGAATACTGATGTTGTTAAAATATTATTTGTTTCAATGTTCCAATTTCTAGAACAACTTATTCTGGTAAGGAATTTACTTGTTCTGGTGAACAACACACTCTTTTAAAAAAAAATCACCCTAAAGTTACTAAAAGCAATAACCTTATTATGTAGAATTTAACACATATCAGAACTTATTTTCATACAGTGGCGGAACCCCCCCCCCCCCCTTTTGCCGGGGGTAGAGGGACAAATTTTGCAGATTATTACTGGAAATGGGCCAAAAAATAGGGTTTTTTGGAAAATTTTGGGTCAGTGCCAGAAGGAGGGTTGGGGGGTTGGACGCCCCCTCCGCACCCCTCCCCCCCCTGAATACGCCACTTTCATAAGCTAATCAAATTTTTTGTCACTGCAATCATTTGACAATGTTTCTGATATTACGTACCTTGAACTGTCATCACAATAGAATCTGTTAATTTTGATGTTCCGAGAGTCTCGTTGTGCGAAAGTTCACAGGACAGGGTCTTGCCGTTATCTGACGCAACAGGTACCCATGTTACATTGTTTTCTACAATATTTGTATTGTCACTGAGAGTGGTCACTTGGTTACTGATTCCTAAGTTATCCAGAGACTGGGTTCCCAGCTTCCACGCCAGGGTCGGCACGGGGATTCCCCCGGATGATGTAACACACCTGTGAGTGTAGGTGGAGCCTGCGGTGACTACACTCGGACCAGATATAGTAGGAGCACCAGGTTGTACTGAAATTTCAAAAATTTATAAAATGTTGAAGGAACTGTTAAGATAATTAAGGGCTTGATTAAGCAATGAAATCTATTGATTATTTCTCTATCCTTCTATTCTAAGAAAAGTGGTTAGTTGCCAGAAAATGTGTTTTAATGATGTACACCTTTGGTGAAAGTGGTATTCTGAATAAAGAGGGAGGGCAATATTGTAGAAAAACCATGTGAATTTCTCAAAACAGTGACCTTGACCTTTGACCCAAAACTCCAGAGACATCTTCACCTCTTATAAGGTAACCATATATAATTCCCTTTGGTTCATTAGCTTAGCTTGAAAATCATAATTTGTGTATTTCTCCTAAAGGTGACTTTTGACCCCAAAATCAGTAGGCATCTTCCCCTCTTGTTAAGTAAGCATATATATCCTTTTCGGTTTGAAAATCTGAAAGGATTCTCGGCTTGTCATCAAGAAACCATGATTTTATTCTTTTTCCCCAATGGTGAACTTGACCTTTGACCTATTAATCCAAGATTCAATAGGCTTCTTCCCACTTGATAAGTAATGCCCTGTTTACACGACGGGTTTAATGCGCATTAAATCGAATTTAATGCGCATTAGATTTTAGCTGCGTTCACACGAGGAATCTAATGCGCATTAGTTTAATTCGCATTAGATTTTGCCGTGTGAACGCAAAGCGAATCTAATTTGCATTAAATCTGGCGCATGCGTACATGATTTACTAGAATTCTACAGTACATTTCCATCATAACTGGGCACTTTTAATCACCCTTGGACCTCTTAACATTGAATAAGAGGTAAAAATACTTGATTTCATTCACAATGAACCCTCTAAGTAACTGTACTGCGTCTCTTAACTTACGTAGAGTAACATTATATTATGACGTCATTTTATCTCACAATGACGTCATGCATAAGCCCAACTTACGAAGAGGTAAATTATTATAAGCAAAACAACATACAGGCATGCATTCAACCCTTTTACTATTTAAAGTATACGGCTCTCAGTGCAAATGTACCAAAATCTAATGCGCATTAGAATGTGTCGTGTGAACGCAATGCGAATCTAATTCGCATTAGAATAAAGCGCATCAAATCTAATGCAAATTAGATTTAATGCGCACTCGTGTGAACAATGCATAAACATTTATATCTACATGATCTATATTTGGTTTTGATGGATAAAGAGATTCTTGAGTTATCATCTGGAAACAATGACTTTCAGTGTATTTTTCATAACAGAGACCTTGACTTTTGACCTACTGATCCCAAAATCAATGGGCTTCTTCCCCTCCTATTAAGTAAGCAAAAGGGTAGGGCCACGAGACCCCTAAATCGGCCCTCGATTTTTCACTAGAAATAAATTTCATGAGAAATACTTGGTTCTCTCATGGAAATACGCAAATGTTTACTGCTTTTCATGAAAAGAAAAATATCACCAAACAAAGTGCCATTTAACTGTAATGACGTCATGAAGTGACGTCATTTTGACGTTATTGACAAAATATTGCGTAAATTGCTAGGAATTTTGTCTTTTGTCAAAGAATTCAATGTGGCCACATTCGTTAACTGAGACGAAATGTTTAAGACAAAAGGATATAATGATAATCTTTCACATATAAATTTTCAATCTTAGTTAATGCATCCGGCCATTGCTAATTTAATAAAAATATGCAGTTTTTGCCTCAATTTCGCGATATATGACCAGTTTTGGTGTTTTCAAAGGTCTAAAAGGTATTGATAAACGCAATGTTTTCAAAAGATAGATTCACAATTCAGTAGAGAACGTTTCAAAATGTCAAATAACACTTAAAAATTCTATGAAGTACTATGTTGAAAATTAGAGCCGATATCAGGCTTCCTGGCCCTACCCCTTTTGTTTGCATGGGTGAAAGAATTCTTGAGTTGACATCTAGAAACTGAAAGTATGACGGAATGACAGAATGATGGACAAACAAAATGACAGAAAAAGCAGACTTTTAATGCTCTTTGCCAATACATTGCGGGGGCATAAAAACATGAAAAGCTATAGACCTATAAAAACATGAAAATTTAGGATGGTAGTTCAAGAACAGTTATAAATAAAGATGAGATTCATGCTTACCATATATTGTCATATACCAAGTTTTAGTCAGGGGGGAACCGAGGTTTACATTATTGACTTCACATCTGTACGATACGCCACTATCATTTCGGTAAACGGTAAACTGGAAATTGTTAGTGGTGACAGTAACTGAGCCAACGGTACTTGTGTCGTACGTCTGGTCCACGATGGTATTACCCCGATACCATGTGACAGCTGGTAGGGGATTTCCTCCGATGGACGAACATGTAAAATTAACGGTGCTACCCTCTAAAGCAGAGGATGGAGCAACTATGGTGGGGTTGCCTGGAGCTGAAAAACGAGAATTCATAAGTAAAATAATTTATTGGGGAACAATTCTGAAAATTCCCTAGTATGCTTTAATAATTACACTAAGAGTATTTACCCAAAATTCAGGTCAATCAGGAAGAAGGATGAACTATTGCCAACTTTTGCATAAAAGCAACCTTTCACATATAAAACAGTCTTGCAGTAAGTATTAGTATATGAAACCATGGATATTTTCACAAAATAAACATGTAAAATAATAATTGAAATATTCAATACTAATAGTCTATATCTTCATTTGAACAGGTGGGAGAAAAGAATGACCCCGGTTAAGACTCTAACTCAGTTCATAATGTAAAGCCTATAAGCCATACGCTCTTACCAAATGAGCAAGTCTGTTTTTTTATAGAATGAAGTAGTGTTCTCCGTAGGGAAGTTTGATATAATAAATAACAATGAACACTCTATATCCACAAATTTTCGGCCACTCGGCCTTTATCAAGTGGAAAAGCACGAATACAAAAGAATTCTACGTAATATTCATAGCTGCTGGTAAACAAAGCCCAGCGCAAAATGAACCATTTTGCGCTGGGCTTTGTTTACCAGCATTATTATTTTGCGCTGGGCTTTGTTTACCAGCAGCTATGGATATTACGTAGAATTCTTTTGTATTCGTGCTTTTCCACTTGATAAAGGCTGAGTGGCCGAAAATTTGTGGATATAGAGTGTTCATTGTTATTTATTGTTTTTTTATACTTACATTGCGAAAGAACTTGAGGAACACATAATATCAAAACGAAAACAAGTGGTGCCAGAACGTCTCCCTGGAGGAAACCTCGTAACAAAGTCCTCCGGAGCATTATAAAAACTATATCCTAATAAATATCACAATAAATATATCACAGATAGCGCTATAAAATATCCCAGAATCCCCTGTGTCAGCTGACAGTCATGGTATTACGTAGAGATGACCTGGATGTCAGTGGCCCTTCAAGGCTCCTTTATGAATGTCAAAATTCAACCTGAAAAATATATAAGATAGCTCAATCTTAAATTAAACATAGGTAATCACAGATTACCAAGCTCACCTTGTGGCAGCAAAATTAAATTCAAACATATTTCCAAGTACATTTATGAAAGTTTGATCAAAGATACATCCAATATGCAAGTTTGGTACATGTAGCTCTTATACTTTGCTCAATATTGGCTTTTAAAAGCAAAATCACTCAAGTGGAAAAAGTAGGTCAGATGCTGTGTCCGATACATGGGTCTATCTCAGCATCCCAAGATGAATCACTTGTGTAAGTTTGGTTACTCTAGCATCAGTACTTTGTCAGATACTGAGCTACCCCAAACTTCTTAACCAAGTCACTCAAGTGGAAATTATAGGTCAGATGCAGCATCCGATGCATTGATTCACCTCAGCATCCCAAGATGAATTACTTGTGCAAGTTTGGTAACTGTAGCATCAGTACTTTGCCAAGTACTGAGCTGCCCAAAACTTCTTAATCGGACGGGGACGCAGACGCGCTGGGGTATAGCATAAGCTCACTCAACTTCATCTGTGAAAACAAACATCAAACTTCTGACAATCCTTGTATCCTTGTGGGCAAGATGGACCATAATTAAAAGCCAATCACCATGAAATCAATATGAACTTTGCCTATTTTTTAGATCAACTTGCATTAGGTCAACTCACCTTGCGGACAAGATGCATATTTATCCTGTATAGAAGCTCTAATACTTAAATCTTTTTAAAAAATCCTGAATAATTGCCATGACAATGGGGTGAAGTAGTCAGGGTCAAAGAGCAAGGTCAAAGTTCTCACATAGTCTTCAGGCCAGATAAATAAAGAAAATATAACCATGAACTTTTCAGTCATAAGATTCTAATTGTATGTCATACATTTTAGTGTGGTCTTCAAAATTTTCGACATTGCTATTAGACAAAGCTATACGCTCTAATGAGGGGATAGACAGGATGGAAGGGCGGAGAAGGAAGGGTTGGGAGGAGTGAGAGGGTGGAGGGAGGTAAGGTAACCCCCCCCCCCCCCCCATTTTTTCGTGGCTGGATTTAACCAAATTCATTGCAACACTGATACCCAACTTTTTTTCTGCAAAAATTCAATACTTGTTGATTTTAAATAGCAATATAAAAGGAGTTCTCCCAAGATTAAAAGCCTAGGATTAATCCGAGCTTAATTACAGTTAATCCAAAATTAATATTATTAAATCACTGTAAGATTGTGATTTGTGTAAATCTCGGATTCCAGAGGATACGCCTCGATAGTAAATATAGTTCCACCCAATCCGTTTACTGTACATGTATGTGTATAAAGCAGGTACTTGGGTCTAGACTAAAATCCCCATATAATTACAGAGTCCTAAAGGCAAAGGGGGATCTGGTATGTAATAATCTCAGTAATAAATATATATGCAGGATTTTGTTACATACATGAAGAGACTATTAATATTTTGGGGGGACTCAAATAACGTGTATAATTAACGGAGCCCTGAAAGCATGGGAGATTTGATCAACATGTGCATGTATTTATTAATAATTGTATGATTATATCACATGTAAGAGACTATTAAACTTCTGAGGGGGCGTAAATAATGTGTATTATAGTTCTTGACAAGTTTCTTGGGTTCTTTTGAAGTTCTGTCGTCTGTACGTTTGAGAGGCAATAAGAAGAATAGAGAATATAAACCAGTATTTCTGTGATTTGGTTTCACTTCAGTTCACTTAAGCTTCCATCTTGCCTCTAACAATTAAGAAACAAACCTTTTAACCCAAATCAAACTCCAAACGAACACCTATACTGAAACAGCTTTCAATGCAGCCACAGGATGTCACATTGTGCGTTGGAACCTTCTCTCCCTCATATCCCGTTCGCTGAAGGGTTTTTTAGTCCCCTACCGGCAACGCCGAAAGGGAACTCTTAGTTTCCTCTCGGTCTGTCTGTCAGTCAGTCAGTCAGTCCGTCTGTCCATATTTCAGTTTTCCTGACTTTTTTGAGGGGGTTCATACAAGGAGCGCAACATGCGCAGGAACGAAGGAACCTTCCTCATATTAATACCGCTAGCGTTGTATTTTCGACACGTCATGACCCGACATCACTACTTTTGACGTTATTTCTAACTGTGACGTCATAAATCGGCTACGGCGTAGCATATAAAAGTTACGTCAAATCTTGTGATGTCGGGTCATAGAATGTTTTTTTAAAATGTGAGTCAACTGTAGTAATGTGAAAATCGTCTATTATCTTAAAAAATTCTTTCTTCAATTTTGTCCTTTTAAGTTTTTAACACAATGTAGATTTAATTCTGCCCGCCATCAGCACTTTTAGATACCAAATTCTTAGTAATGTTATACTAAAGAAGGGTATATATAAATCAATTTAAACCCTCTTTTATATGTGAGGTGTCGATATTCTAACGAAGCCCTTTCAAAGTTTGAACAAATGACCTTTAAACGCACAATTGATTTCCCAATAAATTCCCCATACATTCAACTTGAGTAAGAATACAGGTATACTAGGAGTTATAAAAGATACTCAAATATAGATCTAAGCATCTTTTATTCCACAATAGTTTTTTGCATGTTTTATGTGTAACCCCCCCCCTTACCCCACTTCATCCATTCCCCGCAACACATACCAAATATACACATATTCCTACCCTCTCATAATTCTCTGACTTGATTGCCATAGTTTAGCCCAGTGACCGAGACTTTGCATGAATTCTGAATGAGGTGCAGAAACACAATTGGTCATCTTGCAAATGCATGATAATGTTGGGCAGCGAAAATGAGAGAATCTCTCACAATTTTTACAATTCTCTCATTATTAAAATTCTTGATTTCGACAGATTCTCTCATAGAAAATGACTAAAAACATAAAATTCTCACTGCAACACCTTAAAACCACATTTTTCTAATGAAGCATCTCTAAGACTTCATTTCTCCAATTTTAATCTCTCTCTCTCTCTCTCTCTCTCTCTCTGATATGTCCCGAATCTAGACTAATCACACATCACACTATCCCATTTGTTTCTCACTTTTCAGTCAATATTTGAGATATTTTGTCCAGAAACTAGTACGAGTAAACTCCTCGTACCCGAACCTCATTTTGTCGTACAGCAATGTACATACGCCTCCATGTTAATTCTGGTCAGGTCAATGTGGCAGCAAATATACATTGTAAATAGATATAGTATGCAAAACCGGTCATTCTTGTTTTATAGGATCGGCAATCTCCTTCCTTAGGACCTGGTATTTCTAAAGAATTTCAAAATCTAGGTAGAGGTTGGAAAAGTCAAGAGAGTTTTTCAAGAGGAATGAGTGAACATCAAACAAACATTGATATATATTTGAATTGGAATGATTTTTAAGTACAAATAAAAAATAATATTGTAATTTTTCAAGGAATGCATAAGACTATAAACAGTTATTTTCAGTTCTTTACAATTGTTAAATATCAATATGTGTACATTTACGTATGCACGAAACTTTATATTCAGTCCGTCCGTCTTTCCTTTACTGAATTGTCAAGTCCTTCTTTCTCATTCCGTCCGACAGACTGACTGACAGTCCAAATATTACTGAATACATACATTGTAATATGTATATAAGTGCTAGGGAACCCCTATCTCCAGAGACTGAAATTCAGAGATATCATGTGCCGGGTTTCCGAATGTAAACGGTCACAATCTACCACCGTTTTTAATACTCAGTACCTCTCTACACCCTCTTCCAGTGAATACATTTTCTCACGAAAATACCTATTGTCTTAATTTATCATTGTCAATCAAGATCCACCCCAATAACTCTGGCGATCCGCCACTGATAACGGATGGTATTGACAGAAAATTTGTAATTAGAATAGTAGCTTGTAAAGTCATAGCAGTTCGTAATCACTGATACAAAAATAAAGCTAATCGATCTGAGTTCCCAATATTACATCTTGTATGATTTAGATCGTCATTTCTAACGCAATATTGGTGGATAATATTTAACAGTTGCTATGACAACACAAAAATCACGATTTTATCAACAAAAATTAACTGTGTCAGTGTGTTAATTTGAAAGCAAAGGACTTTCCCTATATCTGGACTTGAAAAATACTGACCTTTAATCAATTAATGTCTCTCTAGCATTGAAAGATTTTGTGTGAAAACATACGTGTTTGTTTCAATCTTAGAACAGAAAGGTATCAGACAGTTAACGATATTGTTACTTCAGTATGCACTGACAATATCCCCATAATGCGATTTGCTTCCAACGTAGAAGACACAAAATAAACCCTACTTTCGTAAGGTCAGGTTCAGAGTCTAGAATAATTCATAACTCATGAAACCAAAAGAAATTCAAATGCAATAGACAGATGGACAGACGGACGAACGGAACGATGCCTCTGGATTAGAATGCGAACAAACATACACGACTATAAGCTCTACTCTTACAATGGTATTTTGGACTAGAACTTCTTCTCTACGACTGAATGATTTCCCATTCTTACAGACTTACCCAATGCTTAATCTAGAATCTAAAGTATTTAATAGAATGTAACATATAGTTATTCAGCAATTCTTTATAACAGCGTAAAATACAATTTACATGGTTAATCTGGGCCATTAATCTCATGTAGAATTATGCAAAGTTACCGTCCAGTACTTGTCGGAACAGGAACATGTATTTAGTATGCAGAACTTTAAAGTCATTTCGGGGGGGGGGGGGGGTGTTGAGGAATTGGAAGGAAAACCAGAAACTTTAATTTACTGCAGATTTGAAAGGACTTGTCTGTTATCGATGAACATGAAGACATATACTTGAACTTAGGAAATTAAATATATATTTCTTCTTCTTCTGTTTACAAATGTAAATATAACAATGTTTTAAAAAAAAGACGACTACGTGACATAACAACATTGAAATGACTTATTTCACTTAGGAACAATAATAAGCAAACTCCACTCACGATGAGATTTGAATGATCCATGATCTCTGCATGACCACTGGGAAAGTCAAGACAACATGATCCAAACTTTTGGCACCAATAGACACGTGAGTCTTAGTTCTATAAATTTTGAAGAATCTATGGTCAATGTTTAATTCTTTATGGACGGAAAGATCGACGAATGGAGCTATTATAAGTCATTATTATGGCAGAGATGTCGAAAAGTGTCAGTCCGAATGTCTAACAAGTTTTTAGGACCTACAAAAATTCTGTATTTTTCATTGTCCGACTGACACGAGTAAAACATCATTATCAGCAAAGCACAAACTCACTCTATCCCTCGACCACAGGGGTGAGGTATCATCGCGTGGTCAAAACCCCTTTCCTCAATACAAACTCTTTCTTCTGCAAGTCTATATTCATTTTTTTTTTTCTTTTTTCTTTTCTTTTTTTTTTTTTAACTTTTTTTTAATAATACCTGTAGAGGACTCTGAGGAGAGATTTTGTGCTAAGGAAAGGGTTCGTGACCACGCTATGATACCTCACTCCTGCCCCCCCCCCCCCCCACACCCCACCCACCCTGAGATCTATAATATTTACAAACCCGATGTGCTGGTACATAGAACTGAATCAGATGCCTGTTGTGGTGACCACAACACAGGCACCTTAGTTACTCCATACGGCAGGACACGATATTAGTATTGCCTTTACCGATCACAAGGTCAAATTCTAGTCTACAGTCGTTCTTCTCTAATTATTTGGATAGTACATTTTCCCGTAGAACAAGTTTGAATGGGATTTTAAAATAACCTTCTTGACGTGTTTGCAATCAGATCCACTATGACGAAGTACTTTCAATCTTTGTTAAGTAATTTAAGGTTAAAGTTAAGCTTGTATGTTTTCCTACAGGAGCAAGATTGTTCAAGACTAGATAATGGTATGATTTTACCCTTAAAATAAAACATGAAGGTGACCAGGACTAGCCTACGTAACAACTTAGATGTTTTCCCACAAAAGCGAGGTTGTTCAACATTAAGTGACGGTATATCAACCGTCGTATATGCCTCGCCCTTGGTATTTGACCTTAAGTGAAGGTAGACTAGTCTTATCATAGAGACCATTCTTGATCATTTAGATTGCATATAATGGAAGTTACAGCCATTTATGTGAAAGTGTGACTTCCCTCTATAATGACCTGTGGTTCCAGAAGTTATATGATCCGACATTTGTATAAAACGATGCATTAATATTATAATCATACTATATTTATAACAATTCTTGTATCTTTCAAAACAAAAATCGTAGAATTGTTACTCGGGTCTAATTCACATTGATAAAGGAGACATTCTATCCCAACCATATACCACTCATCGAGTAAAAATTCAAAATTTGCAAGTTAATCAATGAGCAATGTTATATGAAATCTATTAGACCAATCTTACAATCCCTCATAACATATTTTTCCGTATAAAAGTCGGTCAGCACGGTGTATTGATCGGTATAAGATGACATATCTTTTGGCTTTATATCTCAGATGATCCATTTACGGCTATATTGGGTACTAAAGAGATTTTTCCTGTCGCGTTACTTTTTGTTAAATCTAATCATACATAAACTTCACTTTAAACATCAAATTGTGATCCTCGGGGCGGAATAATCTTTTTTGAAATTATGAATTGAACATTTCAGTTTGAAATACACGTTTAAATGTGATAACGTGTAAACATCATTTGGGTATTTCATTCCAAACAATTTAAGAATTCCCGTTTCGCAACAGCATGTCTTTCAAATAAAATGAAAGAAAGCTGAGGTAATGTAAATGAAATAAAACACTTTAAACATCAGGTCGCGGGGAATGAAAGTGATGAGGGTTGAAGAAACAATTATTGTGCGAGATCTGTGTGGGTGCCGGTGTCTGGGTAAGAGGTAGCGAATTGCAAAGCCCAGGGTTTAAATTGACTTTGAGTAAATCTAACGTACCTCCAACCCCCCTCAACATCCTGGGCCAAGGCTTTATATTCTGGGTAAATCTAGCGTCCCTCCAATCCCTCGTCCACTAACCGTCGTAATCGTCAAAATTCCCTTTTTTCAACAACACTTCATGAATGTTATATTCTTGACATATATTCTCGATCTGATGAAATAGCCCCTCCCCCTTCCCTTTCCCAAAACTTCCTGCAGAATCTCATGCAACTCTTTTTTTTTTTCAATTTCACTCATGTGTCATATTCGTTACGAGACGAGCCAACATTAAGTCATAAAACCCCAACGCTGACGGTATTTCTATCATTGTCACTAATCAATAAAAGCTCTTTACACTATAAGCATTACAATTAGCGGTTATATGTAGGGGTATACAGGCTTATGTATCATTTATTCATGACAGTTCTGTTTTCATGACAGGTTATCAAACGATTCAATGAGGAGGTATATGAATGATAGATGAGAAAATAGACGATATCCGAAGAAGTGAATGAAAGATATATGAGAAAATAGTTATCAGGGTATGAAATAATCAGGCATTGGTGCCAAAATAATCAGGGTTGGTAAGTCATAAATATACGGAAATCAGAACTTTGTCAAATCCCCTCCCCATTCTATAAGACAATGGTGCCAAAACATTCAGGAATGACAAAGCATATATATGCGGAAAACGAAAGGGGATCATTTCTTGACCCCCCCCCCCTTCCTTTTCGTTCAACCTCCTCCCAGGAAATTGCCAAAAATACTTAGTTTTCCTGATCTATGTATGGACACCCCCTCCCTCCTTGTTGAAAAGGAACATTTTCTAAATACTACAGATTTGAGCGTGAGTCCGGACTTGAGTGAGGACTACTGTGCCATCAGTGATCATTTGTAAAAACTGCTGAATTTTATGATTTTCTCAAAATATTTCCACAGAAACTTTCGAATAAGCTGAAATTCAGAATCATACATGTAACCTCAAACATTTAACGTCGCTCTCTTTCCCTCTTATACTTACCTTTCCGCGAATCACATGAGAATCACATACACATGCAAGTTTATAGAGAAATAATTTAATTCCAATTGAATCCTCACAAATCTAAAGGCAAAGTAATATAGATCTGAACACGACAGTCAATTCTGTGTACACAATAGCGTCCACAGATAAATCAATCCTCTGTAACGCTTAATTCCATCGCTTGAAGAACTGTCAGTGAAAAACGATATTCTCAAACAACCGATAAATAAACAACATTATTTACAAAAAAAAATCCCTCACTACTACTAAACTCGTACTCTAGAATGTCGCTTCCCCCGTAGCTATGGTTACCGGCGGTAAATTCAGGATGACAACTCGCTTGTGACAATTTCGTACGCACTAATCACAGACTAATTACGGATTTACCTGTGATTACTCGCATGTGCTCACCTGTCCGATAATTCCTCCGATGTCCAATTGAATAAACTATTGTAAATCTGATACGGGTAATTACGATATTGACCACAGGTTAATAACGTGGGAATCAGTGGGGCAGGGAGATGTGTATTTCAAAGGTAGATATCGGATAAAAAAAATGCAAAAAAAGTACAGGTGAAAGAGAATTGGGAAAATACCGAGAAAATATAGTAACTTTCCGCTCTATTATTCACTCTATAATCATCAATTCTTTGAATCAATCACTTGCTCTCGATAATTTCAAACTGATGCGGAATAGATTATTTGTAGCAAATTTAAAATATGATTTCAAGGAGCGAGTCTAGAAATTGAAATAGAGCGGTTCATCTCTGGAATTTACTAAAATTAATGATTTCCCTCCGTTTCCTTCTTTTTCAAATCAAAATCATTGGATCAACAAACTGAGCATTCGTATCACCTTAGGACAGTACGGTGACTGCAGTTGGTTCACATGTATAAGGTCAAGGTCTTACGGTACAAAATATCGATTCCAAATAGCAGGATAATCAATGCAAAGCCAATCAAAGCTATATTAGAAAATCAATGCAAATCCAATCAAAGCTATTTTCCGCACGATTCACACGTTTCATGCATGTTTACGCAATTTCTTTCAGAGGGTCAAAGTTCAAGGACACTGTCAAAAGTGAGGGTCACAAACACTCTAGTGCCATATTATATTCTTATGAATTTTCAAAAGCTCTCTCCCATACAATTCTGAAGAATAACACAATACGATCTGTACGTACGCCCGTTAACATTTTGGCTGAGATTTTGCTACGACACTATTAACAAAAACGTTAACGGGCGTACAGACAGACGACATAGGCCTTTTTTGGACCGACATTTCTTCGTAAAAACATAAAAGTCATCCGACGAATAATATCGAATTTAAGTCGTATAGGGGATACTGATCATGCTGACTGAAGAAGTCATTTTCAGCTACCTATATGGCTGCATCACTAGCTTCACAAATCGATTGGATCATACCATTTCATACATCGGAGTTCCGTTTCGCTTCATCAGCAGGTTGCTATGTATTTAGGTATGTAACGGAAATATTCTAAGTACAGAACAAATTTGAATTTGAATTTAAGCCATAGAGAACTCATAGAAAAACTCGGGGCTTTTAAATTTTTAACGTTAAGACAATGTTGTCAGTAGAGATCTGTTGAACAATCAGGGGCAGATCTAGAATTTCAGTTTTCTAAAGGGGGGACTATCGAAAGGAGGGGGCCGGGGTGTTCTAGCCTATGATTTGAAAAAAAAATAGACGTAAAATCCAAGCCGGAACGTTTTTTTGGCAAATTTGCGAATTATCGGAAGGAGAAGAAGAACATACTGTCGGGGTCTGAACCCCCCCCCCCCCCCCCCCCCCCTCTCTCTCTCTCTCTCTCTTCTAGATCAACGCTTGGACGATTGTGGAGTTTATCATTTAAGAGGTGGGCCTAGAAATTTATGTTATAAATACCGTAGTATTAAAAACATAGGTAGATCAAATCACCACATGATCGTGCTCTTAGAGTTCAAGTATCGATTAATCCCAGGTTGAATTTAACATATTGATCACTCCCACTTCTTAGTTCTATAACCCCATCCCATCTATCCTACCCTTTTCCCTCCCATGTACTAGTATTACACCTCGGTCTTTGAACACTTGACAAAGCTGGCCAAAGTAGTGAAAGTTTTAGCGGACTCGCAGACAGGCACCCTAACAGAGTGAGCCAAGCCAAAACTATGTGACCGTGAATTCTGATTACGGGGTAAAAATATCAAACTTAAAAAAAGTATTATTTCTTGAATGTCAACAGAATTTTGAGTTAAAGATATCCAACTGAAAGATATTATTTCTTGAATTTCAACAGAATTTTGGGTGAAAGATATCCATTGACCAACTTAAAAATATTTCTTGATTTTCAACAGAATTCTGGGTAAAAAAAACCTCTTAAAAGTATCATTCCTTGATGTTAAACAGAATTTAAATGCAAACTTCCAATAAATATTAGTCTGCGAGAACAGATACTGGATACTGTATCCAAATTTAAAATTCAAATTCACACAAAAGGGGCATCGGCCAATGAAATTCATGACAAGCGCACAAAATGCATTGAATCATGGGGAAAATATACGACACCTCCCTAACATGGAAATTGGCTGGCATACAAAGTGCTATTGTAGTTTTGATATAACACCACAGACACATCGGCAATTATACCACCATTAGCATGTTAAACTCGTCGCTTAAAGTCAAAATGGCTTCAGTTTTCAAATATTGATTAAATCCATGTCAAAAAAAATATGCACTTTAAAATTAATAATTTATATAATTCTATGGAGCAAGCAGTCAAGCTACACAATTGAGCTGCCGGTAGAAAACTGATATTAAATTTTAAAATCCCTTTGAAATAAGAGCAACATCCCAATGAGTTAAAGAAGATCCTGACGATAATCTCAACAGTACTCACAACAGAGCACCAAATGGAGCATCGACGGACCCCTAGCAAGCTAGAGGTGGGACCAGGTGCCCGGGAGGTGTGACCTGAAGATGGTAAAAGTACATTATTACAAGCAAGGATCTGTACTGCTATAAGTCTAGGCAAGAAACCTCTCCCCATCCTTTCTACTTTCCATTTCGAAGTTTCATATTTTTCTATATGACAACTACCCCCCCCCCCTCCCCCACCCCCCATGATCCTCCCTTTCCTTTGGTGGATTTTCTGAATCTGTGCTACACTTCTTATTTACGAGACTGTTAAGAGTAATATATATGTTGCCCTCGTCATGTTTGCTCTAAATTCATCAATAAATCTATTCTTGGTTTGACCTTGAAGGTGACCTTGACCTAAATATAGGTATGCTTAAGGTACTACAGATGGTTAATGCTGTCTTTTGCCTTTTAAGATTATAAAGTATCTACATTTTCAGCACAATAGAGAATTTTACTGAAAACAATCTTGCGTGCAAATATTTCTGAGGGGGGGGGGATAAAAGAAGATTCTTTGCCATTAGATCTTCGGCACTTTTTCTCATCAAAATTGATGTATTATCTGCATGTATCATTATGTCATGTTCTACCATTATCTAAAAGAAGCCCAACAGTGGTATGGCAAATGTTTATACCTCAACCATTCCAAATGGTATGCAAGTTCAGTGCAGGGGTCATGGCTCAGTAAGTGAAATAAATTTTGGCCAGCATAGATGTACCCCTTCCTTTAAACAATGAATGATATTGCTACAAGTTTCATTGAAATTTATCCAAATGTCTAGGAACAAATAGGAAGAATCGCAAAGATCTTGCACAAGAAAAACCACAAAGTTCAAGGGGTGATAGTACAAATTTGGGAAGGGGCAAAATTAACCCTCTAGTCAAATATTCCAGTAGCAGATCCAGCATTGCCAGGGGTCAAGGGGCGAATAAAAATTTTAAGGGAATAGAAAATGACCATTTTCACAAGCAGGCAATCTATTAAAAGAACTGTATTCAAGAGGCCAAATTCAAGTTTTCTGTTAATACAGTTAACAGAAGGCTAAATTCTGGATTAAAGCAGAAAAATCATTGATTCCACCCAAACCTATAAATATCTTCAATGTCTTAAGAAAGGTTGAAAATTACCATTGTAACAAGTAGACTCCCTACAGAGAGATTTTGTGGGGGTAAAATTCTTCAAGCGTATGATATTTCGGGAAGCGAAATTTTACTTGGAAGCTATAAAACCCATGTCTGAAGTGTAAAATGACATGTCATTGGAGTAACACTAGTAAGGTAAAAAAAAAAGTCTTCAAGATCTGTGGTAAAAACTCAATTATAGTCAACCGAATTTCTTTCAAACCAGTACAGGTTTACTGAGCACTTTCGTACTGAATGACATAACAAGTCAAAAAAGAAAGCTTTTAAAATTCTGCTTTCCAAAAATCAATAGCCACTTACCTTGTCAATTACTTTAAAATGCAACTCTTCAAATTCCGAAATACAAGATCCTGAAAGACTTCTTCAGTAAATATATATATCCCTCAAATATTAATTAATTTGGTTATTAAGACTCCAATTTATGAAATTAATTAATATGGTACCCCTGACAATTCTTTAAGAACCAGCCCTTAGTAAAGAAATCAGACAGCCCAAAATAGGTTCTTTATAACCTTGCTCATTTACCTATGTTCACCAAACTTGGTATGGGGGTGCCTTAGTTACCAATACAATGGTGACCAATCAAGCGTGGCGTTATACTTTACAATGAAGCCAGTGTACAAATACACAATTTTTAAAGGGTCCACTCATACATATATACATGATATGTTTGTATTACACATAGAGGAGTTTGTAGAAATGATTTGTCAAGACTTGTTCCTCAACCTAAGTGCGAATGAGCAAAAAGTCGATCATGCATGACGTCCCTTTAAATTTTGTCCCCACCTGAGAGTTTTAGGATGCAACTATTGTGTTAGGTGTTTGTTCAGTAAAGAATTCTATAAATTTCCAATATTAAGGACTACAATGATGTAATTTCAGTACAAACAAATTTTAAATTTAAATTTCTTACAAATCTGCTCAACTGAAAGCCCAATGCAAAATCAGCAGTTAGATTAAATGCATGTTTTAATTCACCTCTTAATACCTTTTATAATTTGAAATTGTAAGATCAAATCTTAAGCGATTGTGTTTTTAAATGTCTATCATTATGTAGAGATGAAAGAGGGAAAGTGACACATATTAAATATCCTGATTTGAGATGTCAAAATTACGTAGATAAGAATGATATAATAATTACAGGTTAAACTAAATCTGTTCTTAATGAATACAATGTATATCATATTCAACTTACAAAATTTAATATAATTTCCTGATCCAATTTTGGTATATCTTTAGATCTAAGTTCAAAGATTGTATTTGTTAGACTTAAATCAGCATGATCATGAGTATTTAGTGTTTTGTGCTTAAAGTTTATGTTGATTACAATGGTAAGATGTGCACTAATATGATTTTTAAGGGAAAGGGTGGGGGGCATTTTGAATTAATCACTTAAGAAATTTTATTGTGGCATCCATGAAAAAAAAAATTTCTAGAGATACATATTCATGTACATACTCTGAAATCAGAAAAGCAAAAAAAAATAATAACAATAAAAAATCAAAAAGAAAACAACCAAATATCAGATTGGCCCAAGGTCAAACTAAGAAAAGAAAGCAGATGTCTTGATTTTTATGAAATGGCCAGGAAGACTTTCACCAACCTCTCAGCAAAATTATATTTTGAGCATTTTTCTTTAATTCGGTTATGGGGTGAGGGTTAAAGACTCCCTCTTTTATTTTTTATCTATATGGGTTTTTTAATCAAAGGTCCCACAAATACTTTGTCACCAAACCTGCTTTTAGAATGTTTTCTGTCTACTTTCTAAGGGAAAACACTTTTCACAATCACAATCTGTTGAAATTCCACCTTCTACTTCTATATGATTTATAATTCTACCTCAGAAGAAATTGAAAGATCCCCTTCCCTACCCCTTTGGCAAAAGCACAGAGACATCTGTAACAGTAAGTCACAAAAACTATAACCTTGGGCATAACTTTAAATGAAAATTGACAGGGCTTAGCGGCTTTCATATTTCATAAATGTATTCTTTGTGACAAGACCTTTCCATAGATACAAACATAGGTAATCACAGATTACGAAGCTCACCTCGTGACAGCAAAATTCAATTCAAACATATTTCTTAGTACATGTATATTGGCTTTTAAAGGCAAAACCACTCAAGCAGAAAAAGTAGGTCAAGGTCATTTTATGAAAGTTTGATCAAAGATACATCTAATATGCAAGTTTGGTACATCTAGCAGTTATACTTTGCTCAATATTGGCTTTATAGAGCAAAATCACTCAAGCGGAAAAGTAGGTCAAGGTCATTTTATGAAAGATTGATCAAAGATACATCCAATATGCAAGTTTGGTACATGTATCACTTATACTTTGCTCAATATTGGCTTTTAAAGGCAAAATCATTCAAGCGGAAAAAGTAGGTCGAGGTCATTTTATGAAAGTTTGATCAAAGATACATGTACATCCAATATGCAAGTTTGGTACATGTAGCAGTTATACTTTGCTCAATATTGGCTTTATGGAGCAAAATCACTCAAGCAGAAAAAGTAGGTCAAGGTCATTTTATGAAAGATTGATCAAAGATACATCCAATATGCAAGTTTGGTACATGTATCACTTATACTTTGCTCAATATTGGCTTTTAAAGGCAAAATCACTCAAGCGGAAAAAGTAGGTCAAGGTCATTTTATGAAAGTTTGATCAAAGATACATCTAATATGCAAGTTTGGAACATCTAGCACTTATACTTTGCTCAATATTGGCTTTTAAAGGCAAAATCACTCAAGTGGAAAAAGTAGGTCAAGGTCATTTTATGAAAGATTGATCAAAGATACATCCAATATGCAAGTTTGGTACATGTAGCACTTATACTTTGCTCAATATTGGCTTTTAAAAGCGAAATCACTCAAGTGGAAAAAGTAGGTCAGATGCTGCATCCGATGCATGGGTCCATCTCGGCATCCAAAGATGAATCACTTGTGCAAGTTTGGTTACTGTAGCATTAGTACTTTGTCAGATACTGAGCTACCCCAAACTTCTTATCCAAATCACTCAAGCGGAAAATGTAGGTCAGATGCTGCATCCAATGCATGGGTTCACCTCAGCATCCAAAGATGAATCACTTGTGCAAGTTTGGTTACTGTAGCATCAGTGCTTTGTCAGATACTGAGCTACCCCAAACTTCTTAACCAAGTCACTCAAGCGGAAAATGTAGGTCAGATGCTGCATCCGATGCATGGGTTCACCTCAGCATCCAAAGATGAATCACTTGTGCCAGTTTGGTAACTGTAGCATTAGCACTTTGTCAGATACTGAGCTACCCCAAACTTCTTAACCAAGTCACTCAAGCGGAAAATGTAGGTCAGATGCTGCATCCGATGCATGGGTTCACCTCAGCATCCAAAGATGAATCACTTGTGCAAGTTTGGTTACTGTAGCATCAGTACTTTGTCAGATACTGAGCTACCCCAAACTTCTTAACCAAGTCACTCAAGCGGAAAATGTAGGTCAGATGCTGCATACAATGCATGGGTTCACCTCAGCATCCAAAGATGAATCACTTGTGCCAGTTTGGTTACTGTAGCATTAGTACTTTGTCAGATACTGAGCTACCCCAAACTTCTTAACCAAGTCACTGAAGCGGAAAATGTAGGTCAGATGCTGCATTCGATGCATGGGTTCACCTCAGCATCCAAAGATGAATCACTTGTGCCAGTTTGGTT
Organism: Pinctada fucata; assembly: GCA_028142955.1. NCBI lineage: Eukaryota > Metazoa > Mollusca > Bivalvia > Pterioida > Pteriidae > Pinctada > Pinctada fucata. Next base: position 49,456,990 of record AP027110.1, on the reverse strand, counting down.
ACTGTAGCATTAGTACTTTGTCAGATACTGAGCTACCCCAAACTTCTTAACCAAGTCACTGAAACGGAAAATGTAGGTCAGATGCTGCATTCGATGCATGGGTTCACCTCAGCATCCAAAGATGAATCACTTGTGCAAGTTTGGTTACTGTAGCATTAGTACTTTGTCAGATACTGAGCTACCCCAAACTTCTTAACCGGACGCGGACGCGGACGCGTGGGGTTATAGCATAAGCTCACTCAACTTCGTCGAGGTGAGCTAAAAATTATTAACCTTGTGACCTTGACCTTTGAGTTTGATCTACTTAAAAACAAGTTAAAAGACATGTTTGTAAAACATTAATGCCCCCCTACCCCTTCTGTGATTAAAGTCCGTCACAACTTTATACTTGCATTGATACAACCTATGGGGGTATAAAGTAACAGTTTCATTTCAATATGTAACTCCACTCAAGAGATATTGAACAGAAACCCTGAAGTTTTGGTATTTTTCAAAGTGCAAGGGGCATAACTCTGTCCAATTTTTTTTTGATCGGACCTAAATATGAACTTGACCTAGATTTTCATTTGATGCGTCTGTATACAAAATTTCATTTCTATATGTAACTCCACTCAAGAGATATTGAACAGAAACCCTGAAATTTTGGTATTTTTCGAAGTGCAAGGGGCATTACTCTGTAAAAATTTTGTTGATTGGACCCAAATACGAACTTGACCTAGATTTTCATTTGATGTATCCGTATACAAAATTTCATTTCTATATGTAACTCCACTCAAGAGATATTGAACGGAAACCCTGAAATTTTGGTTTTTTTCGAAGTGCAAGGGGCATAACTCTGTAAAAATTTTGTTGATTGGACCCAAATATGAACTTGACCTAGATTTTCATTTGATGTATCCGTATACAAAATTTCATTTCTATATGTAACTCCACTCAAGAGATATTGAACGGAAACCCTGAAATTTTGGTTTTTTTTGGAAGTGCAAGGGGCATAACTCTGTCAAAATTTTGTTGATCGGACCCAAATATACACTTGACCTAGATTGTCATTTAATGTATCCGTATACAAAATTTCATTTGTATATGTAACTCCACTCAAGAGATATTGAACGGAAACCCTGAAATTTTGGTATTTTTCGAAATGCAAGGGGCATAACTCTATCAAAATTTTGTTGCTTGGACCCAAATAAGAACTTGACCTAGATTGTCATTTGATGTATCCGTATACAAAATTTCATTTCAATATGTAACTCCACTCAAGAGATATTGAACGGAAACCCTGAAATTTTGGGGTTTTTTTCGAAGTGCAAGGGGCATAACTCTGTAAAAATTTTGTTGATTGGACCCAAACATACACTTGACCTAGATTTTCATTTGATGTGTCTGTATACAAAATTTCATCTCAATATGTAACTCCACTCAAGAGATATTGAAGAGAAACCCTGAAATTTTGGTATTTTTCGAAATGCAAGGGGCATAACTCTGTAAAAATTTTGTTGATTGGACCCAAACATACACTTGACCTAGATTTTCATTTGATGTGTCTGTATACAAAATTTCATCTCAATATGTAACTCCACTCAAGAGATATTGAAGAGAAACCCTGAAATTTTGGTATTTTTCGAAATGCAAGGGGCATAACTCTGTCAAAATTTTTTCGATCGGACCCAAATACGAACTTGACCTTGATTTTTGTTTGATGTGTCTGTATACAAAATTTCATTTCAATGTGTAACTCCATTCAAGAGATATTGAACGGAAACCCTGAAATTTTGGTATTTTTCGAAATGCAAGGGGCATAACTCTGTCAAATTTTTTTTGATCGGACCCAAATATGAACTTGACCTAGATTTTTGTTTGATGTGTCTGTACACAAAATTTGATTTCAATACGTGAATCCATTCCAGAGATGTTGAACGGAAACTGATGTCGCGGACTGACCGACAGACCGACCGACCGACAGACCGACAGACCGACCGACAGCGGCAAACCTATATGTCCCCTCTTCTTCGAAGGGGGGCATAAAAAATAGGCATCATAACTTTTGAATGGCAAGTGATGTGTTTTAACATTTCATATGTGTATTCCTTGTGACTAGATGTTTCCATGGATACCATAATTGTTATCTTGTGGCCTTGACCTTTGAGTTTGACCTACCTTTAAAAAACGTTGAACCTTGACCATAACTTTTGAGTTTCACGGCTTTCATAATTCAGTGTAATTCACATGTGCGTTCTTAGTCACAAGAGCCACCCTTGGTAGTCTAATTTATTTTATACCTTTTGACCTTGACCTTTGAAATAAACCTGTTTTGTTTTTAGATTAAGCAAGGTATTTTGATTAAGGTAATCAATCCCTAATGCATTTTCAATAATAAACACCGGAAATAATTTTCAATCTCTTCAAAAAGAATGCTATACATACATGTACTTTTCTAGGTAAAATTAGGGATTGCACTTCTTACACAATGATCTACTAGTACTCTGTCACCCCGAAGATTCCCAATTTAGAAATCGTCAGCATTTGATGTGAAATTTTAACTGGAAGTACTCCATTAGGGTGCAGGATCCTTAAACATGATAGGATTATAAAGGAGACCCAGGGAGCCACGTCACTCATCCAAGCTGCGGACAAAGCGCTGAAAGTTGATACTAATTGGCACTTGCCAAAATTCATAATGGCTTACAAAGTGGCAAAAAATGTCCAAGGTAGGAAATTTATGCGCACAGACAGATGACACAAGGTACACTATATGAAAATAGCTGTTTTGGGGAGGGGGGGCCTCTGTTAGCATTTCCAAGGACTTATAAACAGAAGGATTCGCAACTCTCTACACCGCCTTAAGAATAGTAGCGAAAACTCGCGTGTAACGAGATCTGAACGAGATCAAAACATTGCCCAGTCCTATCCGAGAAGGGTGATCAAATAACATGATTTTCTGAAGCATCACACAATAAACATATAAAATATTGATACGTACATGTAGATGAAACCTTACTGTTTCAATAAATACCAATTTTATCAAAATATATTGATAAATAATTATAATATCTAGCTTCAAAGCGGAGCCTTGACATTCGCCGTTATGACCCAGATATCGTAAAAGAGAGTTAAATAGGCATATGCTCTGTCCCATTTTCTCAGTCATTACTAGACTTACACATAAAATATTGGTGGCAAATCGAAAATGAAAACCTATTGCGTGCATTAGAACCAATTTTGATTAATTTATTCGACGATTTCATTGTATACCGGAGGTTCAAAAGTAGAGGTTTTCACTCTTCGGTATACCCGGGCATTTTCTGAAAGAGGTAAACAGCCCAACGCTCTGACCCATTTTCTCAAACTAGACAAGATTTACATATGAAATATTGTTATCAAAATAAAGACTAAAACCTAAAGTGTGCATTAGGACCAATTTTATTTAATTAATTCGACAATTTTATTGTTTTACGGGGCTTCGAAAATGGGTGTTTTCACTCGTCGGTAAGCGAGGCCATTTTCTGAAAGAGGTAGACAACCCAACGCTCTGACCCATTTTCTCAAACTAGACAAGATTTACATATGAAATATTGTTATCAAAATAAAGACTAAAACCTAAAGTGTGCATTAGGACCAATTTTATTTAATTAATTCGACAATTTTATTGTTTTACGGGGCTTCGAAAATGGGTGTTTTCACTCGTCGGTAAGCGCGGCCATTTTCTGAAAGAGGTAGACAGCCCAACGCTCTGACCCATTTTCTCTGACTAGACAAGATTTACATATGAAATATTGTTATCAAAATAAAGACTAAAACCTAAAGTGTGCATTAGGACCAATTTTATTTGATTAATTCGACAATTTTATTGTTTTACGGGGCTTCGAAAATGGGTGTTTTCACTCGTCGGTACGCGCGGCCGTTTTCTGAAAGAGGTAGAGAGCCAAACGCTCTGACCCATTTTCTCAAACTAGACAAGATTTACATATGAAATATTGTTATCAAAATAAAGACTAAAACCTAAAGTGTGCATTAGGACCAATTTTATTTAATTAATTCGACAATTTCATTGTTTTACGGGGCTTCGAAAATGGGTGTTTTCACTCGTCGGTACGCGCGGCCATTTTCCCAAAAGGCGTAGGCAGGTCAACGCTCTGACCCGTTTTCTCAAACAAAACACGATAAACACAAGGGATATTGTTATCAAAATAATTAATAAATCCTAATGTGTGCATTAGTACCATTTTCATTTCATGATACCTGATATTAATAAGAATACAAGACTTCGAAAATGGGGGTGTTTACGATCACCTGTTTCCCACGGCCTGTAACGAAGAAGGTAAACAAGACATCTAAAAACCATTTTTTCTGTTTTATTTTATAAAGTATCTAAGAAATGCTGTTTTTAAAATGAAGCTGGACTTTTTTTGTATCTGCTAGAATTATTTTTCATGTATAGATGTCGATAATTGACCATAATATAACTGCCTCAGATATAAGGGATCTCGACGCAAGTTCGCCCTCGCCATTACGACTACGAGTACAACATGACTTATAGGGATAAATAGGCCCGATTTAATTTACCATTTTCTCGACTATTTCGAGACGTAATTTCAAAATATTGGTACCAAAATGATCAGGATAATCTATTCTATTTATTCAAGTCGTTTTTATGTTGTCATAATTAACATATTTAGGGCATTCATGGTTTTGAATATCACAACCCTAACATCTCGTTGCCTAATTTGCATATCAAAAGGGCACGCGAGATGTTAACGGGAAAAGACGAGATTCCAATCCTTCTGTTTACAAGTCCTTGGCATTTCTTAAAATGTTGAAGACAAGCACCCAGAAGTGTGTGACCATATATTCGTTGAGTTAAATTGATTTTCAGTGTAATACATACCGACGTCATTCTGGTACAGTACCATGTATCAGGCAGAGGGAGAAGGAGATGTTTACTATTTAGGGAAGGGGGGTGCAGTTTGCACGTTTGTGGGATACCAACTTTCCATCTAAGGCGACAATCTTACACTCAGAGACTCAGCCTTGTCAAGAAATCTAAAATTGTTGCATGCAAAGCTGCTAGTATGTCATCAAAGTTATCGAGTCTCGTAGTGACAGACAAGTGCATGCATATTTACCCGTAACAGATTCCCCGCCATCAACAAGCCAAAACGAAAGCAGAGTTATCTTTCGTTAATAACTTACAACGAAATAAATTCGGGAAGGGGGGGGGGGGGAGCTTGAGGCTTTTTTTTTTTTTCAGAAAAAAAAAATTTTGCTCTGAATTTTGCTGCAAAAAATAAAATTGCCTATCGTCAAAGAGGAAACAGAATAATTTGGCGCTTTATCAATATGATTCCGTGTATATGATATGAATTTGCATTATTCCTGAAAATTTTTCGGCTCTCGTTTATCTCATCCAATTCATCTCAACATCTGTTGGCTCGCTTCGCTCGCCATATGGATCTACTGGTCGGGTATATATTATCGCCGGGTACATATTATCGCCACTTTATTTATATCTCTGCATATTGTTGATGAAGGAATTTTTTTTTTCATTATATCGAAGAGATATAGGAAGATGAAGTGGCCTGTAGACCCTTTCCCCGGAGAGGCGGGGGAAATACATACAGATTTACCAACTTTATATCATAAAATTAAGTATTTTCAGGCTATGGAATTATTTGAAATTTTGTATACCTTTTCATGTTTCAAAGATGTTGGTTTTTGAATTTTTTGTATGAATTTTTCACAGGTGAAAAGAAGAAAGTTCAAGGATTCAGATTGTGTGAATTTTGTTGAAAAAGTTTATGATTTTCAGTAAGAACAGATGGAGGTGGCGATAATATGTACCCTCCCTTCTATCAAACTTAGCCAAACCCTTACGTTCATCAATCATCAGTGAAGAAGAACCCATCGTCAGATTTCCATGAAAATTAGAAGAAATGTGTATCGAAGGTTCTTCTTCCTTCTGTGCAAATTTCATTAAATATGGTGAAGAATAAACGATTTTAGAGCAAATAATGTTGAAAAAAGTGGCGATAATGTGTACCCGACCAGAAGTGCTCTATCTAAAAGTGATATAAATTATGACAAAGCCATAGTGAGGACGCATTGGGAAACAATGAAAAATAAAATATATATTACTAAAAATTGAAAATGCATAAATTAACATGTAAATATGCCAGTGATAGGGAAATAAATAAATCAATCAATAAATAAATAAATAAATAAATAAATAAATAAATGTGTATGTTAAATGTCTATACAACTATTATGAATTATGGCAAAACCATTGTGAGGACGCAGATAAATTATAATTTCAATGATTTTTCACCATATAGTCGATTTGACAGCCTTATATATAACATGTGACCGACCTAGAAATGTCCTTTCCTATGAACTTTTTTTATGATTCTTATCTATGGGATAATGCTGAACGATTCTAGCTTGGTTGCCACTCTGGCAACCTTGGGCAACTCTTTTTATCGGCGGAAATTCAAAATGGCCACCAAATGTCTTCCATCAATAGATGAAATTAATTTTTTTTTCTTTAAATATTAAGTGTGGCACACCAAATCAGGGCTTTTTAGGGTCAACAAACCTATTTCCAATGTCATTTTTACAATTTGAGTTCATTCAGGACTAAAAATTCAAAATGGCCGCCAAATGTCAACCTTATTATGGTACAATGTGAATATTTCAATAAACGATAGTGTAACATATCTTATTTGTAGTTGCAATTGTCCTAGAATACATTTATTTTGCTGTCTTGGTTGTTTTCAGCTGACACATGCTTCTGGGACAACTCTGCTTATCGGGGGAAATCAAAACGGCCGCCAAATGCGCTCCACAAATAGGTGAAATTTAATTTATTCTTTAAATATTAAGTGTGGGACATCAAATCAGGGGGTTTTAGGGTCAACAAACTCATTTCCAATGTCATCTTGACATTTCGAGCTCATTCTAGGCTAAAAATTCAAGATGGCTGCCAAATTTCAACCTCATCATGGTACAATGTGTAGATTTCAATAAAATGTTTGTGTTACAAATCTTATTTGTACATGTAGTTTCAATGATCCTTGAATACATTTATTTTGCTGTTTTGGTTGTTTCCAGTTCTTACATACTTGTAGGACAACTTTTTTCATCGGGGGAAAATTCAAAGTGGCCGCCAAATAGTCTCTTCCACTGAGTAAAATGTAATTATTACTTAAATACATTAAGTGCCGTACATCTATTCAGTGGTTTTAAGGGCCACAAAATCCATATCTTTTTTTTTTTTTTTCTAAGAAAACAAGGTAAGGACAATTCATCTTATTAGTAATTTTAGGGTCGTCTTGCTACGACTTGAGCTTATATATGCTTATTTCAAGATTACCACCTTAGTTGGGAACTAAGAATTTACGGAAGAAGCAATAAGTAAACATAATAAATGAATGTGTGAAAACTGTATTTTTTCTAAAAAGAAATACCACAAGCTAGTATGTCAGAAGACTTCCTATATGATGAAAGATGAATAAGAGTGACATTTAAGATTGCATGGTTTCAGCTTTAACAGACTAAGATTCGTCAAAATGTAACACAAATATAGACATGTCATTTATTTGATGAAAATGGTACTCAAAAGACAAAAATAAAGTTTCCCTATTGACCATGTTGATATAAGACCAGTTTGTTTGACGCAGGGAATTCAAGAGTAAGCAAGTAAATTCGAGGTAACTTGGCTATTATATGACCATCATGGCAATTTCGTTGCCTGTATAGCTCTAGAACGTGTTTGGTGTCTTCTATACAACCGGGTTCGCAACCGTTTCGATGGGAATTCTCACCATTTTCCTTGCCTTCTCGACTTTGCGACTGAATAACTGTTAGGTACCTCTTTAATTAAGAAATGACTGTCTTACTTTTGGTGTTCATGGGTGTATAATTCTGGTTGGTCACGTGCAAAATCCGTGAATCGCGAAGCCATTCTCGGAAATTTTGCACGTGTCCAACCAGAATTATACACCCATGAAAACCAAAAGTAAGACAGTCATTACTTATATTTACATTTATTCTAATTATCGGTCATTTTTATTTGCATGAACATCGCACATTTTGCCTGTAACAGCGTCAAATGAATCTTCGCTTTGGTAAAATCTCCCTACATGCAAAACTTGCACGTGGCGTCACGATAGCAACCCAAGTTATTGGAATATAATTCTAGTTGCCTAATGGGCGTTCAACATGGGAAATTTACTAGTAATGTAAATATTGTTTATTACAACAGTCCCTGAGTGTAATCTATTTTGAATTGAGATATCTACCATTATATTTATGTATAACGTTAATGATTACATGTACTATTTTTTCATGACATTCTAAACCATGCATCTCTATCCTAGCTATTTATATTTAAAATGGAACTTTTTAAGAATAGAATGTCTTCAAATGTAGCATAACAACATGAATTATTTATGCCTCTTTGAATCATTTTGGCTGGACGTAACACACTAATGAGCATTCATTGTCCGAATCATGCATGTCTGGTGCATAGAATGTATTCGTCTATGTAGAGAAGGCTGCTAAATAGTAACAGGGTTAGCACTCTCCGGTCTCTTCATAAAGCTGGGCAAGTTTGTTACTGAGCAGGCCTTTCAAAATTTCATCTGCTATGACTACATCGAAGGATAATTTTTACTTCTGGTTGGAGATTACCTCCGTTTTTCTCTACAGTGATTAAAAATTGAATAACTGTGGTAAGATGAAATGGTAATACGTATGTTTTGACATGTAAAACTCAAGTGGGTGAAGTCTTGAAAGCAATTGTCTTGGATATCAGTGTTCTTTATAGTTTGAAGGCTGCCTCTATATCATATCTTAAACAGGTTTTCATTCCAAAAGTTTTCTCACAACACAAAGAGTATTCGATTGAAGAGTAAGACGTAGTCAGTGTGACCAACTTGAAATAAATCTAGAACAGAACAAGAGCATAAGTCAAAGAACAATGACAAGGAAAAGGATCTATGTCAAGAATACATATCATGCAGCAATTCTGGAAGAACTTTGCTCCTCTGAATTCCTTTTGCAGAGTTTCAAATAGGACAATCACTTAAGTATTTGAAATGATATTTTGACAATTCAGAGCCCTTTTATGTAGATTCTTGCTTCAGGTCGACTCTTATCCCCCTTTCTTAAAACATATAATATTTTCAATTTATTTTTATCTTAATAATTAAAAAAAGATTCTTTGCTTTATGGTTTGAGAATGTGCGATCTATGTAAAAAGAGCATTTGTAAGCTCATATCGACAAAAGGAAATTAGACCCCTTTGGGATCACAAATAAGATGCACAACAGTTATTCGTAACGAAATGTGAATAATGAAGTGAGAAGTCATTTATGTTAAGCCTTAAATGAACTGATAAACAAAATAACACAAGAGATGGATTTCTTTGCCCTTAAAAGTCCCGATTAGATGTGTTTCTCTTGATATATCAAGTAATTATTACATTTTACACAGTAGTAGTAGACTATTTGGTGGCCATTTTGAATTTCCCCCGATAAGCTGAGTTGTCACAGAAGCATGTGTTAGCTGAAAACAACCAAGACAGCAAAATAAATGTATTCTAGGACAATTGCAACTGCAAATAAGATGTGTTACACGAACATGTTATTGAAATATTCACATTGTACCATACTGAGGTTGAAATTTGGCGGCCATCTTGAATTTTTTTGTCCTGAATGAACTCAAATTGTAGAAATGACATCGGATATGGGTTTGTTGACCCTTAAGATCCCTGGTTTGATGTGCCACACTTAATATTTAAAGAAAGAATGTAATTTCATCTATTGGTTGAAGGCATTTGGCGGCAACTTTGAATTTCCGCCGATAAAAAGAGTTGCCCAAGGTTGCCAGAGTGGCAACCAAGCTAGAATCGTTCAGTACTATCCCATAGATTAGAATCATCAAAAAAAGTTCATAGGAAAGGACATTTCTAGGTCAGTCACAAGTTCATTATAAAAAAATGTTTTATGTGTCATGCTGTCATTCTTGACAATATTATGTTTATTATATCAATATTGCATGGAGAGGACACTTAATAATGTTGTAAAAACTTAACGCCCGATCCCATTTCATTGAATTGGAAATAAAATATGTTCAAATCAGAATTATACATAAAGAATAAATGTTGAAATGGATTTAGGCCTTCTTAATGGGAATCAACGGATACCAGAAGTAAATATTGATATCGTTTTCAGCAGAAAACAATAACTATGTTTCTTAAACAAGCAAAAAAGAAAGTTAGCGCAATGGTAATGGATGTTAAAAAAAGACCGAAATAACCTTTAAAGTTGTTATGAATACTAATATTCATTGGCGTAAATCACCTATTTTTTGCACCAATGTTAGAAAGATTTCAATAGGTATCCAAATACAAGGGTCCCAAATACAGAGAAAGTATGTCCTTTACATGGAACCAAAATGTCAAAATTATCGTGGACTCTTGTGAGGAATATGCAAGACGTTGGACAAAGAAAGAGGATGTACAGCTCGACATCCTTTCCGAATGGATAAAATCCATCAGAGGGTTACTTTTTTCTAGAATTAACCGATTAAAATCAACTGTGAACATCAGATTCGTGTCTATATTTAAAGACCCTGATGTTATCACAGAGCTTACCTACCTCCAAGAACATATGTCATCACACCAGCGGACAAAGCCTCAAATAATTACACATTTACTTGCAACAAGTACTACTTCGACAGTCTAGTTAAAGAGTTGGGTTTACATTCGACACCTGGAAATCCCACTTACACCCCAACAAACCTTTCTGCCTCTGAAATAATAGATAACCACAAATCAGCTCTTGCTTCCTTTGGCTTCGACACTACCAATTTAGATTTAGATTTACATACTTATACCGAAAACTCAGAATAAGATCTAGATTACACCGTACCCTCAACGATCTTCTGATCATTGCTCGCAACGGCGGCAGACATGAACTGCTTCATGCTCTCTCATCAGTTCCAGCAGTTCAATTGAAATCTATCTTGGATGAAGCACTGGTTGCATTCTTAAGAAATACTGATTGATTCAGACTTAATATCATTGTTGCATTCGCACAGAATAAACTTTATCCAGTTGTTAAAACATCCCACCTAAAAAACGATTCTTAAAAATTTCATTTATTAACAAAGGATTCGATCTTCTTAACATCTCTTATATTTTTCGGGATCATCGTGTACAAAGTGCTATTCCTCAATATTTTGAAAATTTAGAACCTCCTCTTATTTGTTACAAATATAAGAGACCTATTCGAAATTTCGTTTTTAACTACAACAAAGTTACATCAGATCCTAAAATACTTGAATCATGTCCTGCTTCTTGAGAATGTGCAACATCTGAATATCTATATAAACCAGCTGGTCATATTTTCAATTATCCAAGACAGGCAGCTCCGTGGTCTTCTCGAAAAAGGACCTAAGTATAGAATCCCATCCAAGATAGATTTTATTAAATGTCGCGAAGTACTAAAGGAAGCCTTAGATAACTATACCAAACGATGGTGTAAACCGGAAGGAGTCGAATCGCATTCTCTGAATGACTGGAAAAACCTCATTTTGGACATTACTGACATTCGAATAGACAACTTCCACAAAAATCCTCATCTTTTTGAAAATCCAAGTTCTAGATCTGAAAGATATTTTAAATCGAAATTACGTAATTTACATGAAAAATTTGTCTTCGCTCCTGCAGATAAAGCAGCCAACAACACCATAATCATATGAAAACTTTACTATACATCAACTTTAGTTTCGGAACTTTCGTCTACAAATACTTATATCAAAAGCAATGAAAGTGTCCCTAACATTTTGAGCAAACATAGCAGTGAAATTTCTTCATTCAACATCCCTATTTCTAAAATGGATCTTCCTACAATATACTGCATACCAAAACTGCACAAATCTCCTTACAAATTTAGATACATTGCTAATTCTAGCAACTGCTCAACTAAAAGTTTGTCTAGACATCTGACGTCAGCCCTCACGGCGGTGAAGGAACACGTTGCAAAATATTGTGAAACTGTTCTTAACAGGAATGATGTAAATTTATTTTGGTCTATAAAAAATTCCGGGGATGTGATTGACAAGATAAAATCTAGAAATTTTCAAGCCAATACGATTGCTTCATACGATTTTTCAAATATGTACACCACGCTTCCTCACGACAAGATCAATGATCAATTGTCCAAACTCATTAAATGGTGCTATAATCGAGAGGGGAAAATTTATATTTGTACATCTGAATCAAAGGGTTTCTTTTCCGCTACAGAATACAAATCATACAAATCATGGACATGTAGCGACCTGTGTTGTGCCTTGTCCTTCCTCTTGGACAACATTTATGTAAGATTTGGTGAGAATCTCTACAAGCAGGTTGTAGGGATTCCTATGGGTACAAATTGTGCGCCTCTTGTTGCAGATTTATTTTTATACACATATGAAAAGGAATTTATTCAAAATCTTCAAAAGCAAAGAAAACATAATGATGTGAAATGCTTCACTGGTACTTCTAGGTACCTGGATGATATTCTTACTACCGATAATCCTGTTTTTGAAAAGTATAAAGATGTTATTTATCCACAAGAATTGACTCTAAACAAGGCAAACTTTACAGACACTGAAACACCATTTTTGGACCTAAATATCAAAATTGTCAATGGAGAAATTCATACAAGTGTATATGACAAACGAGATGATTTTGGATTCAACATAGTAAATTTCCCCTGGCTTGACGGTGATGTCCCTAGATTACCGTCATACGGTATCTACATTTCACAGCTCATCCGGTATGCTAGAGCATGTACTGATGTTTTGGATTTTCATAATAGAAATCTACAAATTACAAAGAAACTTTTAGGTCAAGGTTTTCGCTTTCACAAACTAGTAAAGACTTTCTGGAAATTTTACAAAAATTATGATCAACTTCTTTTGAAATTCGGACCCATACAAGCAACGGAGTATATTACTTTGGGTATTTCACAACCTGCATTTTATGGTGACATAATTAACAAAATAAGAAGGATCAAAGGTAGACAGCATATGTATCGAAAATGCGTCAGAGTCATCAAACGCCTTTTATACCGTGGATATGATCATAATGTCACCAGACGGACACTAAGCTTGGTACTTGACCAATATACAGTCTTGTACGAGTGCATTCTTAAGACTTGCACTCTGACTGACTGTGACGACGGGACTCCATGACGGGCCCTGTCCAAACCTCTTTAGAGAAGACAGGGCCCCGACCACCTGTCCTCTCTGAATGTCAGTCGGACTCCTCGGGTGATAACATATATGAGCTCGCTACAGCCGGCAGAGCACGGACTGTATTACGCACGTCCTCTTTTTATATCCATTTACATATTCATCTGTGTTGCTTGGACCCCTGTGTTTACGGTCTTGTTTGTGTGTGGTCACCTAACAGTGAGGAGGTTGTTTTACACCATAATTATGCGTTCTTCGAGACCTCTGGGAAATCGGAATAGTGGGAGGGTTGTGTGCACGTTATCCAGGATAACCACACCGTCTGCTATTTACGTGGCAGATGGCCGTCCTAAGTCGGCACCGGTTGCCCATTGGTCTCGTTGGTTTATGTGTAGTCTTTCATGTTTCTATGTTGTGAGTTGGTTTTCCTTGTCCCTTTTGCGTCTCTTTCTGTGGGTATCTGTTCTGTGTTTTTTTGCATGGGTGTTTTGGGATTTTGCTGTGGGTTCTGCAACCTAGTGTTGTTGGAGATCCCCTCCTTTATTTTATACTGCATACCTAAAATACATAAGAATCCGTACAAACAACGTTTCATCGCTGGTTCCTCAAAATGTTCTACCAAATCTGTATCGATCTTACTCACCAAAGTTTTATCTGAAATCAAATCTGGGCTTAAAAATATTGTTCGACAGTATATTCTCGCAGTGATATCAACCAGATGAGGATTTTAAAGAATTCGAAGGACCTTTTAGAACATCTGAAATCCGTAATGCGTTTACAAGTAAGAACGGTAATCGCAAATACAAATTTATTGTTGTTAACTATGACAAAACCTACTTTGTAAAAGAAAAGTCCGATTCTGAAAATAAGTACACTGAAACAGACATTATTCAGATGTTAAACTTTCTGATCGACAACATTTTTGTGGTGTTTGGAGGAAAGGTCTTCCAGGAAATTGTCGGAATTCCAATGGGGACCAATTGTGCCCCACTCCTTGCCGACATTTTCCTTTACTCGTACGAAGCTGAATTCAATCAATCTTTGGTCTCTGAAGGAAAAAAAGATACTTAGCTTCTGTCTTCAACTTCACTTACAGATACATAGACGATGTGTTGTCCATCAATAATCCAAAATTCGCGGATTACCTAAGCAGTATCTATTCTTCGGAGCTTGAAGTCAAAGAAACTACAGAGACAAATAATTCAGCATCCTGTTTGGACATAATGTTGTCCTACGACACTGATGGTCACATAAATACCTCACTCTATGACAAACGTGACGACTGCAATTTCAGCATTACAAACTTTCCTTTTCTGAGTAGCAACATCCCTTCATCGCCTGCTTATGGCGTGTTCATATCTCAGTTGATACGCTATGCCAGAGCAAGTACCAAATATACGGATTTTGTTCTGAGAGCTAGGCGTCTCAGTCAGGGATATGTTTGTGACCGACAAACATTGTCACTGAGGACGTTCTACGGTCGATATGGGGAACTCGTCATACACTATGATGTCCCACTCTCCAGAATGGTGGATGGTATTCTGTCATAGACCATTTGAACCATCCAACCAAAGATTGTACTCTATGTTTTCCAAAATGGAAGTAACCGGATGTGACAGTTCTATCGAATTGAAGCGACGGGTGTTGCATGCAAGCAGGAGATGCTTACTCTTCCTGGGCACCTGGTCTCACTCCCATATCGGGAGTTCGCTTCTCAGTTGATACGCTATGCCAGAGTAAGTACCAAATATACGGATTTTGTTCTGAGAGCTAGGCGTCTTTCAGATAAGCTTCTCAGTCAGGGATATGTTTGTGACCGACTAACATCGTCACTGAGGAAGTTCTACGGTCGATATGGGGAACTCGTCATACACTTTGATGTCCCACTATCCAGAATGGTGGATGATATTCTGTCATAGACCATTTGAACCATCCAACCAAAGATTGTACTCTATATCTTCCAAAATGGAAGTAACCGGATGTGACAGTTCTACCGAATTGAAGCGACGGGTGTTGCATGCAAGCAGGAGATGCTTACTCTTCCTGGGCACCTGGTCTCACTCTCATATCGGGAGTTCGCTTCTTTTCATATGGTGGATGTTTTTGTTTCTGTTTGCTTTGGTTCCTGTTTGATCCTGATTTTGTATGCCTTCGGTTTCTGAATTATCGATTTTGTACTGTAGACAGGGATATGGTCATTATCCATATTTGTCATCTTTTCATATGGTTGAGGTTTTTGTTTGTTTGCTTTGGTTCCTGTTTGATCCTGATTTTGTATGCCTTCGGTTTCTGATTTTCTGAATTATCGATTTTTTGCTGTAAACAGGATTATAGTCATTATCCATATTTGTCATCCATGCATATTCGAATAATTGTGAGTACTTGGAAAAAACGACATAATCGGAGTAAGTCACGGATGTTAATACAAGCAACAACTTTGATGCTAAATACAAGCAACAACTTTGATGCTAAATTAAACACTCAAAGTTATGAACAAGAACTCCTTTGTCTAGTAATTTTCTGAAGTAATTCGGATACCGCTTCGAAAAAAGGAAGAATAAACATTGTATCTTTGTCTAAACTTTGAACTTTAAAGCATGAATGCAAAGCAAGAAAATCCAAAAACAGTTTAAACATCCGTTTCTTCTTTTCTGAAGGCATATGCTGATTGTAAAACATGATATATAAGTCCACGAAATGTATGGACATTCAATTTTATTATACCTCTACTGAGTTTTTCCTATACAGAAAGAGACTCATTAAATTTAACTAAATCCCTGAAAATCGCCTGATAAGACTATTTCCCTGCAAAGGGGTGCGTTAGTTGAGAAGACCTAGGGAGTTAGTTTCAAAATAGGGCGGAGCTTCTCTGGGGGTGTGTCAGTATCAGCCAATCAGCGCCGTTGAAGGTTGATCGGATGACGCTACTAATACGCGAGCAGAGTAATCCGCCTCCTATCCACTTAGCACATAAATTAATCCGCAATAAAATAAAACAATAAAAAATTAAACATGTTTGAGTATGATAAATGATTTCTGTTTATCTTATCATCAAAAATTAATATTTTCCGTTACTCAGTCATTCAGTCGCGAAGGCACGGCAAAATAAAAAAGAATTTCGTTCGGAACCATGTGAATCTAAAGCTTAAAAGAGATATGTTTGTTTCAGTATAATGTTTGTTTCAGTATAATGTTTGTTTCGGTATACCTAAGAGATATGTTTGTTTCGGTATAATAAAATAGTTAAAGTATACCATTGAGGGAGTTAGCACGATTCTGGTTCCCCGAGACCAGACCTATTTCCCGAGGCTTCGCCTCGAAAATAGGTCTGTTCTCGGGGAACCAGAATCTTGCTAACTCCCTCAATGGTATACTTTAACTGTATACTAACGCTTATTTGCACAGAAAATTTTATCAAGTTATCGTCATGGGAATGTTTAAGCTTCATGTGTAGAATTCACATAACTATAGGTCGAATTGCCCACTTTTGTTACATGCTAGGACTATTGCTACGCCAGTATTTGTTTAAGACTATTGTTTTATATTTACATACTTAATTTATCATCAAAATTCGCACCAATAGGTATCGGATTCGTTTTTTGAAAATGAATACATTGGTAGTTTATCACTTATCTCGTTTTTCTTAACATCCGTTTCTTCTTTTATCTTCAACTAAATTGTCCCAAACATGTAATTAAGTAAACCAATACCAACTAAAGATTAAGAGACTGAATATCTCTACCAGAAACTGAATGAAAATTATAGTTTTACTTGTTTTCTGAGTAACTCGGAAGTCTGTAATACATATTATATATATATATATGCATTTCGAGACGAATATTTGCATCAAAATGGCTCTAGATTATGTGTCTTACAAAATTGCACACAAATATGCAGTCATTTTTAATTCTTATGTATACGCTCGTTTTACAAATTTAGATAAGTATATTATACAGTTAAAGTATACCATTGAGGGAGTTAGCACGATTCTGGTTCCCCGAGACCAGACGTATTTTCGAGGCGAAGCCGAGGGAAATAGGTCTGGTCGAGGGAAACCAGAATCGTGCTCACTCCCTCAATGAATTTCGAATCGGCGCGTGCGTAATTAAGACGCCATATTGAACTACAAAAATGTATTTATCTGTTACAAATTCAAAACTTAAAGTTTGATTTCATTTATTTAAATAATTCTTAAACTATTATCAATATTTCAAGTGCTGTTTTGTGAAGTCAGAGTTTAAAGACAAACAAATTATTTTGTTATATATGTAAAATATTATATTGAAATGCTATGCAGACTGCATCAGCATTAATACTGTACTATTCAATAAATCACTTGACATGTATCTATGTGTTAGCTCTTATTTGTTATTTTTTATTCTAATGAATATAATATTCATGATATGCCAAAATCAAAAAGATTGTAGAACTCTTAGCCATTCATCAATATGAATGTTTCCAGATCCTACGACGTGGACGTGGTTCTACTTCGGGATCCTTTTTATTTATTTTTTTTCTTTCTTTCTTTTATAATTTGTTTTCGTTTCTTTTTTCTTTTTTCGTTTTTTTTAAATCTTGTTTTTATGTATGTATATTGCTTTTAATTAATTTTTTTATTTGGTTTTTTTTAAGTAATTATTATAATAATTTTTTTTTGTTTCTTGGCTGCGTATTGTTTTATTTGTTTTGGGTTTTTTTTATTTTTTCGTTTTTTTATTTGTGAGTGTGTTTGTTTGTATTGTTTTTTTTTTCTTTATTTTACTCAAACTCAAACCACCCTCAACCAATTAAATTTGTGCTATAATGAATTGTTCTATGAAATCATATTTTCTAATGATGTATATAATATATATGTATATTTTGTTCAAACATATCATTTCTGTTCTATATGAATTGAAATGTAAAATTGTAATGTTGAACTGCTAGCCATTCAATAATGTCATGAATGTTTCCATATCCTACGACGTGGACGTGGTTCTACTTCAGGATCCTTTTTTTTTATTTATTTACTTTTTTCTCATTTCACAATCATCCATCCCGTTTTTCATATGTCGTCTTTTACTGCATTTTGCATTCTTTATTCTGTTCTTTCTTCTAACTTGATTTTCTTTGGATTTGACCGGGTTTTGCAAGATTTCACCCTTTTTACTTGCCCAGGTTTTTTTTGCAACTTTTGCCACCTAAGGTATTTTAAGCGTATTATCTAACGAAACAATGTGTGATTTTGTTGTTTTGAAATCCCCGAGGGCATATGTAGGCAAATTCGATCAATTTCGGTTGATCGTTTCTTCAACGCATTCTAAATTTCTGTTATCAAAATTTCTTGAAATTTCTAAAAAGTGGGTCATGTAGCATCATATCCCACCCATCCTGCTACGTCTTTCGGTACACTTTTTCGACATAACTTTTAACATTGTTTAGATATAGGATCACTGATGAGGGTTAAGTACCCGAAATGTGCATGTCTGGTCCACGTTGCCAATTTATCTGTTCTTAAATGATGCTATTCAATTTGAAGACGTTTACATCCAACAACTTAAGAAGGCGTTTTTCTTTTGTTTCTGTAGCAATGTTTTGCCAAGTTTCGTCAGATACTTGAAGACATTTAGCCTGTTCAGAGAGAGCAAAATCGCCTCTTCCATGAATACATTCTCTTATGTTTCTAGTCTTGTTCGATCTCTTGTAATGTTTCAATCAAGTTTGGCATTTTCAGGATTTTCCAATTTGTTTCAAGTTTTATTATGTTCATGAATTCGTTGTTGTTGTTCGTCCAGAACTTGGTGATTTGTGGACATCGTCTTCGAACTCTAAAGACAAATTCTCTTATTTTTGAAATGTGAGTTGAAGGTATGGAATGTTAAATTCCTCCAAAATCTCATCTTCTTTTTCTTGATATGCTATGACATCGTCTATTGAGAGCAGACCCGTGGTCTTGTTAAAGATCTTATTCACAATTTCTGACATCTCGGGTCGAGAATGAGAAGACTGTAAGTTGTGAATTAGATTTTCTTTCAGATGACGAGTGCAAAGTGTATGTGCACTCTCTGGAAAACAGGCTTCAATTGCATTAATGGGAGCCTTTTCTCCATCTGTGCCGAATATGATTTCCTTTGTTCTACACCACACTTTTACTCTGGATTAAGGATAGAAATCTATGGTAACTTTGGAAGCTACCGTCCCAATGACGATACATTGGTCCAATCATTATTGGATGTTCACCAGAATTTTGGCGCGTTATATTAGGATTTTTAAATGTCATCACTGTAAGGTGGCATGCCCCTACATTGAAAGTTATATCAATCCCAATGATACAATTGTTGTCTATGGAACTGTTCATTGAGGGGATTTGCTCTTTGGAGTAAAGTATAACACTTGGTGGCTTTGATGTGTTAGATGCAATAACTACTTGTACGATGTTGTCATTTTCATACAACATATTTAGGACTGAAACAACATCATCTGCTAGGTTCTGTCTATCCTCGGGGTTTTGTGTTTTGTTATATGTATATAACGCGTTTTTCGCTGTCTTTAAAGTTATGCCTTCATCTGGCAAGGACTGTCTGACGCTTTCTCTGGTTTCTCTCGGTTTTTTATTGTCTTTTATACCTTGTTGAATGATATTGGTTTGTTCTTTAGTGAGGTCTTCGATACATATGTACCTATATATTCAACAATAGCGAGACTGCTA
The DNA here is from genome assembly GCA_028142955.1 of Pinctada fucata. Lineage (NCBI taxonomy): Eukaryota > Metazoa > Mollusca > Bivalvia > Pterioida > Pteriidae > Pinctada > Pinctada fucata. Next base: position 49,437,063 of record AP027110.1, on the reverse strand, counting down.
TTCAAAGCACCTTCACACCAAGTCGAAAATTATTGTGAAATATTGCTCTCCTTAAAGGTTGTTTGACAATTGTCAATTGTGTCCTTATTTGGTGATGATGATTTACCCAGAGGTGGAAACTCTTCAGTATCAACTATATCAATGACATTACACGACTTCTCAATTGTATTTGGATCTGCGCTTAGAAGAGGCACAAAATGGTTGGGTGTCCATATCCCTGTACCTCTCGGGCCAGACCACATTATTTCAAATAGAAAAAGAAATGTTATCATGAGATTCTGAAAGTCCACTATCGCTTCGCTATGCTATCTTGTTTAGAAGATCAAATAGTTCATCAGCACAGATATCATCTTTTGACGCGCTGCTGGACATGCTTGAGGAACAGTCATAAGAAAATATAAGTCATCACTCACGTCAACACTGTCACACATACCCATTCATAAAGAATTCGCTGCTGTACTCGTCTTTTGTGTTTTTGCATGGGGTGTTTTGGTGTTTTGCTGTTGATGTTGCAACGGGGTCTTGTTGGAGATCTCATCCCTTCTTCTTAAAATGTCCTTGTAACCTATCTTTGAAGTGTTTTTGATGTTGGAATATCATGAATACTATATTCATTAGAATATAAAATAACAAGTAAGAGCAAACACATGGATACATGTCAAGTTGTAGTGTATTAAAACACTACATTTGTGTTATATTGTATATATGGGGTTATACTAGTGTATTCGCATTTATTGTTTGTTTATTTTTTAATTTAAAAATGAATTGAATTATTTTATTTTAGAAATTGTCTACAATGCGTTTATTCTGAGTTTCAAGATTTATTCCGTCTCATAATAATTACACGTATACTTTCTTTGTTAGTATTTTAAACATGATTTAGGTGACACATATTGTCATTTTTAGTATTTACAGTCCTGCAACCCACTTGTTAGACAAAAAGGTGGATAGGATGTAGGATAGAAAGTGGATAGCATCTTATCCTATCCTATCGCATCCTATCCTATCCTATCCACCTCAATATTAACCATTTCTATCCTAGATCCTATCCAGTCCTACATCATATCCTATCCTATCCTACATCATACATCCTATCCACTTCATTCTTCCTTCCAATCTGTCTTTTGTTAATTCTTAAGTTTTTAGCAGACAAACATACTCATTTCATAAAATTTTATTCATTGAAATTTCTTACTTGACATAATGGGTGATATAAATTTTAATTCAGTTAAAACAAACTTGGAGGTTTGTTCTGATATTTTGTTTCGTTCACTACAAGTGCAAAAACGTTATTTAATCAACTAAATAATTTTCATTTTAATAAAATCCAAAAACAGCGATAATTACAAATAATTTACTACTTATGCATGAATTTGTATCAAGTCATTTAGGTTTAATCATAACCTCGCTTAATGTGATGAGAAGTAGTAAAAGGTGGATATAGGATAGCATGTAGGATAGGATAGGATGTAGGATGTAGGATAGGATAGGATGTAGGATGTAGGATATGATGTAGGATAGGATGTAGGATAGAATTGGATTGGAAGGTGGTGGATAGGATAGATCGATAGGATGGGATAGGATAGGAGAATGGGATAGGATAGAATCGGATAGGATAGAGTGGATTGGAGGTGGATGTAGGATGTAGGGTGGTGGATAGGATAGGATAGAATTGTCAAACAAGTGGGTTGAAGTACTATACTATTTCAACTTTTAAGCCTTAGGTAGCGTTTCAAATATCCTTTTCTCGTAACTTCGTAATAATTATCGTGCAATAGGTTGTTAGAATTTAACCTTCGGCTTCTACGAAGATCGCCGACGTGACCGTTTCGTAGATGCCGCTCTTAGCCTTAAGGAAGTAATTCGAGCTCTCTGATTGGTCAAAATTATGTTAACGGTGATTACCGATCCGAGGACACGTCTTGTTCTTTCAAGATCTGCACTTTTATGCTGATCTGGAAAGAGTAAAGACGTGTTAAAACTCAACTTAAATTATTGTTTTCAGGTAAGAAAATTTTATTATTCAGACTTAAAATTGATAAGTCCGATTTTCTTAAGGCTGAGCGCTATGTAGGTTATCTTCTATTAGCTAGACTTTATTCTTGAAACAAAATCTTTAAATCAAATTATTTTTCTCATTAGTAAACTTATTTTTGTTTTAATAAATGTTTTATATAATTATGTATTTCAATTGTCAGATTTTAAAATCAAAGTTAAATCACGGAGCCATTAATATTCATTTAGAAATCTTTTTTATTCTTTTCAAATATTTAAATTATTGTTTTATTGTCGTAATATGCGTAAAGAAATGAAATATCAAAATATAAGCGTTATGCGCGTTTATCTGATTCAATCTTAAAATACGCATATGTGTAAATAGATAATTTTGATTCTAGTTTATTTATAAAAGAGTTATTCATGTTCTTCATTCCGCTCTGTCTATTATTTTATACTTTTATACTTAATTTCACCGATTATTCTTATTATTGTATCGCTTTCAGTTTCATTAATTAAGTATCATTTTCATTTGTAATATCCATTCAAAATTTAACTATATTTATGTTCGTTCCTAATATATTCTATGAAATGACTTTTATGCTGATCTGGAAAGAATAAAGACGTGTTAAAACTCAACTTAAATTATTGTTTTCAGTTGCTATAGAAAGCTGAATTAAACAGAAAGTTTGAGTGTCGTCTGCGTCAAAACGGACGGCTATCGACAAATCCCACCGAAGAGTAAAAGAGGCAAAAGTCGACACGTCAGGTGGTGGATTCCCGCTCCCCTCGATAAAACAGTCAAGCGAGTTCCCTATATTTCAACATATTATATGTCATATTGGTTAAGAAGCATGCCTGCACCAGAGAACAGGATGGATATTAATCGCGAATTACAGGAAGCCGAAGGAATGTCCCTTCCCTCTACATCAAATGTCATGTTGCAGTCGGAGCAGCCAGGTGAGAGCAGCCCATATGAAGAGCCAAACCAAGCTAGCGGCACCACCCATCCTCCCGCTGTAGTCCATAGACCGCTCCGGGGTTTCATGACTTTACGCCGCAATCAGGACTACTCCAGGACCCAAGGGTTCTAATCGCTCAGCCACATCATGCGATGCCTAGGCCGAACGTTCAGCCCCAGAAATTTGTTCCTGGGAAAAAACAACGCCGGTGACATTTTGGAATGCCTTTATGGCCTTTGTTACTCTCCATGCAATGTCGCAGATAAGTGCGATAGGGCATTTCGGGTTCCTGCTGGGAGAAGATGCAGCCGAATGGTTTTACTCGTTGCCAAAAATCGCGACGGTGACGCTGGCGTCCCTGATAACGGCATTTTAGAAAGATTCCGGATCAAAAGACCATTCCATCTGGAGATTTGGAACCTTTTCCAGAAAGAGGAAGAGACGGTGGAACATTTCCTCAAAAGAATCCGGAACAGGGCCATGGAGTGTACCGACATTCCAGAGGAATTCCTTACCTCCCGGGCACTCCATGGACTGAAATTCTCGATTCGAATGATAGTGATGCCAAGGGACCCGAAAACTATGAAAGCTCTAAGACAGGAAACAATCGTTGACGAGATGACAATTCAATCGTGTAAGCCGATAGAGGCTGAAATAAACTCTATTCAAGCCATACAGGAGTAGATGCAGTCTCTCTCGGAAGTGTTTATCAACATGATGAAGACAAATAACGCGCGTGCTTCCCCCTCATATGAACAATATCATCTGCTACCGCAACACCAGCAGCCGGCGATTCTTGTAGATACCGCGTTCCGGAGCAACGGACCTGCGCAGTATGGACAAATACACTTACGTGAAATTTTCAAAAGGCTTGATGAAGCAAACTTAAAGTTACACCCTTCCATGTCATTTTGCCCTCAAGCAAGTCAAATTTCTTGGACATATTATTACCCGTCATGGTGTAGAGGTCGACCCAGACAAAACCCGACTTGTCAAAGATTTTCCTATACCAAAAAGCAAGACAGAAGTTCGCAGGTTTCTTGGTTTTGCAAACTATTACCGCAAATCTATTGAAAATTTTGCGAAAATAGCCTCTCATCTTCATGCCTTGACTGCAAAGTCTGTTAAATCTCAGTGGTCTCCTGAATGCCAGGAAGCGTTTGAATCTATCAAACAACGTCTTCTCTCTTCTCCTGTACTTGCCTATCCTGACTCTGACAAACCTTTCTTATTCGGGTAATTTTCAGGCTACCATAGAGAATAATACCAAACTGGGCGAAATGCAGTCAATGGATCCAGATTTCAGAAAAATCTATGAGTACATTCTCAGAGGCAAAACACCTTACATAAAGAAGGTAAGAGACAAAATAATTTCAGAGGCCCAACATTATGAGATAACGGATGGCGTGTTATACGACAAATATCAGAGGCGATGCAGAAAGGTACCCACAGATTTAAAATTCATCATGAGAATAGCCCTTCCGCAACCAATGAGGAAACAGGTCCTTGAGGCTTACCATGACAGCTTAGCTGGAGGCGGCCATCTTGGCATTGATAAGGTAAGAACTTCTTTCAATGAGGATGGACCAGGACATCGTAGAGTATGTGCGATCTTGTGACAGGTGTCAAAGAGTCTAATCCACCACTCACATCCCTTCCCAAAGGAGGAAAATTTGAGCGCTGGCAGTTTGACATTCTAAAAGAAAGGAGGGGATCTCCAACAACACTAGGTTGCAGCACCCACAGCAGACCTTCTAGGTTCTCTTCATAAAACCCCTGAAGGATATCAGTACATTTTACTGTGTATAGATTCATTTTCTCGTTGGCCTGAGTCATTTCCTTTGAAGACGCAAGACTCCAAGGAAATTGCAAATGTTATCTTTAAGCACATCTTTGATCGTAATGGCTCTCCTAGGGTTTTCCCGTCAGACAGAGGAAGAAATATCATGTCTAATTTAAACAATGCTCTGTGTGAAGTTTTGCACATTACTCGCTATCACACTTCTTCCTATCACCCTAACACTTGAGCGACAAAACAGTACCATAGCTCAAAGTTTGCGTGCTTACTGTGGTGGCAATCAGGAAAATTGGCCAAAATATGTACCGGGCATCATGATGGCTGTTAGAAAATCTTCTAATTCTGCTTCCACTGAATTTCCTCCCTTTGAGTTGTTTATTTGGCCAAGCAATGAGGCTTCCTATAGACCTTCAGCTTGAACCAAGGGAGAATATAGGGATATCAACCACGCAGTATATGCAAATGAGTTAAAGAAGATCCTGACGACAATCTCAACAGCACCCACAATAGAGCACGAAATTTAAAAACATCGACGGACCCCTAGCAAGCTAGAGGTGGGACCAGGTGCCCGGGAGGAGTAAGCATCCCCTGTTGGCTAGCCGCACCCGCCGTCGATGTTTATGAAGCATGGAAATGAAAATATATAAACTTAATGCACTGTCTTCCGTAATGTCTATATAGAAAGTGCTATGGCGACAATGTCAGGGAAGTATATTCAAAACACTTACTGTCAAACCCCTCGCGGGGAACTTTTTTACGAGCTTCACACGGCAAAGGGCGTAAGTGTGACACAAATGAGTTAAAGAAGATCCTGACGACAATCTCAACAGCACTCACAATAGAGCACGAAATTTAAAAACATCGACGGACCCGTAGCAAGCTAGAGGTGGGACCAGGTGCCCGGGAGGAGTAAGCATCCTCTGTTGGCTAGCCGCTCCCAAGAAATTCTGGAACAAATCAAAGTCTATGACGACGTAGCCATGGCAAATGACCAGGCTAATCAAACTGCAAACAAAAGTATCATGATCGCAGGGCTAAAACACCACAATTTCGCCTAGGTAACCTTGTTCTTATGAGGCAACATAAAGTAAAACCAGGCACGTCCAGAAACTCACGGATAAATGGGAAGGACCCTATAGAATCATAGATCTAGGACCCAACTATACGTACAAACTAAAGCGGGTAAATGAGAACAATGTCCATAAATCCTTGATCAACGCCGTCAACCTGAAACTGTACCATCCACCAGGGACCGTAAGGGATAGATTGTCTCCAGCTCCCCAAACTTCTGTCTGACCAGCCCAACCGCAGTGATGAGAATCAACTTTCTCCTGCTTCAGACAATTCCACGTCGGGTGATGTTAGTGGTTCGCAGAGTCAGCAGCTCACTGTCTCCAGAGAATCATAGGGTCAAGGAAGGTCATCAAAAAGCGCTAGTTCCCAAAATCAACAGAGTCAGCAAAACATCCCGTCACAAGGTCCCTCAACCCACACACAGTCCCAGAATCGTTCCAAACGACATGAACTCAAAAAGGTTATAACGGGACGATTCAAACATGGATCTAGACAGCTTCGCGTGCTCTGGGACACAGGCGAAAAGACTTGGCAGCCAGATTCATCGTTCGATGACAAACGCCTCGAGGAGCTTAATCGAGAATGGACCTCAAGAGGAACACGAAAGAAACGTCTTTATAGAAGAATCTAATTCTTATATCTATTTTATTTTTATTTATCCTTTCAAATCATAATAATTTACTCATTTCATGGTCTCATTATGTGACATACAGATCACAATGTGTCAAACAACAAACATCATTATTGTACATTTCATCGTTTCTAGTATATTTTTCATTTATATATATACTGAACAAAAAAAGTTATGTCCTTCTTTTTTGTATTGGTTTTACATGACTCGTGAAAACAAATGTTATTCAGAGGCGGTGTCCTCGAAAAATAATTTTTTGAATTAAATTTCAAACGGTATATCCATTAATTGTCAGATTCTGACAACGATCTTAATAAATTGATGTACATGTGACGTCATAATCAAGGTTTAAACCAAAGGGGTTTTACCTGTTTGATCCTCTGTTATAAGGGCGTTTCTGAATTCAAAAGAATTTTACTTAATAAATCGGTATCTGCACACCCTTAGATACACTTTCAATGTGCTTTTGGTATCTGACATAGCGCATGACCAAATGTGGACTTCCGGTGTCATTTATGCTAAATTTTCTTGAATTACAAGTTATTTCACTGATTTATGGATAATCAATATCGCAATGTTTTCCCGTTTTTCAATGGAGGAATCTCCTGTGCTTGTTTATACACTCTTTTCTTTCGAAAGCAGTCATCTAGAACAAAGATAGAGAGAACTTTTCCTTACAAGGTGAAAACGCTTTATTTCGCCACGCTTCATTGCGTTCAATGACTGAGTGATATAAAGAAAATTTTGGAGTGTTTATTGAGTAAGTTTTACTATTTTTGTTCAGTATAGAACTATTGCCCTTGTCCTGTTTGATTTTACTTATTAGTCGATATCAAGATATCGACTAATTCTAGATTTGTACAGGTTTGTCAACTTTCGATTTGATTCATCAGATTAAACATTGCAATAGGGGCAATTGTCGGATAGAAAGAAACATTCTTGTGACTAGTGAAAAACACGTGACCAGTAGGACATGTCGTCATGACAACGCTTTGGCATCGCAATTCTGAATTGAAATATTGCACATTAACGTAATATCTACAATGGTATTTTTTCTTGAACAAATTTTACTTTTAGGCCAATTAGTGTGTGTTACAGTAAACCCTATGCCTTCAAAATCCCTAATGACATTTCTGGATCCTTGGATCCACTGCATCAAAGAAACGTTTGGATACTTATAATGCGAGGCTGCCAATGGGCTAATTAAAAAGTTTCTCACCATCCAGCCGACTAAGCTGTTTCGTTGAGGATACTCCATTTTGTTTGTATATTTTCTTTCCAAAGACAAATTGATAAATGCAACACATGGGCGGATCCAGAATTTTTTTCAGGGGGGGGGGGGGGGGGTCCTAAAGTCCGAATTTTTTGAAGAGCAAAAAAAAAAAAAGAAAAAAAAACGCAAACGCAAGAAAGTAAAGTTATTGATTGATGATTGTCAGTTCTGTCTCTAATTATTAATAAAACAGGTGACTGGAGAGCAATGGCGGGCTAACAGCTTAAAATCTTTTAAATTTTCACATCATAGTAATTGATTAAATTGATCGTCAGTTCTAATATGTAAATACAAATGGCGAGCGACAGCGAGCCAGCGAATTTTTTTTCCAAGAATTGGAATAAAATTCACTATTCGTGTCTTTTTCAGTTTCTGTTCGTTTCCTTAGTGCCCTTGTTTATTGACCTAGGTGTAATGTATATGTGTTGTATATATATAGGAAAGCGCAGCATCATTTGAAAATAACGTACAAGTATGTTAATAAATTCTTGCGAGCGGAAGCGAGCAAGAAAATTTTTGAAATACTGACGGCAAAATATTATCAAAATGAAAGATTTCTAATACAAATTCATGATATATTTTTCAAATATAATGACTCAAAAGGGGAATTGGGACTTAATTTTATGAAATATGCATATTAATAAGAAACATTTAGCAATGTTTCGAAAATTCCAGGGGGGGGGGGGGGGTCCGGACCCCCGACCCCCCCCCCCCCCCCCCTCTGGATCTGCGCTTGCAACAAAGAAATTAATGAGCGATATAAAAACCGATAAGACTGTGCGTATAGTCACATAATTTAATAGGATTCTTTTTAGAAGTTTACCCTTATTTCACCCAAATTCTTTAATCGGAACTCTCCGCTTTTCCCGCGAATATATACATGTACTGTTAGGCTTTTGATTGGTCAAGTTAATTTGCGTTATAATGGAATTTTTCTACCGCACAGGTCAAGCAATTTATAAATGACTGTGACTTGAGTTGTCTAGTGCAAATGTACTATTTTCTAACTTTTCAGAATTATCAACACATAAGTTCCTATTGTGTAACCAGTTTTTTTTTCTTTGGTGTAAATCTCATGCATAGCTTTACTAATACTACTCTTAACTCTTTATTCTAAGAGTCAAAATTTTAAACCTATTTTGAACCAAATTTTTTTTTTCGCTTTTATATAAATGTTGATATCGACCAAGCTTTTTTGGAAAGCTAATACTTGTATTGTCTATAAGGTAATTATGCCATTGATTGTATTGCTATCTTCTCTGAGTCACTTCACCTCTCGGTAGACTGTGGAAAAGGAAGTCGATGTTTTTTTTTTTCTTTTTGTCTCGATTTTGATGAGTTTCGTTTCTCAACACGTTGTCAATAAGTTATGCCACCCTCTTTGGTTGTAGTCAAACTGCAACTGTTTATAAGTGCTATGATACTGCAAAACGCCGGCTTGCTTTATCAACCTGCCTCTCTTGTTTCCTGTTCTTGTTGTTGTAGGGAACTTCCTGATCTATCTTGGTGGAATCATATGAATTTTCATTGTCTTCGGGTTGGTTGCCACAGTCGCAGGATCGGCCAAGGAACATGAATCCACCAGGAGTACCGTGATCCAAAGAATTAATTATGGGGTTAGTCGAAACTCATTTTATCACAAGAATACTGGCGGCATACATTTCACGTAATTTTGCCAAAAAAGATGATAGCGTCTTATGTCGACAAGTGTATGCAAAACACATCATATTGCCATACCATAAACAATCTTAGAACATTCGTACATACTCTTTAAGTAGAAACAGCATTCCATGTTGTGGAAACATTAAAATCGATGAAATCTCTGATTCCTCATATGGACATTTCGGATGGAAAACGCGCTACTAGATCTCTCCTTCCTTTTATTGGCTCTTTATCTAAATCTGTATTCGGAACAGCTACCATTGACGACGTCAACCTCCTTGCTCAGCACATGAACATTATAAAAAGGAGTAACAGTATAGCTGCAGCACTAAAACAACATGGAAAACACTTATCTTCCTTCATGTCGGTCATGGACAAGAGAACGGAAAATTTACTTGAAGGAATAAAACTGAATTCAGCAAAAAATTATTCCGTCATTAACTCATTTTCTGCAAACTTTGCTGAAGTTCATTACACTATTTCAAACATGTCTGTTATTCTGTTGGAACAAGTTATGCAGGCTACACAAATAACATCAGATCTTGACAAACTTATGTCTGCGGTAAAAAGTTTAGTGGAAGAAAAAAATTCACCCTTTTTGATTTCCAAAGGCAGACTTAGAAAAGTTATTACACAGATTTCCGATATTTTGAGGAAATCAAATAAGGGATTCTATGACAAATATGGATAATGACCATATCCCTGTCTACAGTACAAAATCGATAATTCAGAAAATCAGAAACCGAAGACATACAAAATCAGGATAAAATAGGAACCAAAGCAAACAAAAACAAAAACCTCCACCATCTTACTCATACTGATCCTTCTTACTATTACTCTAATGCTCAGTTCGTTTATGCTCGTTCCTATGAACACCTTTTTATTAGTATAAAATTCCCAGTTTCATCTAGTAAAGTTCCTTTAACTCTTTACAAAATCATTTCTCTGCCTGTTCCAATTAACAAAACTTCTCCGCATGCTACTCAACTCTTAAACCTTCCATCTTACATCGCTTATACTCATCATCGTGGCCATTATATTCATATTGAAAATTCTGACTTGGTTAACTGTAAGCATGGACCTACAGCACTTTGTGGCTTTAGTAAGCCTCTTACTCCAATAACCGTACCTATTAAGCTATTGAAAGTTAAGAACTGAGCGATTTTTGTTTGAAATAGAAGAATTTATAGAGTTTTTGAAAAAATGATATTTTGTTTTAAAGAGTTTTGTGTAATTGAATATACTCTGTATTCTACAGGATTTCATTTAATTGGTCACTTTTCCCTTGCTGGTCAAAGAATAAAGTTGTAAATCTATTTAGATCTTCATTTTATTCTACAGGAGACACTTTTGAGTGGTACCTTGCTCACCGAGCTATTTCCCCAGAATAAGAAACCCCATACAAAGAACGGGTGTGTCGCTAAGATCAAATATTTAGTATCATGTATTTCAATGTATAATAGCCATACAGTTTTGTATCATTTAATTAACAAATTGTCTTGAAGCCCCCCTCCCCTTTTCCGACCCATTTTTATATGTATATGTGGTAGAGTGATATATTGCACTCCATATGATATAAAATATTATTGTCATATTTATTGTTTGTATATATATCATTATCATTTGAAACAAATCATTTCATGATAGTATAGACTCGTATATCGCATGCCGATTTTAAGTTCAAGAAACCAATAAAATCCGTATGAACGTATTCACGCCATAATCTTTAACCAAATTCTACCCCTAGGCCAAGTCTAAACAAAGTTGGTTGAAAGGTTTCCTTTTATTGATTCGTTTGAATTTCCCTTTTCATTCCTTTTTGTTCTAAATGACCATTGGTAATTCCCAGCTTTTCGCACTGGAAAGTGCATACCCCCGACCACACAAAGGCATTTATCACATAACACTCATAGAGTTCAGACGTACATGTATGTCAATTTACCCAGATCATATATTTTATACTTGCCTGAACATAATCAAAATAAAACTGATCACGCTGCACATAGTAGTGCTGGTAGCGTAGTGGTTAGCGCGGTGGACTACGAATCCATGGGTCGTGGGTTCGAATCTCACCGTCGCCGGACATTGCAAACCATTGTAACCTTGGGCAAGTTACTTTACACTACGTTGCACTCTCTCTACCCAGGAGTAAACCGGGTACCTGACACATGAGACGAGCTGGCAATGTGAATGAAAAAGCATTAGCGCCTGAACGGCAGCTCTGCTTGTATACTCCTTAGGGAGTTGAGAATGCACTGGATTGTACAGGTCTCGCAAGGGAGGTAATTGTGGAAGTCGCGTGAGGCTAAAGCGAACGAGACTATAAACCCCTACCTTTACCTTTTTTTCACATAATACTCGTAAGAGGGTGATGCAGTATGAAGAGATCGATAGATAGACATACAACATATAAATTATGACTTTACCAGGACTGTAAGTTTACCTTACTTACTTTCTTCCTATTTTTTTAATTTATTTTAATTAATTATTTCTATAACTTACATTGTGCGTAATTTTCCCATTCTTACGATTGAGTCTGAGAGAAAGAGTATTTTTCTATTTTATTATCGCATTGTAAATATTTCATTCAGCGAGTACAATTTCTGTTTAACGTACTCATTCATATATATTTTGTGTAATTTTGTGTTACGCTCAGAATAGTGGAAATCGTATTTTATTTCTTAAAAGATACGCCAATACATTGTGCCAGCATATATTACTCCGATTGGTTGGACCTTGATCCACAATCAGGTACTGTTTACTTCACAAGTATCAATCATGTATTCTAAAAATATTTGTGTGAATTTTCGTAATGTCACATCTTTGAATTATTGTTTTATCAAACTCCGTACATGTAATTTGTCAACAAGAGAGATAACTCTCTCAAGTAACCTTTTGTTTTATTGGCGACGTGATAATGTATGAATTCATATTCCAATGTATCTATTTACATTTCATTCAAGTTCCGTATACATGTACTATTGTTATCATATTTCAGGGTCATCGTGATTTATCATCTTTATATCATCTGTATTTGTCACTTGTCTTATTGGATCACGATGCATATAACTTGAATAAATATGATGAATGGAACCCAAGCCGCAGATTCTTTTGTACCTACACACATAGAAAACTGTTACATATACCTCCGTTTTACTGATACTGTTACAGAAGTCACTGTACATATTTATATCGTAAAAATCTTTAATCACTCTCTTAGGAAACGAATAAAACTATTCAAATTGGCATAAAAATAAGATTATAGTACAAGTAAGGTACTTCTATATTAATTGATAAAATACAGACATGCATATTCTGTACTAATAAATCTCTTGATCGAAATAAAAATTCTTGCTCCAACTTTGCCTCAGTACTGGTCCGGGCAAAAAAAAATCTTGCCCCGACAAAAACAAAAAACAAAACAGCCCCCTCCTCCTGAATATCAAATGGATCGTGCCTTATGATTGTGATGATCGGATTTAATGACCTTTTCCTCAACTGTTGAAAACTCGAAAGCCCCTGTCACACCTACACGTCCTGGCATTGCTCGAACGTGGCGTAAACGTAGTCAGGACCTGAATTTCAATTTGCGGCAGCATATATTTTTTGTTCTGAAATTTATCAAATATAACTTATAATATTACTTTTTAACCTAATTTTTAAACATTTTAGATTTTCAGTAAAAGTTAAAGAAATTCTCGATCGAGCAGAGGTCAGAATGTTGCCCTTGACTTGAAAAGGCTGTATTGCTGGCTATAGAAGGTTTTTCCGGACACTACAATCAAGGGTCTTCAATATTTCAGTATAAGCTTTTACTTGGTTAAGGATCCCGGGAACCTGACTAATATGACTATTGTCTTTGATGACCTTGACCTAAAGCTTTTACCTTATTTGGAATTACAATCTAAGAACTTAATGAAATAATAAAATTTGATTGGTTGATACCTGTAGACAGCTTGACGGCAGGGGAAAGACTGACCGCAAGTTAGCGTCACTTTTCCCGTGCTGGTCAAAGAATAAAGTTGCAAATCTATTTAGATCTTCATGATAAATATGGATAATGACCATATCCCTGTATACAGCACAAAATCGATAATTCAGAAAATCAGAAACCGAAGGCATACAAAATCAGGATAAAACAGGAACCAAAGCAAACAAACAAAAACCTCCACCACATGAAAAGAAGCGAACTCCCGATATGGGAGTGAGACCAGGTGCCAAGGAAGAGTAAGCATCTCCTGCTTGCATGCAACACCCGCCGCTTCAATTCGGTAGAACTGTCACATCCGGTTACTTCCATTTTATTCTACAGGTATGTAAGCAATCTTTAAGTCTAACTTGGTCATGAAAAAAATATAATGTAAATTTGATAAACTTATAAAAAAAATCTATAAATAAAGCGTAAATTTATTAAGCTATTGAAAGTTAAGAACTGAGCGATTTTTGTTTTAAATCGAAGAAGAATTTATAGAGTGTTTGCGAAAATGATATTTTGTGTAATTGAATATACTCTGTATTCTACAGGATTTCATTTGATTGGTCAATTTTCCCATGCTGGTCAAAGAATAAAGTTGTAAATCTATTAAGATCTTCATTTTATTCTACAGGAGACACTTTTGAGTGGTACTTTGCTCACCGAGCTATTTCCCCAGAATAAGACACCCCATACAAAGAACGGGTGTGTCACTAGTGTCCTATGACATATTAAAATCAAAATTCTAAACATGCATTTATGACGACTTTTGGGCGAGCTTGGTAAAGACGCTTAAAATTTGAGAATAAATTTTAATCTAAAGTTTGAACTTTATTTAAAAAAAAGATATTTTATTCCACATGTGAAAAAAAATAATGGAAAAGACATATTTCTTTAAAATATTATTTTTGAAATCACCTTGAGTTTGCAATTTTTGTAAGACTTACAATTTTTATACAGATTTATAATAATATTCAAAATCTTTTTACAATCGATTTTTATCACATCAAATTTGGTATCGATAGATTCGATTATCGATCAGGAAATCAAATTTAATATTTCTATTTTAAAATTATTTGTATGTAAAAAGTTATTTGTAAAAATCATTTTTGAACATTTCTTTATTTTGGCATTTAATCTCTCGTTAATCTTTGAACAGTATAACATTCCTTTCCTTTTTTGTGACTTTACTTTTTTCCGTCTTAAAAATAACAAGAATTACTTCAAAATTTACTTAAGGCTATTAGAAAACAAACAAATTACACGACATAAGAAGAAAGTTCGGACAGGACGCCGAGATGAGTAAATTAATTCTTGACATAAGTGTGAAAGCCAATTATCGGCTCCTGTCCGGCTCGTCTTCTTTGTCCAAAATTCTTAAATTTGATTGGGTAATTTTAGTTTTTCAAAATTCGGGTAAATGTATCGGTCAAAATTCTAAGAAAGTTATTGTTCAGTATCTGGAAGGGTGGGGCGTTTTTCGGAGACGGTCAAACTTCGGCCATATTGATCACTCTCCGAAATACGAACCAACAATAAAGATCGAAAACTTGATAAAGTGTGATTTTGAAAATTTCAGGTATGAGACTATTTGAATTTTACATTTTTACCTAGAATAAATTCCATTTACATTAGTAAAGTACGTAAATCTTTTTATAATTACTGTTTTAAAATTTGAACTTTCAAAATAAGATGCTGTCTATTCATTTCATATTATTATAAGTTGTTATTTGTGCATAATTATTTTACTTGTGTGTTCGCTTTGATTTTATATATTTGTTCGTTATCATTTAAGTGAAATTTTTATTATTGCCACCAGTGACCGATTTTAGATGTATTTTTATTGAGTTGTAATTGTCATTTTTCAAGGTAATATTTAATTGTTTATATTTTATTTTGAACATTGATATATTAATGAAGTATGCAGAATTCTAAATTATTGTAAAAGGGTAACGTTAGTCACTGGTTTGTATGCGTTATCTTGTCAACTTTTATATTCCAAAACACTCCGAAATACAAACCAACAATAAAGATCGAAAACTTGATTAGGTGTGATCTTGATAATTTCAGCTTGCAGAACACTTTAAGTGAAGAGCGCACCGAGAGAGAATCTACACAACACAAATAAAGCTAATTTCCCAATTAAAAAGATTTCTACCGGACGTACGGACATCCCTTACCTCCCGTACATCCATCACACCACGATAGCGTTAACGTGGTTGTGACAATTTGACAAGTTGGTGGAGAATCCAAAGTTCCTGATCGTTAATGAGTAAATATTGGCTAAGGAGCGACACTATGCCACCTCCTATCAACAGCCAAGCTAGCGAGGACCAGGAGCCAGGACCCTCAGGAACAACCACTGAAACCCCTTCATATATTTCGGAACTTTTTGAAAAATTGGATCATTTAACACAGCAAATGCAGCAACAGCAACTCCAAGCGCAGACTGCAAATCAGCAGATGTGGGAACACATCCAACAACAAATTCTAGGACTACAACACCAACCAAGTCCTCAAACCAGTGCTACGGTGCAGATCGCTCCGTCCGAGAGCCAACCAAATAGTCAACCGGACCGAACCGAGCAAACATCGGAGCCATCTGTCCAAGTCATAACAATGGACCAGTCAGTGTCCGACCAGAGACGCCCCAGGTCGCTCCCGCACAGGCTACTGCGGCTGTACAGCCACAAGTATCATGCCGTCCTCACGTGAATGTCCATCTAGGAAAATTTAGCAGGAAGGAATCAGCCATATTATGGTGGACGCAATTCATGGCTTTCATCTAACTGACGAAAATATCAGAATCAGAGGCCATGTCTTCCTTGCTATTTTATTTCACAGGAGTGGCACAGATATGGTTTGCCAACTTGGACGAGACCTTAAAACAATCTCTCGAGACATTGAAAGGTGCGTTCATGACGAGATTCAAACCTTCATCAAAACTTAATATGAACTTGATGGACTTGGAACAAGGACCTTACGAGTCAGTGGAAGATTACATCCATCGAGTGATGACCGCTACCTCAGATCGTACCGTTAGTTCGGACTGGCTAATTCACGTTGTAATACAGGGACTACGCAAAAAGATCCAGTACGCCGTCATTCAACGGGATCCGCAAACAATGGATAACCTCCGTGATGCTGCACAGAAAGCCGAGACATCCGAGAAGTTAATCCAAACGAAACGCACCAAAGAACTCGACATTCAAGCTGTGAACAAAGTGTCGTGGACGCAGGAAAATGGCGGTACTCATGGACAGCAAAGTGGATCAAGACAGTGCGGACGATGTGGTAGGTCTTGTGTTTCACTTAAATTTTGTAGAGCTAAAGATAATTTATGTTATTTTTGTAATAAACAACATCATTTTTGGAAACAATGTCGAATAAGGAAGGAAGTAATGAGAAACGGTGGTTCTGGTGAGCTAAAATACAAACCTAAAGGTCAAATCAATGCTTCCACATAGGGGTGCGGGCCTGTCCTTGGTCATTTCTCTAAGGATGGACATAGTGATGGTAACGGTCAACCAGAAATATATCAGGTCACATATTTACATAACAATACGGTCGATGTCAATGTTATGGGTTTACACACTACTGCTCTGATAGATTCTGGCACATCAGTGTCAATAATAAGTCCGACTTGCAGACCTCCGACGGTGTCATCTGTTTTTTCGTCTTCGGTCTGACTGCTATGCATAAGCAAAACTTTTTTGATTGAAGAGACCAGAATTTGTCAAAAAAAAGGGACGACTTGCCTAATTTTTTTCGCACCGAAATTCTCAAGTTTTGCCTATGCATAGCAGTCAGACCGAAGACGAAAAAAACACCGTCGGAGGTCTGCAAGTCGGACTAGAGTAAGGCTTTCTTTCATAAGACTGTTTTCTCGCAGTCAGTTCTACAAGCACCTGATTTTCAGTCAGTGAAAGGAGCGAGTGGTACACAGTTGTCTGTTCTTGGAAAATGTGATGTATCATTCTCCATCAACAAAGTAAAATACAAGTACCAGGTCCACGTAGTTGATGGTCTACATCACGCATTTGTTTAAGGTGTTGATTTTTTAAGTGCATTTAATGTTACATTAACATTTTAAGGCAATAACACGATGGAGATCCCAGACGCAGAGACCCCTAACATTTGTCTTATAAATACTCAGTCAGGGTAAGAACGCACAAGAACTGAAACAATTATTTCAAAACTATCTGAAACTTAAAATTTGTGTGAGAATTTCACGAAGAAAACACAATGAAGAGGTGATGTTAGAGCCTTCAAAGGAACTAACACTCCTAAATCTCGCGGCAGCCAGATGTTTGGTCAAAGTAAGAGGTAAAAAGGCTGTCATGCGTTTATTGAACCCGACAAATTCGGATATTTTAGTGCCAAGAGGCAAAGTGCTTGCAAGTGCTGTAGACAAACATACAGATGTATACCCCTTGACTGATGACAATAGTGCTTCTTTTGTAGGTGCAGTCGACACTGAAAATAGTGCATCAAACGCAATGCTAAATAATGAACTTGATAATCGAAAATGCGTCGAAAATAATCGAAAATGCGTCAGAGTCATCAAACGCCTTTTATACCGTGGATATGATCCTAATGTCACCAGACGGACACTAAGCTTGGTACTTGACCAATATACAGTCTTGTACGAGCGCATTCTTAAGACTTGCACTCTGACTGACTGTGACGACGGGACTCCATGACGGGCCCTGTCCAAACCTCTTTAGAGAAGACAGGGCCCCGACCACCTGTCCTCTCTGAATGTCAGTCGGACTCCTCGGGTGATAACATATATGAGCTCGCTACAGCCGGCAGAGCACGGACTGTATTACGCACGTCCTCTTTTTATATCCATTTACATATTCATCTGTGTTGCTTGGACCCCTGTGTTTTACGGTCTTGTTTGTGTGTGGTCACCTAACAGTGAGGAGGTTGTTTTACACCATAATTGTGCGTTCTTCGAGACCTCTGGGAAATCGGAATAGTGGGAGGGTTGTGCGCACGTAATCCAGGATAACCACACCGTCTGCTATTTACGTGGCAGATGGCCGTCCTAAGTCGGCACCGGTTGCCCATTGGTCTCGTTGGTTTATGTGTAGTCTTTTGTGTTTCATGTTTCTATGTTGTTAGTTTGTGTTCCTTGTCCCTTTTGTGTCTCTTTCTGTGGGTATCTGTTCTGTGTTTTTTGCATGGGTGTTTTGGGATTTTGCTGTGGGTGCTGCAACCTAGTGTTGTTGGAGATCTCCTCCTTTCTTTTATATCTACACTTATTTCGTGTTGCAGTGTGGAGTTGGTTATACAATTCCCCGTGACCCGATGTTTGAAGTGTGTTAATTCCATTTCGTTCTCTAACTTGACTTTGTTGTAGTGTCTTCCATGCATGATCTCTCCTCACCCTTCTTTGATCATCTCACTATGGCATTTTTAAGGTCGCCTCGTATTAAACTTACTCCTTTGAGATTACCCTCTATCACTACAGTAACTTTCCCATCATCGACTTTTAACAGTAATAAACTTTTTTCCTCACCCAGAGTACTTCTTTCACCTCTTAAATTTAAATCCCGTAGACGTATTACACCTACTTCTCCATCTGCAGGCTCTACATTTAACAACAAACATAGAGGGTTCTCAGCAGTTTCTACGTGCAAAGGGAAAAGATGCGGTATGTGTCCGCTCATCAATTGCTATTCCACAATTAAATCAAGTGTTAACGGGCAGACTTTTAAAATTGAGATTGAAAACGATATCGATTGATCGTACCAAGATGTCATTTATGTTATAACATGAAACGCTAGGGGATGTGGCGCCCAATATGTTGGAGAAACAGGTCAGGCCTTAAAATCTCGTTTTAGAAGTCATTCGTATCAGATAAGAAACTCACATCACAAAAAACAAAGAAATTTCCTTTATAATCACTTCGTTAAATACAATCATTCCATTTCGGATATAACTATTACACCGGTTCAGTCTTTTTCTAAACTTAAAAATCTTAGTAAAACGGAAATTAAAAAACGCCGACTACAAGCTGAACTTGCCTGGATCACAAAACTCCAAACTGCGTACCCCCTTGGTCTAAACGATCAAATTTATGGACAAGGAAATATTTCCTCGACGTCAACTAATATTAATGTATTTTCAATCCGCCCAAACACTAAACGGAAGCATAGGTCTCACGGAAGACGAAGAAACCGAAAACTCAGAATAAGATCTAGATTACACCGTACCCTCAACGATCTTCTGATCATTGCTCGCAACGGCGGCAGACATGAACTGCTTCATGCTCTCTCATCAATTCCAGCAGTTCAATTGAAATCTATCTTGGATGAAGCACTGGTTGCATTCTTAAGAAATACTGATTGATTCAGACTTAATATCATTGTTGCATTCGCACAGAATAAACTTTATCCAGTTGTTAAAAACATCCCACCTAAAAAACGATTCTTAAAAATTTCATTTATTAACAAAGGATTCGATCTTCTTAACATCTCTAATATTTTTCGGGATCATCGTGTACAAAGTGCTATTCCTCAATATTTTGAAAATTTAGAACCTCCTCTTATTTGTTACAAATATAAGAGACCTATTCGAAATTTCGTTTTTAACTACAACAAAGTTACATCAGATCCTAAAATACTTGAATCATGTCCTGCTTCTTGAGAATGTGCAACATCTGAATATCTATATAAACCAGCTGGTCATATTATTACAGGTGACTTTTCAATTATCCAAGACAGGCAGCTCCGTGGTCTTCTCAAAAAAGGACCTAAGTATAGAATCCCATCCAAGATAGATTTTATTAAATGTCGCGAAGTACTAAAGGAAGCCTTAGATAACTATACCAAACGATGGTGTAAATCGGAAGGAGTCGAATCGCATTCTCTGAATGACTGGAAAAACCTCATTTTGGACATTACTGACATTCGAATAGACAACTTCCACAAAAATCCTCATCTTTTTGAAAATCCAAGTTCTAGATCTGAAAGATATTTTAAATCCAAATTACGTAATTTACATGAAAAATTTGTCTTCGCTCCTGCAGATAAAGCAGCCAACAACACCATAATCATATGAAAACTTTACTATATATCAACTTTAGTTTCGGAACTTTCGTCTACAAATACTTATATCAAAAGCAATGAAAGTGTCCCTAACATTTTGAGCAAACATAGCAGTGAAATTTCTTCATTCAACATCCCTATTTCTAAATTGGATCTTCCTACAATATACTGCATACCAAAACTGCACAAATCTCCTTACAAATTTAGATACATTGCTAATTCTAGCAACTGCTCAACTACAAGTTTGTCTAGACATCTGACGTCAGCCCTCACGGCGGTAAAGGAACACGTTGCAAAATATTGTGAAACTGTTCTTAACAGGAATGATGTAAATTTATTTTGGTCTATAAAAAATTCCGGGGATGTGATTGACAAGATAAAATCTAGAAATTTTCAAGCCAATACGATTGCTTCATACGATTTTTCAAATATGTACACCACGCTTCCTCACGACAAGATCAATGATCAATTGTCCAAACTCATTAAATGGTGCTATAATCGAGAGGGGAAAATTTATATTTGTACATCTGAATCAAAGGGTTTCTTTTCCGCTACAGAATACAAATCATACAAATCATGGTCATGTAGCGACCTGTGTAGTGCCTTGTCCTTCCTCTTGGACAACATTTATGTAAGATTTGGTGAGAATCTCTACAAGCAGGTTGTAGGGATTCCTATGGGTACAAATTGTGCGCCTCTTGTTGCAGATTTATTTTTATACACATATGAAAAGGAATTTATTCAAAATATTCAAAAGCAAAGAAAACATGATGATGTGAAATGCTTCACTGGTACTTCTAGGTACCTGGATGATATTCTTACTATCGATAATCCTGTTTTTGAAAAGTATAAAGATGTTATTTATCCACAAGAATTGACTCTAAACAAGGCAAACTTTACAGACACTGAAACACCATTTTTGGACCTAAATATCAAAATTGTCAATGGAGAAATTCATACAAGTGTATATGACAAACGAGATGATTTTGGATTCAACATAGTAAATTTTCCCTGGCTTGACGGTGATGTTCCTAGATTACCGTCATACGGTATCTACATTTCACAGCTCATCCGGTATGCTAGAGCATGTACTGATGTTTTGGATTTTCATAATAGAAATCTACAAATTACAAAGAAACTTTTAGGTCAAGGTTTTCGCTTTCATAAACTAGTAAAGACTTTCTGGAAATTTTACAAAAATTATGATCAACTTCTTTTGAAATTCGGACCAATACAAGCAACGGAGTATATTACTTTGGGTATTTCACAACCTGCATTTTATGGTGACTTAATTAACAAAATAAGAAGGATCAAAGGTAGACAGCATATGTATCGAAAATGCGTCAGAGTCATCAAACGCCTTTTATACCGTGGATATGATCCTAATGTCACCAGACGGACACTAAGCTTGGTACTTGACCAATATACAGTCTTGTACGAGCGCATTCTTAAGACTTGCACTCTGACTGACTGTGACGACGGGACTCCATGACGGGCCCTGTCCAAACCTCTTTAGAGAAGACAGGGCCCCGACCACCTGTCCTCTCTGAATGTCAGTCGGACTCCTCGGGTGATAACATATATGAGCTCGCTACAGCCGGCAGAGCACGGACTGTATTACGCACGTCCTCTTTTTATATCCATTTACATATTCATCTGTGTTGCTTGGACCCCTGTGTTTTACGGTCTTGTTTGTGTGTGGTCACCTAACAGTGAGGAGGTTGTTTTACACCATAATTGTGCGTTCTTCGAGACCTCTGGGAAATCGGAATAGTGGGAGGGTTGTGCGCACGTAATCCAGGATAACCACACCGTCTGCTATTTACGTGGCAGATGGCCGTCCTAAGTCGGCACCGGTTGCCCATTGGTCTCGTTGGTTTATGTGTAGTCTTTTGTGTTTCATGTTTCTATGTTGTTAGTTTGTGTTCCTTGTCCCTTTTGCGTCTCTTTCTGTGGGTATCTGTTCTGTGTTTTTTGCATGGGTGTTTTGGGATTTTGCTGTGGGTGCTGCAACCTAGTGTTGTTGGAGATCTCCTCCTTTCTTTGATTTTGATTTACAGAATGCTGATTTGACAGAAGAACAGAAATGCCAATTACTTAGCTTTTTGCACAAGAAAAGAGACATATTTGCTTCTAATCTTGGCGAGCTTGGTAAAACGTCTGTTTATAAACAAAGCAATATACAAAACAAACTTCCTTTTTACAGGACGTCCCATCACCAAAGGTCATGTTATCAAAATTTCTTGAAATTTCTAAAACGTGGGTCCTGTAGCATGATATCCCACCCATTCTGCTACGTCTTTCGGTACGCTTTTTCGACATAGACACTTTCATATTTTTTGGCATATGACATTGTTTAGATTTGAGGATCACTGACGAGGGTTAAGTACCCGAAACGTGCATGTCTGGTCCATGTTGCCAATTTATCTGTTCTTAAATGATGCTATTCAATATGAAGACGTCAACATTTAAACCACTTGGTGAGTGTCACTGCTGGTGGACCAGGAGTCCCCAAGGGCACATGTAGCCAAGTTCGATCAATTTCGGTTGATCGTTTCTTCAACGCATTCTAAAATTTCTGTTTCAAAATTTCTTGAAATTTCTAAAACGTGGGTCCTGTAGCATGATATCCCACCCATTCTGCTACGTCTTTCGGTACGCTTTTTCGACATAGAAACTTTCATATTTTTTGGCATATGACATTGTTTAGATTTGAGGATCACTGACGAGGGTTAAGTACCCGAAACGTGCATGTCTTGTCCATGTTGCAAATTTATCTGTTCTTAAATGATGCTATTCAATATAAAGACGTCAACATTTAAACCACTTGGTGAGTGTCACTGCTGGTGGACCAGGAGTCCCCGAGGGCACATGTAGCCAAGTTCGATCAATTTCGGTTGATCGTTTCTTCAACGCATTCTAAAATTTCTGTTATCAAAATTTCCTGAAATTTCTAAAACGTGGGTCCTGTAGCATGATATCCCACCCATTCTGCTACGTCTTTCGGTACGCTTTTTCGACATAGAAACTTTCATATTTTTTTGGCATATGACATTGTTTAGATTTGAGGATCACTGACGAGGGTTAAGTACCCGAAACGTGCATGGCTGGTCCATGTTGCAAATTTATCTGTTCTTAAATGATGCTATTCAATATGAAGACGTCAACATTTAAACCGATAAACAAGAAATTACTGAGGTGCAAAATGTACATGAGTCTGCAAAGCAAGGTGTGTCGGTTACCTTTTGTTATGCGACTGACACAGTCGCTACGGACAATGTCGTCCTAGAAACGAAACACACCCATCAGGAAATAGGTGAAATGCAGAAATCCTGTAGAGATTTCGAATTCATATACCAATACTTAGTCAATGGCAGTCTACCAGCAGACAAGGCCTGTATAGATAGAGTTATCGGCGAAAGTAGGTACTATAGTTTAGTCGACGGTGTTGTATATCACTGGTATGAGCGACGAGGTCGAAAAATACAAAAAGAAATCAAACAGGTAAGACAATTAGCACTTCCGCCGGAACTACAACAAGATGCGCTGAAATCCTATCATGACGGATTGGCAGGGGGAGGTCACCTAAGAGTCGAAAAGGTAAAATTTTCTCTTTTGCATAAATACGTTTGACCCGGTATGCACAATGACATCATCAAATATGTCAAATCTTGTGATCCATGTCAAAGGTCAAAGCGGGATTACCATCCTTTCCATCCACCTATGGTACACATGCCAACTTCCCAAAGGTTTGAGCGCTGGCATATCGACATAGTCGGTCCATTGAACAAAACAAAAGACAAAAAACCACTTGGTGAGTGTCACTGCTGGAGGACCAGGAGTCCCCGAGGGCACATGTAGCCAAGTTCGATCAATTTCGGTTGATCGTTTCTTCAACGCATTCTAAAATTTCTGTTATCAAAATTTCCTGAAATTTCTAAAACGTGGGTCCTGTAGCATGATATCCCACCCATTCTGCTACGTCTTTCGGTACGCTTTTTCGACATAGAAACTTTCATATTTTTTTGGCATATGACATTGTTTAGATTTGAGGATCACTGACGAGGGTTAAGTACCCGAAACGTGCATGTCTGGTCCATGTTGCCAATTTATCTGTTCTTAAATGATGCTATTCAATATGAAGACGTCAACATGAATACATTCTTTTATGCATAGATTCCTGTACCCGATTGTAAGAGGCGTTTCCACTGAGAACCCAGAGCGCCAAAGAGACAGCACAGGTTTTGTATAAAGAAATTTTTACCAGATATGGTGCCCCTAGAGTTTTGTTTTCAGACAGAGGCCGAAATTTTGTGTCGAATTTGGTGAACGCACTGTGCGAGATTTTTGAGGTCACACAGCACCACACGTCAGCCTACCACCCAAACACAAACGGTACGTTTGAAAGACAAAACAGTACCTTGGTAAATAGCCTGAGAACGTATTGTGGAAAAGAGCAGTCAAAATGGCCAGAGTTATTACCAAGCGTTATGATGGCCTTCCGTAAGTCTCCTAACATGCATTCGACAGAGTTCTCTCCCATTTATCTTGTTTTTGGCGAGGTGATGAGATTACCGTTTGATGTCTCCTTGGAACCAGCTGATAACTTAGGTAAGGATGCTAAAGTATTTATGCGACAATTTATGGAAAACCTCAAAGTTGCCCACAAAATTTCGCAAGAAAATCAGGCGTTCCACAAGGAGAAAAACAAAATTCGGCATGATCGCAAGGCAAACACACACAACTTTAAGGTAGGTGATTTGGTTATGTTTAAAGTTACAAAGACACCAAAAGGGATGTCAAGCAAACTGTATTTCAAGGCCGAAGGTCCGTTTAGTATCATAGAATGTGGACCAAACTACACGTACAAAATCAAAAGATGTTCTGACAACAAGGTAAATCCTTCTCTAATCAACGCTAGAAACTTGAAGCGTTATCATGATCCAATAACTCACAGAGCGGGATTCAAACCACAATCAGATTCAGAAAAAGAAACCCATTCTTACGATTGAGTTCGAGAGAGAGAGAGAGAGAGAGAGAGTATTTTTCTATTTCATTCAGCGAGTACATTTTCTGTTTAACGTACTCATCCATATATATTTTGGTAATTTTGTGTTACGCTCAGAATAGTGAAAATCGTATTTTATTTCTTAAAAGGTACGCTTATACATTGTCATCTTGGTGCACCAAGGGTTTCATCGCATTCCGCGAGACGCTTCTTCGCAATGTACCCTTGGATTCAGGGGTCCCCATTTCGACAGGATTTCTGTCGGCAGTTTTCCCTAGAAATATAAGAACTGAAAATGAAAGCAATCTGTTGACATTTGTGTAAGAGGTAAACTAAAGACATGAAGTCAAGAATCAATTGGAATCATGGTAAATGAAAGCAGACAGAAAGGAGGACTATTTTTTCGAAAGTGTTTGCACATCCGGGTGTAAGTAATCACAAAATGGATGTTGCAGAGAAAGCCAGGGCGGTGCTTTTCCCTACAACAAAACTTAAAAGGGAGCAGGTTCTTGCCATTGAATCCGTTCTAAATGGCAACAACACAATTGCTAGTTTACCAGTAGGCTTTGGGAAAAGCCTTATTTTTCAAATTCTTCCCGGTAAATTCTAAATTGAAAGAAAGACTCGCAAAAATTATAAGTAATGCGTTTACAAGTAAGAACGGTAATCGCAAATACAAATTTATTGTTGTGAACTATGAAAAAACCTACTTTGTAAAAGAAAAGTACGATTCTGAAAATAAGTACACTGAAACAGATATTATTCAGATGTTAAACTTTTTGATCGACAACATTTTTGTGGTGTTTGGAGGAAAGGTCTTTCAGCAAATTGTCGGAATTCCAATGGGGACGAATTGTGCCCCACTCCTTGCCGACATTTTCCTTTACTCGTACGAAGCTGAATTCATTCAATCTTTGGTCTCTGAAGGGAAAAGATACTTAGCTTCTGACTTCAACTTCACTTATAGATACATAGACGATGTTTTGTCCATCAATAATCCGAAATTCGCAGATTACCTGAGCAGAATCTATCCTTCAGAGCTTGAAGTCAAAGAAACTACAGAGACAAATAATTCAGCATCCTATTTGGACATAATGTTGTCCTACGACACTGATGGTCACATGAACACCTCACTCTATGACAAACGTGACGACTTCAATTTCAGCATTACAAACTTTCCTTTTCTGAGTAGCAACATCCCTTCATCGCCTGCTTATGGCGTGTTCATATCTCAGTTGATACGCTATGCCAGAGCAAGTACGAAATATACGGATTTTGTTCCGAGAGCTAGGCGTCTTTCAGATAAGTTTCTCAGTCAGGGATATGTTTGTGACCGACTAACATCGTCACTGAGGAAGTTCTACGGTCGATATGGGGAACTCGTCATACACTATGATGTCCCACTCTCCAGAATGGTGGGTGATATTCTGTCATAGATCATTTGAACCATCCAAGCCAAGATTGTACTATATGTCTTCCGAAATGGAAGTTACCGGATGTGACAGTTCTACCGAATTGAAGCGGCGGGTGTTGCATGCAAGCAGGAGATGCTTACTCTTCCTGGGCACCTGATCTCACTCCCATATCGGGAGTTCGCTTCTTTTCATGTGGTGGAGGTTTTTGTTTGTTTGCTTTGGTTCCTGTTTTGTCCTGATTTTGTATGCCTTCGGTTTCTGATTTTCTGAATTATCGATTTTGTGCTGTATACAGGGATATGGTCATTATCCATATTTGTCATCGTTATTCTGTCATTGCAGCTAGCTTCATAAATCTAACAGTCTAAAATTTCACTTGTGACTTGTTCTTCGCGGGCATATATAGCAACTGGGTATGAAAAAGCCTGTATGTCCAGTAGCGGATCCAGTCTTCGCTTTGCCGGGGGGTCAAGGTGCGATTTGTACTGAAAGTGGTCCAAAATATACCTGTTTTTGGATAATTTTGGGTCAGTGCCAGGGGGGGCACCCTCCTGAATCTGCCACTGATGTCATTGATATCACTGGTAGTGGTAAATACATATCTGCACGCAAGTTGTCTTCTAAAATCTGTATCTGTATGGCACTCAAAAGAACTCGCTGAGTAAAAATTATTGAGGATTATTGAGGGTTACTAAACACAGAATTGGTGTTTCAGGAATATCTTGATTATAACAAAAACTGTAGAATTATTCGGTAAAAACATTTCCAATAACAAACAAATTAGCCGATACAAAAATATTTGGCTTTCATTAGAATTATAGTTTATACTGTACTATTTTGTTAGTACAGGCATTAATCGTGTTACTGATTTAAAAAAAATAGAATAAAGCGTAAATGTCATTTAACAATTGGGGGTTACCATGCGTGTGTTTTACAAAAACTGACAGGGCATCGGCGAATCCCCTGTCAGAAATTGAGTTTTACCGCGAGGCAGCAGGTATCTACATGGGTGTATACAAAATGTATTTACCTATCATATGGTTACACATTTTGGAGTTGGACTACACTTTGTAGAAATATTTCAAAAAATTTGAAAAGTAGTTTGCCCTCAGGTAGAAATTAGAGAAGGTAACTATTCACAAATTATATTGTTTTACGCCTTTTCCAACGAGTTCCATTTTTTTGAAATAGACAACTTGATTAAGACTGTGCTAAGTAAATATCAACGTACACGATAAAAGTTTATCGATGAAACATTTAGTTACATGAAGATTTACTCACAAATGTGACTGATTTGCTAAATTATTTCATACTTTTTTTATAATCTCAATTTTCTTTTTGCGTAGATTTTGTGTTTAGGAAACCCTTAAGTAAGACCTGTAAAGGGGGAGGATCGACATACAGGATATTGGCGCTCCCTCTACATTCTAGTTTTCTACATGTGCCCGATAAGGAAAAAAAATAAAAATAATAATAATAACTGAGTTTACTGTCACATCCTGAAAATGGGGTCATTAGGTCGAGATTTTTATATATAGTTTTTGGTCTGTCTGTCTGTTTGTCCGCAAAACTTTAATCTTGGCCATAACTTTTGAATGGTTATTGATAGGGCATTCATATTTCACATATTTCACATGTGTATTCCTTGTGACAAGACCTTGCTATGGATACCAAAATTTTTGATCTTGTGACCTTGACCTTGGAGTTTGACCTACTTTAAAAAAAAACTTTAACCTTGGGCATAACTTTTGAATGCTACTTCTTCTTCTTCTTCTTGGATATAATTCCCTCCACTTGACTGGAGTACCACTCACATTGAGTGTAAAACAGGCTTAGCAACGGTAAAATTTTCCTATCACTTGAAACAATTAGTTACCCCCCCCCCCCCCCCAAATAAAATTTCATACATTACTTAAAACTTAAAGACCTCACTGGTTCTCCAACCTCTATAGTTAAGACTGATAAAATTTTTATAAAAAGAATGCTCAATATTAATAGTACAAATGTGTTAAAAAGTGTTAAAAGAATTAACTAAAACTACTACGTGAATTGTGTTAAACATATAAAACATATTTTACACTTTATAGCGTTGTCACTAGCTTATCTTCTGAATAGTATTGTGTTACACAGGTACTTGATAGGGCTTTCATATTTCACATGTGCATTCCTTGTGACAAGACCTTTCCATGGATACCAAAATTTTTGACCTTGTGACCTTACCTCAAATGTAAAACTACTTTTCATCTGTTTTACTGACAAAGATGCCGACGGGGGCATTCGTGTTTCACAAACACAAGTTTTATTTCTTTTAATCTTAGATCATCTTCTTGTAAGGAAAAACAAACATAATATCTTGGAAGGAATACCTGTCTTGTGATTTGATTTATGACTATTATGTCAATAAAACCGTCAAGGGTTGGAGCAATAAATAGGTTCGGTAGGGTGACAATAAACTCAGGTATTAATTTAGCCGAAAACTTGATTGGGGGGGGGGGAGGATTCTTCTTTAAAACTTACAAGTACCGTTGAATATTTCCGTCTATAAATAATTTTTATTGTAAAAATTCAGAATGTCTCAAATTGATGGGTAAACCAGAGAAAATAATCATAGTTTGTCAACTGAACTCCATTATTCATGACCAGTTGGAGAGATTAAAGACGTTGAATATACCTGCAGTTGGGTTGGACATCAATTGTTCAGTGATGAATGAAGAAAGAAGTGCTGTAGGTAAGGTCAGATACCAAAACAAAGTAGGCATGCAACATTTGTAAGACAAGAGTTCCAATTCCAAGAAATATACTCTGTCTCTGTAAGACTTTTAATGGTGCTGTAGCCATAAATCTCTTTTCTATCAAAACATTTTGTATAATGTATTACACATTGTTTCACAATACCAAGTCTACATACATTAACTCAGTAGTCTAGTACCTGTATATGTATTTAAGAAATGAATGTCTTACTTTTGGCGTTCATGGGTGTATAATTCTGGTTGGTCACGTGCAAATTCAGTCATTACTTATATTTCCGGTACATTTAATCTACGTATCGGGTTATTTTTATTTGCATGGTCATTGCAATGTATTTTGCCTGTAACAGCGTCAAAAGTATTTTAATATCAATTCTCTGTAAGGACCAAAATATTTTGGAAACAGCATGTCATGGATTTTCATGATTTTCTGTATAAATGGTATGTATAATGCCCTGAATACAAAAATAACATTTTTTTGAAAATAGATATTCCGCTTGCCATGGAAACGAGGTCTGTCTACTCATAGCACTAAAAAATTGGTCTAATAAGTCATCTTTGGTTATTATGTTGCCATGGAAACCATTGTCAGAGTTAATTGGTATTCACAACTTATAATCTTTAAAACCTCTATTTTTAGAAAAAATAACAAATTTTTGACATTTCTTTCAATTAGCCGGATCCTATCGAATCAAAATCAGTCAAAAATTGCCATAAAATAAGGCCTATTTTGTCAGCAAAAATAACACAAAATGTCAGGCTGATAACACCATCACTGTTGTCAGAACAAAATAGATATCATGTGACAAATATAATCACTGGAAAAAATAAGTGCGACCTTGTTTTGTTTTCCTACATTTTGAGGTCAAAAATGGTTGCCATGGCAACTTTTCATTTGACACAAGATGTCTATATCATTTCAAATTGATTTTTAGCATGGTTCAAATAGTTATTTTTTGCTTAAGCTTTATGTAGGGACAACAGAAGAAATTATTCTTTATTTGAGCACTTCCAAAATTGTTCAAGGTCATTGACTCTAAGTTCAAGGTCAATTCAAAATATAGGTTCCAATTTCACTAAAAAATTGCATTTTTGTTGTTATTTATTGTTACTAAATTTAGGCTTGACTGTCATATATTTGTATCAAAAATACTTCTTTCTAAAATTAGGACCGATAGATGGAAAAAACATTACAATTTTTAGTTCAGAACATTTCTCCTAAAAGAATAAGCCCCAGACAAAAATCATGATAATCTCACATTTTTTATATGTATGTATGAAATACTAGCTAAAAATCAAGGATGCCATTGATTTTGAGATTTTTTGCAACGTTGGTCAATAAATAGGAAATATATCAAAAATAACTATGTATGTGTTTGTTTTACTCAATACCGCATGGTATATGAGTAACTGCCTCTCATATTTTTGAAAAATCACAGAATTATGCCAAATTTTGTGAATTGCATTCAAGATGACCTGACATTGGGTCCTGTGACCATGAACACTTTTAAGGTGGTTTTTTTAATCAATAATGTTCTTTTATATGCACTGATAAAAAAATGCTTAAAAATATATAATGGGCAGCTAAAAATTTACCAGTAAATTACACTACGTGTAATAGCATTGAACAGAATGTCACCATGGTAACCATTTTTTATATCTTTTAAATAAAATTGTGAAGAGGTCCCACTCATATTTTAACATTTTCTTAAAGATCGAGGATTCAACTTTAAAGATAATTGGCAGTAGAAATCAAGTTAGCCTGACATTTCTGATTATTTGCCCTTAAATTTGAGCAAAATCATGTTGAATTAGGAGCTTTTTCGGTCTTAAAAAGGGCCTCTTCAAAACAGGTTTTTGCCTACATATTGAGCATATTGACAAAGAGAATAGCGGGCAGAAACATACTTCTTGTGTAATATTTATACTATTAAAGATATAAAGAAAAATATTAAGGAAATTTCAGTTGACGACAGTAGCTGTTACCATGGAAACGAGCACTTTCTATATAGACATAGCGTCAGACAGTGCATGAATTTTATATATTTTCATTTCCATGCTTCATTAACATCGACAGCGGGTGCGGCTAGCCAACAGGGGATGCTTACTCCTTCCGGGCACCTGGTCCCACCTCTAGCTTGCTAGGGGTCCGTCGATGTTTAATTTTGTGCTCTATTGTGAGTGCTGTTGAGATTATCGTCAGGATCTTCTTTAACTCATGTTACAAGTATTCTACTGATGCGTAAAATTTCAAACATGGTTTTCATGGCAACGAAAACTTGATTTGTAAAAAGGAAGTTTATTTTTGTCTCAGTACATCATATACACCTTCCACACCAAAAATCTCCAAAATTGGAGACATTCTGTTTCCATGTGCTATTGAAATTATTTTGGTCCTTACAGAGAACTGCTATTTAAATGTTTAACGTTGGTAAATTCTCCCTACATGCAAAACAGGAACGTGGCGTCACAATAGCAACCCAAGTTATTGGAATGTAATTCTAGTTGTCTAATTGGCATTTAACATAGGGAATACACTAGTAATGTAAATATTAAAGCATGGCATTGTCTGTTCATTCATACTCCATTGCCAACTATTCAAGACTTTTGTTTTACTCCACCTCTGACAATTTTGCCTAAAGTGATGTCACATTAACAAATATATTGCCAAATTTTGTGATGTGTGGTTGTCCGGCTGCCATAAAAAGGAATTGATTTTTTTTCAAAAAAATTTTAAAGAATACTCGATGAATTACAAAAGACAGAGGGCCTGATAAAAAGTGAAACCCTTCATCAAGTACTCTCCTTCAATATACATACATTTGATTGTTTGCATGTTGTAATTCTTTAAAACTATAGTACTGAGACATATACATGTAAGCATATCAAGCCTTTCAAGAGGGGTAGCGTGAGCTTGGGATCGAATCCCTTTTGGAGAGAAACCCCTTGGCTTGATGATATTCACTTCTTATCTATCTCTCTCTCTCTCTAGTGTTAGATGCTGCGTCTCATAGCAATATAATACTATGCCATCCTGAGGCACTTTTTTGTGACAATGGAAAACGGATGTTGCTCTCCTTACATCAAAAGGTTTCAGCACTTGTCATAGATGAATGCCATAAGATTGAGGAATGGTAAAATTGATGCTTGTGTTGAATTTGACATTTGTATTTCAATTTTGTTGAAATTTGTTGATAATTGTTGATGAACTGGTTCTTAATTTTGTTTTTCAATATTTCCAAATCTTCACAATTATTATTGATAGATTATGAAGCAATAGTACACATGCAGAATCCAGAGATTCCTTATTGTAACAACATTTCAAGAAGAAAGCAGTATTCTCAGCAAATGAAGTTTTATAGAAAACAGACGCATATATATCATTCATGGCCTTCTTTTATTTGACAGTATATGAATTTGTGATTCATTCGAGTTAA
Source organism: Pinctada fucata (assembly GCA_028142955.1). Taxonomy (NCBI): domain Eukaryota; kingdom Metazoa; phylum Mollusca; class Bivalvia; order Pterioida; family Pteriidae; genus Pinctada; species Pinctada fucata. Next base: position 49,404,030 of record AP027110.1, on the reverse strand, counting down.
TGTATACACATGTATGAAAGTCAGTTTTAGCTATGTACAAAAGTCACACTCGTAACACATATTTCAGTATACAATATAGATAATAAAATCTTCGGTGACATAAAATCTGAAATATGACATATAATTATACTTTTCTTCACTCTTAACTCATAAAAAAATGCAACATAGATATGACATACTAAAAATGTTCTTAACAAATATGACATATAATTATACTATTACTGTTCATCACTCTTAACATAAAAAAATGCAACATACATATAACATATTAAAAGTATTCTTAACTCAACAGATATGACATATACATGTAATGATACTGTTCATCAATGAATATGTTGCTCTTCTTATATACTTAGAATTCATACTAGAAAACACTTTCAATATTTATCATTTATAGCATACCTATTTAAAGTCTTCAAGGGAAAAAAGGAATTTGAAAATTTGCACAGTTTTCATATATTCCTTATAAACATGAAGCTTTATAAAGAAATTAATTGAACAAGGTTCAATCTTAATATTAAATTAAAGTAATAGGGAGGTTGAGATTTTCTTCATGTAACCTGTACTTGTATTCTGATCGCCATTGTGACGTCATCATTTATTGCGTTTGACGTCATGTGCTCTACAACGTACACGTAGCCAGTGAACCTGTAAAGTGCGATGTACATGTAGGTCTTTACTTCAAGATATTTCATCCCCTTTACTCTATCAAATATTATTATACAAATATGGACTTGGTCGAGGTCATTATAATGACCCGATGAGATTTGTAATATTGACCGAGGCCGAAGGCCGAGGTCGATATTACAAATCTCATCGGGTCATTATAATGACATAATGACCGAGGCCAAGTCCTTATTTGTTATATAATATAACGGATTTAAAAACAGCATATGATTAAAGTAATGATTCAAACTAATGTTAACACATAATCTTCAATTAACAATTTAACATTTAATTGCACATTTTTTATGAAAAGTGTATCTTAAATTTTAAAATCAAACAAAATATCTATCTTAATTTTTATCGTAAATACTGAAATCAGGACAAATATCACGCCCGAGTCATTATCTTCCGTCAGCGGTCATTATCGGAAAATAATGACTCGCGCTCCAGCCAATCAGAATCGACGTTACATCCTGGTTATATAATATAAAAAAATATAGCATTAAATTCAGAATTTAATGTTCCTATTGAATTTTACCTGTCGAAAAGTCAACTCAACTTTATTACAATTTTACAAGTAAACATAATGGTCTTTGAAAAGAAATCTCAATAACAGTAACGTGTAGTTCAACTTGTACACTAGACGTACCCATACAAGTTACAAGTAGGAAATCTCAACCTCTCTAATATGGAATGACATTAAATACATTAAATACAATAGATACATTTTCGTTTGAAAAGGTGAGTTGTAATTATTTAAAATGAAATGTACAACGAATTACTATTTGTTGTAGGGCAAAAGAATTCAGGAAGTCATTTGGAGATCTGGTGGAGCTGAAGTCATTTTTTCCATTAGTTCCTTTTTTATGTCTTAGTGGTACAATGTTACAAAAAAGTATGACATACTTATGTAAAACCTTAGATTTATCTCATCCATACATAATTGCAGTATCTCCTGAGATAAATAGTGTGTTCTTTGAGAGAAAAAAAGGGAGATGCTAGTTCTATTATGGAACATATCTTTGTTGATGAAGTTGAAAAATTAAGAAAAGAAGGTCAAATTATCCTGTAACCCTAATGTACATGCCGCTACAATAAATGGCCCAAGCTATGAGATATTGTAAGATGGTATTTGGAAGTAACACAGTTGAGGGAGGTCTACACGCTACTTTGTTCTCGAATCAGGATAAAAATGTCATTGAGTATATTTTGAACCAGTTGAAACTGAATGATCCTGAATTGAGACTTGTGTTTTGCAATTCAGTCATTGGAATGGGGTTTGACTCCCCTTCCGTTTCAAATATATTTCATCTAAGACCCCCTAGAAGTCTCTCAAACTATGTACAAGAAGTTGGTAGAGCTGGACGTAGGGGCCAAAAAACAAATGCAATTCTATATTACAGCAAGTCCGACATAGCATCAAATGTCCCTGGTCTACGGGAAGATATTGTAGAGGTTATAAACTCAGTAACATGTATAAGGAGTTGCATTTTGAAACATTTTGGTTTTTTCAAAAAGTGAGGCAGCACCACATGGCTGCAATAGTTGCAGCATATGTTGCAAGTCTTTTGACTGTGAAACATGTAAAAAGTAGTCACATACATGTAAATGTATAACTGATTATTAGATTTAGCATTTGTTACTAAATCTACATTTGTACATCAAAACCTTATGTTAACACATATTAATAATTAAATAGATAAAAATAGTAGTAGCATATCAATATCATTATTCCTTGAGAAAAAGCATGGGTACCAAAACTATAAAGCCAAAACATTATCATTTGAAGAAATGAGCATAAGTAGTATGAGTACTAGAACTATATCTAATACATTATCATATGGACAAAATGAGTATAAGTAGTATGAGTACTAGAACTATATCTAATACATTATCATATGGACAAAATGAGTATAAGTAGTATGAGTACCAGAACTTTATTTAATACATTATCATATGGACAAAATGAGTATAAGTAGTATGAGTACCAGAACTATATTTAATACATTATCATATGGACAAAATGAGTATAAGTAGTATGAGTACCAGAACTATATCTAATACATTATCATATGGACAAAATGAGTATGAGTAGTATGAGTACCAGAACTATATCTAATACATTATCATATGGACTAATGAGCATAAGTAGTATGAGTACCAGAACTATATCTAATACATTATCATATGGACAAAATGAGTATAAGTAGTATGAGTACTAGAACTATATCTAATACATTATCATATGGACAAAATGAGTATAAGTAGTATGAGTACCAGAACTATATCTAATACATTATCATATGGACAAAATGAGTATAAGTAGTATGAGTACTAGAACTATATCTAATACATTATCATATGGACAAATGAGTTTAAGTAGTATGAGTACCAGAACTATATCTAATACATTATCATATGGACAAAATGAGTATAAGTAGTATGAGTACCGGAACTATACCTCATCTGACAAAAAATGCATTATCATATCAAAAATGAGTATAAGTACCAGAACTATATTTTATCATATGGACAAAATCAACAAACTCAATTCAATTGTCATGTTGACATTTTGAGCTCATTCTAGGCTAAAACTAAAAGATGGCCGCTAAATTTCAACCTCATTATGGTACAATATGTACATATAAAAAAATGGCCCACTATCACTGAGCATGCTGATCAAGTGGTACATCTATTTAGTGGTTTTAAGTGCCACACAATCGATATCTTGTGTCATTATCTTAATATGGGTTTATTCAAGGCTGAAAACTTTAAATGGTTGCCAAATTTCAGCTTCAATACAAGAACATTTATTTTATTTTTTTTCTGAGAAAAAGTAAGGACAACTCATCGTATTTGTAATTTGAGAGTCGTAGAATTCCTTCGCAGTGATCTTGCTACGATTTGAGCTTATATATGATTATTTCAAGATTACCACCTTAGCTGAATGATACGGGTGAAACAATTAGCAATTAACGTAATAAATCAATGAGTGAATATTGTATTTTATTTGAAAGAAATGTCACAAGCTAGTATTTCATAAGACTTACTATATGATGAAAATGAATAAGAGTGACATATAAGATTGGATGGTTTAAACCTAAACAGACTTTAACAGACTAAGATTTGTCAAAATGTAATGCAAAGATAAACATGTCATTTGTTTGATTAGAATGGTACTCAAAATTAAAGTTTCCATTTTGATTAATAAGACCATTTTTTACGCAGGGGATTCTAGAGTAAGCAAGTAAACTCGAGATGACTTGGCTAGGATAGAGATGCAAGGTTCAGAATTTCATTGCAATAAGGTACATGTCACCATTGACGTTATACATAAATATAGTAGATAGCTCAACTCAAAACTCCCCTCCTTTCTTGGCTATTTTGGCTCTTTTGACCATCATGGCAATTTCTTTGCCTGTACAGTACCGACAACGTTATCTTACATGCAATAAACGAACGAAAACGATTAACGACCCAGACGTAACGAACGCATAACGCATAACGATTAAGGAAAAACGAACGGTAACGTTTAACATTGTGGGAATCGTTTCGTTTTAATCGTTATCCGTTATTCGTTTTCCGTTTTCCGTTAATCGTTATTCGTTTTCCGTTATCCGTTATTCGTTATTCGTTTATCGTTTTCTATTATGCGTTATGCGTTATTCGATTTTTTAAATGTTCTTTGTTCGTTATAGACGAGATTTATTAGATCAGCAACGTACATGTAAAATGTATAGCACTAATGTACGATTTTTAAATTATAGTGCGATTTTTTTTTGCATGTTAGTTTTTATATTTATGTTCGAATATTTATAACTTTTTTTCATTGGCGGATCCAGTACCGCCTTTTTGTCGATCCCAATCAGAACTTGCTGAAAATTTGACAAAATATACATGGAAGTCGGACGCCGCCTCTGTACCCTGTGAATCCATATTTCTATTATTATTAGTTTTTATATGCACCGTATGGTTAGAAGGTGTGCAAGTGTACAGTGTACGAATTTCATACTTGTTATTATCAATACAGTGTACGTATAGGGATGTTCGCCGTGACGTCACGGATCTCGCGAAAACGAGGCTGGTTGGCAAAAACGGTTGGCAGTGAAGGGAAATATACGTGATACCCGGGGATAAATCGACAATTGATTCTCTAATATACACTTCTTTCCTACTATTATTTTATTGATAAGTCCTGCTTTGACACTGACCATTCTAATCACAACAATAAAGAAATCCCGCTGAGTTTAGTATATCAGACTGCCGTTCGATTGGGGGGAGAGGGGGGGGGGCAAGAATCAATAAAACTGCCGATATTTAATTTTTTCTTCAAATTTTGCTTTTCAGAGAAGCCGGTGTAATTCATAGTGTCCCATATCTATGCTCCTGTAATAGGTGTAACATGACCGACTAATTACCTATTGTTTTGACAAGTACACACCTATCCCTCAAACATGCAACGTTCCTATATTAGTTGTAATTTAATTAAGGCGGAGCATGTGAACGTGGTGGAAAGAGGGAAATAGTTTGACCAAAATTAATGTCGAACTGTTTGAAAACGCAAAACGGAAAAAAATAATTTAGCTCACAAAATAAAGAGTACTAATTTTCTTAGCTTATTTTTTTTTTTCTCACGACTGTCTCAAATTTAATTATAGATAAAGCCGATCATAGTATTAACAATGAAAACACGCACAAATCCTTCAGTAATTTTCTTACTTTAAATATGGAAATTACGCAAGGTGTTTTCTACCGCCAGGGTCACTTCAAAGTCTTTAAGACCTGTCCCTTATTTAGACAGAGCATATTGTGAAAAGTAGAATTATTATCAAATATATTTTGATAGAAAATTTAACTGAAGAAAGAAATAAAAAGATAAAATAGAAAGAAAAATGAAAGCGATTTCCATGATTTTCAACTTATCGAAACTTTGCAGTTCAGATTTCTTGTCTCCTCGCTATCTTTTATATCTAAAATCTTTTGCATGTATGTCTATTTTTGTCGGAGTCCGTAGACGTAGATATTTACAGAGTATTTGTGATATGTATTATGAAATAATTGTAATTGTATTGCAGAAAGGAACAAAAAAAAAAAAAAAGAATAAATAATAAATAAATTACAAGGTACAAAATGAAGTTCAATAGCCCCATAGCATTGGATAATCTTCTATTGTATACATACAGGGAGGAGAAAATATGCGATATCCATAGCACAATGTACGAGTGTACAATTTTCGCTTGATTGATCACACAGTTTACCGGTTGACTGTCAATTGTGGTCCGTGTGATAGATAATTATGATTGACAGTTGGTCACTCAGTATCAGATATCTATAGGCGTGGCATAGATCTCGAGTTGGGAATTTTCTGAGATCAAATGCATGTACATTGCAAGTGTTTATTACAAAAAAAAAAGTTTTAAATTATTTTTATTTTTACATTTCGGCTACGATACGACTTGTTTCTAGTTTATTTTTTCATCTTTTAGACTCGATACTTTTTATTAAAATCCTAGACTTTTTAATTAATGTCCGTCAGATGATATATAGTAAAATAAACATCAAAGAAGTACCTAACAGTTATTCAGTCTCAAAGTCGAGAAGGCAAGGCCAAATCGTTAGATAAATAAAAATTATTTATATAGCAAACTCCCCGGTCGAGCTCCCTCTCCCGTATGGATAAGCTTAATTAAAAGTACGGTGTCCCTGAACATTAATTAATTTTACAAAATCTTATAATGCAAAATCTTTCTTTTCATATTAAAGTTTACATTCTTATTTGTATTTGTAATTTTCAGGTGAATTTAACCCATATATTCGTAGTTATAGCCGTTTGAAAACGTCATTTTTAATTTGGGGTGCGCAGCTTTAATTCATTACACTAGCGCCACCTACAATGCTTTGCGTTTTTACAATAGAGGTATACATTTTAATGGAGATTTAAATTTATAAACTCGACAATATTATGGTGACTACTGCATATTTTCAAATATATAAAACTTTTTTTAAGGCTCCTTTTTATTTTCAATCTAGACCCTTCGGAATAAATTTTACGTTTTCAATATTTTAATTTATTTTCAGCGACACTGTATCTTTAATTTTTTCATAATTTGAGTTATTGTTAAATCTAATGTAATCAAAGCTGATTAAATAAACAACGTTTCAATCTCCAACATAAAAAATGCACGTATGGCCATTGAGTACAGGTACGTACAGTTGTACAACGTCTACAACGACTAACTTCAGCCAACATCGGAAACACGCATTTTCACAGTTAGAACAAACCGGCCTTTATCGAAAATAAATTCAGTTCTCTCTCTCTCTCTCTCTCTCTCTCTCTCTCTCTCTCTCTCTCTCTCTCTCTCTCTCTCTACGGACGCACACATATACATCTCTCTCTCTCCGGACGCACACATATACATATTGGCAGAAGATTTTTATTGGTCCGCGAGAGCGAGGAAGACAGGTTAACTCTTGAATATAACAACATTTCCCACTAATTTAGATAGTATATTATTTTATAAAATGTTCGTGTGTTCATTAATTAGTTTCTTTTTTCCCAATTCTTTTTTTTTCTTTTACACGCCTTCCTTCTTTCAAACAAACGAACAAACCAAATATAGTCTCAGGTAAACACTTCAATAAAAGCTCCTAAAACTAAATATGGCTTCTTGTATAGTATCTTGCCTATGAAGTCTTCTGATAGGAAAAAATAATTGTTATTTACGATAAGATTTTCAGAAAAACCAAAAGCATCCAATAATTAAAAAAAAAAACAAAACAAAAAAACAAAACAAAAATGCTAGCGCCTTGTTCTGGTACATGTACTTCAAACGACTCCAAACAAGTTCGTAAAAAATTGATTTTTCATGAATGATGAATCATGTAAATAAATAAAAAAAAAAAAACCCGCATTTTTTTCAGAATCGGAATAAAACGGTTAGACAATAATGCCGTTTATATAAATATTCTTTTCAGTTCCATTGCTCTTAGTGCCCTTGTTTATTGACCAAGGTGTAATGTATATGGGTGTATAGGAAGCTGTAATAAATTCTGACAAGCGGAAGCGAGCTAGAGAAATTTTCTGAAATTCTATAATCAAAATGAAAGATTTCTAATACAAATTCATCGCGAATTTACATGTTTCATAGAATAAGCGGCGCTTATTCTATGAAATATGTACATTTATACAAAAAAAAAAAAAAATAAAATTCCAGGGGCGTTCCGGACCCTCGACACCCCCCCCCTCCCTCTGGATCCGCGCTTGCACAGAAATCAAAACAAATAAACAAAGACAAAAAACACAAGATAAACTAGAAACATGGCTTTTATGAAGGTAGTATTAAAATTTGAATAGCTTTTAATAAACCAAATGCTGTGTCACTGGTTTTTCCGTCTTTATCAAACTCCGCTATAGGTTTTCCGAAGAGCTATATATTAGGCACGGTCCATATGATATTCTAGAGATAGGAGAAGGGGGGGGGGGGCACTTGGGTTGATACCGGGCTATATTGTTTTGTTTTTTTTTTTTTTTCGCCCCAAACCGGGGGGGGGGGGGGGGTTTCGTAGCAACAATCTTAATTTTGATATACAAGAATGTCTTAGTTTTATCATAGCACTCAAAATTGTGAATACGACTTTTTTAAATGAAAAATTGCAATCATGCAAATAAATATCAGCAATATGTAAGCCGGAGTCCGGTGGAGGCCCCAAAGAATGTATAACTTATTATCTATCTGAATCTTGAACGAATTAGAAAAGTGTAAGGAAATTTCTGTAAAATAAGTAAAATATTCCCTTTTTCTTAATTTCGGACGGGACACGCGCTCGAAGAGGTTTCGATTATATACTAGGGTGCATCAATGTACTTGCACACCATATCCCGATTGTTATACTGTAGGATTAATTTTCATCTCCTTATATGGTCCATATATCATTAAATACGAAAATCTATTTGCAATGTTTTTTTTTTTTTGGGGGGGGGGTTATAGGTTTTCTTTCTTTCTTTTTTTATTGGATTTCTAATTTAATTTCTAGGTATTATTTCTAGGTATAATTTTCTTCTCCTTATATGGTCCATATATCATTAAATACGAAAATCTATTTGCAATGTTTTTTTTTTTTTTGGGGGGGGGGGGGGGTTATAGGTTTTCTTTCTTTCTTTTTTTCTTGGATTTCTAACAATATTTTTTACTTTGTTTCTTGTCCCATTTACATGTACAACATAATTCATAAAAACAAGATTGCTGTGACTCTTTGACATGCATATCGTCTATAAGGCATTTATCCCTGTCCCGTACAATATTGTTGAATAAACATCCCGAAAGTGTCACGTTTCCTGGTAAACTACGCGATATAAAATACCCTGAACCTTGTTACTATAGTTACCAGGTACGATTAAATGGGGCCCTCTACGGGAAACGTATTTGCCAATAAGTACATTGTAAATAAAGCGATAAGTTATTAAAACGAATGTATGTTGTGTATGTGAATATGTCCAGCAAAGAAACTTTTCTATTTCGGCGTATATTTCTCTAGATTCACATACCTATATCAAATTTTGATTAAAAAAGAAAGAAACTAAGTTTTTTATATGTCCATAATTATACATAAAATAAACGATTAATTTGTAAAAATGATTTTTTTTTTTGGCGCGCACTAGAGGGAGATTTCTTTAAGTTTGTGCCGAAATTTGACCCCATCCCGGCAAGGAATTACGCTCGGAGTCTACCCCTCAAACCTTTTGGCAATTTTTTGGGTCAATACATGTCAATAAATCGTCAAATATAGTCTCCTATCACCTGCAAAAGGGACGCTGGATCCACCAGTCTGGTGAGCGTTGTTTTTTTTTATTTATTTATTCTTTTTTCTTGGTACATGATTAAAATTGTTTGGTAGCCGGCAGGGATTGGCAAAGCTGCGACCTGCATCATAGTCTCATTCCTATCAAAAATTGTCCATTACATCTGCAAATCGCTGCGCCCTGGTGCGCTTTATTCTGCGGTATCCATTTTAAAATTAGTATTTATTTATTTATTTATTTATTTATTTATTTATTTATTTATTTATTTATTTATTTATTTATTTATTTATTTATTTATTTTTTGGTCTATTTAAGTTTAGTACTAATATATACTACTTGACGTAGATCTGATTTTATTCAGAAATATATTGAATTTTCTCCGACATTCTTTTTTATCCTTGTTCTGCGCCTGAGATATAAATCTCCAACTTCCACTTTCGTACCTTATCTGTGTATGCGTTCGTCTGTAAAATTATCATGTCATTTTGAAGTGGTCATGCAATCAATGGGTACAAATTGAAGTAATAAAAATGTACAGAAATGTCAATCACAGTCGAGTCCCTCTTCCTCAACGCACCGACATAAAATTGGACTTGGCTGTTAAAAAATGTACTGTGAATTAAACATTGGAAATGGTAAAATTTGGAATTTCAACCCCCTCCCCCCAAATAATGATAATAAATAAAAATAAAACGTGCTGAAGAAAAAAATGAATTTCTATTCATTGTTAAACAGATTTGTCCGATGTATTGAAGCTTTTCGAAAATTGATTATTTTTGGAATTGCTCTTTCGTGAGGAAAGATGGCCCATAGTTTTTAAGAATAGCCCATTGTTTTTGAGAATGCCTGGCTCATTTAAGTTCAAGTGGAAGGGGCTATAGTCCCATTAAACAAGTTTGCCTTCCCGATCACCTTTAAACTGTATCTGTTCATAAAAAAAACATGCATGCTTGAAATCAATATATACTTGTAATAATATATTAAGAGCGAAATTCAGTATGCAAAAGATTTACTGGTATATATTATGTATGGATGGCTATAGAAACTCTTCCACGGGGGGAGAGGGGGCAAAGCCGTCAAGAGGGGGGGGGGGGGGGGGTTCCAATCCTGCTTTGAAAAGAATATACGTGTACTAAAAAAGCGAAAATAAGTGATTGCAGCAAATTCTTCGAAAAGGGAGCCCTTGTTCTCCCACTTGATCCTAAATCTGTTCAGTGTTAGATTTTGGATTTTTGGTGTGATCGGATGATGAAGATCCATATCGTCCAAAGAAAAAAAAAAGTGATTTATTATGGTTCGTTTCCTTACGACGCTTACGCTCTTACTTTTTTTGTATCCCTCCATCCATGTGTTCTCATCACTCAACTGTCGATCAACATTAAATAAATTTCGTCACTATTGCATGTTCAAATTTTAATTGGCAATATCCATATGATCATATCATGTCTATAAATGTTGACACAAGGATGTCTGATTATTTTTTTTAAGCACCACAGACATGTATACAATACATTGACAAGGACAAGAATATATGTCAGCCGACCCGTGGTCCTAGCAAGGCTTGAACCAGCAATCTTAGAATCCCTATCCGCTAGACCACGGCGCCACAGGAAGTCTGTTTATAAGTCCTTGGTTGACAGTGTTGTAGAAGAACTGATCAAGTCAACAAGTTTTTCACTACATATACGTATTTCTCTTTCGAATGTGAGGTTATATCAGTGGCGGATTCAAGGGGGGGGGGGGCGTAGGGCGCGTACGCTCCCCCTAAAATTTCCCGATCATGGATAAAACGATCATTTTCAATCAAAAAATAGTAAATATTAGTGAATATTAAGTACATGTACTTGTACCTGTTAGTAAATATAATTGTTTAATGCATCAATTTTCACTCTTTAATCAATTACAGTCACGAAAATGGGTCCTAAAATGCAGATATTCAAGAGCTTCCGGGGGGCTTTGCCCCCCCCCTGGTCCCCCTACCAGGGCTCTGCCCTGGACCCGCTGCGGACCCCAGACCCCTCGCCAATTCTTTACGCCCCCCCAAACTGAAAATGCTGGATCCGCCACTGTATATGTTCAAAATTCTTAAACGTACTTGCACACTATTTACCTATTAATGCCCGTTTGTGTGGGTACTATTCTCTCATAGTGTTGCTTTTGGAAGGAATAGTGCCCGAGCGTCAGCGAGGGCACTATTTACCTTCTAAAAGCAACACTATGAGAGAATAGTACCCACACAAACGGGCATTAATGGGTTTAGTGCATCACATGACTGTAGAATCAATTAATTAATTAATTAATCAATTGCAATTTACTCGAGATATCAAAGAAAAGTGTTCTTTATTTCCCCCTACTTCGCTTATTGCTGTTTACATTCAAGCATTGTTCATGACGTCATAATACTTCCTAAGGGACGTAACTCTGTTAAGCAAAAAGCAATAGTGCCCGGGTGCCGGGCACTATTCTCTCATCGTTCCCGCCGCGTGCTTAACCAATGAAACTCCGAGGATTTATCATGTGATGCACTAATTTGCAATAAACATGTGTATAACACTTTCGTAACAAATGTCAAAATATTGCAGTTTTAAAATAAAACTGAAGCGGTACTTTGATCGGTGAAATCAAAGAGGCGGCATAATTTTTGAAGCGCACGGGCATTGAACTGAGGCTAATAAGCGAAACTTGATATTTAAGTTGATTATTTACATGTACGGTACTTATAACTGATTCATCATATTGATCTTATTGTTTCAGCAATAATGTACTGGCTTCGTTTTCTGCACTTTACCTATATGTAGCTAAGATGCATATTAGCCGGGTTGTGTACGCTATGCAATTTCTTGGAGGGGGGGGGGGGTATTCCATGTATTAATTTTTATGTATATGTACTAAATATACTTCGACTAAATAAATAAATAAATAAATAAATAAATAAATAAATATAAAATAATAAATAAATAAATGTAGTCCAGTGGCGGATCCAGCGCCCCCTTTGCCGGGGGGTGGGGTCAAGGGGCGAATTTTGCCGATTTTTACTGAAAATGGGCCAAAATATACCTGTTTTTTGAAAATTTTGGGTCAGTGCCGGGGGAGGCGCCCCCTCCGCACCCCCTAAATCCGCCACTGACTGTACATCTTATCTTAAATCAACACCGTCTGCTATTTAAATCGCTCAGCAATCGAGGGTTGTTAAAGAGGCTGTGCTATGTATATTAAATCCATGTATATTATGCAGAACGTGACAGGTGGTAAATAAAGAAGCAAGAAGTGGTAGACAAATATTTATTTACGACGGACATGCGCCCGGTGTTTTATTTATTTTTTTTTCAATAAAGTTTTTTTAAGTAACGTTAATTCCCCTCTTGACACTTTCATTCGTTGATCATTTATTAAATGTCCGGACTCCCTCAGCTTGATCACAAGAACTTTATTTTCAGTATACTAAAATTTCATCAATTAAGAAACATTAGAAATTCTTGAACAGCGATTTGTCATCTTTCTAAGCTATCATGAGTATACGTTATATATGGGAACGGTACTAACGATTAACGGATAACTTAAAACGGATTACGATTAACGAATAACGAATAACGGATAAAGCATAACGCAAAACGAAAAACGGATAACGATTAACGGATAACGATTAACGATCCAGAGCACCCCTAAACGAACGGAAACGATTAACGATTCAGAGCAAACGAACGCATAACGCAAAACGATTAAGAAAAAACGAACGAAAACGATTAACGCATGTAAGATAACGTTGTCGATACTGTATAGTTTTTTTTCCAATCGACAAGAATGCAACAGAAAGTGTTTGGTGTTTTCTTTACTACAGTCCCTCGATGTAATTTATTTTGAGTTGAGTTATCTACTATATTAATGTAAAACGTCAATGGTGACATGTACCATTTTGCAATGAAATTCTGAACCTTGCATCTCTATCCTAGCTATTCATACTAAAATGGTACTTTGTAAGAATAGAATGTCTTCAAATATGGCAAAACAAAATTAATCATTCATGCTTCATTTTGGCTGGAAGTACAAATAATGAGCATTCATTGTCCGAATCATACATCTCTGGTGCATAGATGATATCCAATTTATCTGTTCTTAAATGATGCTATTCAATTTGAAGACGTTTACATTTATACCACTTGGTGAGTGTCACTGCTGGTGGACCAGGAGTCCCCGAGGGCACATGTAGCCAAGTTCGATCAATTTCGGTTGATCGTTTCTTCAACGCATTCTAAATTTCTGTTATCAAAATTTCTTGAAATTTCTAAAAAGTGGGTCCTGTAGCATCATATCCCACCCATCCTGCTACGCCTTTCGGTACACTTATCGACAAAGTAACTTTTATACTTTTTTGGCATATTACATTGTTTAGATTTAGGATCACTGATGAGGGTTATGTACCCGAAACGTGCATGTCTGGTCCACGTTGCCAATTTATCTGTTCTTAAATTATGCTATTCAATTTGAAGACGTTTACATTCTTATATGTAAAGAAGGCTGCCCAATAGGAACAGGGTTAGCATTCACCTTTCATAAGGCCGGTTGAGTTTGTTAATGAACAGGGCTTTCAAAATTTCATCTGTTATGATTATATCTAAGGATAATTTTTACTTCTGGTTGGAGATTCCCTCTGTTTTTCTCTACAGTGATTCAAAATTGAATTTGAGGAGTCTTCAACTGTGGTAAGATGAAATGGTACTACGTATGTTTTAACGTGTAAAGCTTAAGTGGAAGCAATCTTGAAAGCAATGTCTTGAATATCTGTGTTTCGTGCAGTTTGAAGGTTGTTTCTATATCATATCTTAAACAGGTCTTCATTCCAAATGTTTTCTTAGAACACAGAGAGTATTTGCTGAAGAGTAAGACGTAGTCAGTGCGACCAGCTTGAAATGAATCTTGAACAGAACAAGAGCATAAGTCAAAAGAACAGTGACAGGGAAAATGATCTATGTCAAGAATACAGATCATGCAACAATCATGGAAGAACTTTGCTCCATTGAATTTCTTTTGCAGACTTTCAAATAGGACAAGCACTTTAAAAGTATTTGACATGATATTTTGACAATTCTTAGCCCTATTAATAAATATGTAGATTCTTGCCTCGGATCGACTCTTATCCCCCTTTTTTGAAACATACAATATTTGCAATTTATTTCTATCTTTATAATAGATAAAAAGATTCTCCACTTTTACGGTTTGAGAATGTGGAAATATGTAAAGAGAGCATGTGTAATCTATTATCGACAAAAGGAAATTAGACATGGATTATACTACCTTTAGGATCAGAAATAAGATGCACCACAATTATTCGTTTCGAAGTGTGAATATTGAAGTGAGGAGTCATTTTATGTTTAGCCTTTAATGAAGCTATAAGCAAAGTGACACCAGATATGGATTTAGATGTGCTACATTTGATATATAAAGAAATTGTTACATTTGACATAGTAGTAGGAGACTATTTGGTGGCCATTTTGAATTTCCCCTGATAAGCAGAGTTGTCCAAGAAGCTTATGTTAGTTGAAAACAACCAAAAACAGGAAAATAAATGTATTCTAGGACCATTGCAACTACAAATAAGATGTGTTACACAAACCTTTCATTGAAATATTCATATTGTACCATAACGAGGTTGAAATTTGGCGACTATCTTGAATTTTTAGTCCTGAATGAACACATTCTAAAAATTACACCGGAAATGGGTTCATTGACCCTCAAAACCCCTGATTTGATGTGCCACACTTAATATTTAAAGAAAGAATGAAGTTTCATCCATTGGCGGAAGGCATTTGGCGGCCATTTTGAATTTCCGCCGATAAAAAGAGTTGCCCAAGGTTGCCAGAGTGGCAACCAAGCTAGAATCGTTCAGTACTATCCCATTGATAAGAATCATCGAAAAAAAACTTCATAGGAAAGAACATTTCTAGGTTTTGAAATTTTCAAATCGACTAGTAATTTTCCCATTCTTACGAATGAGTCCGAGAGATAGAGAGAGAGAGAGTATTTTTCTATTTCATTCAGCGAGTACATTTTTTACTCATCCATACATATTTTGTGTATTTTTGGGTTACGCTCAGAATAGTGGAAATCGTATTTTATTTCTTAAAAGGTACGCTAATACATTGTGCCAGCATATATTACTCCGATTGATTGGACCTTGATCCACAATCAGGTATTGTTTTCTTCACAAGTATCAATCATGTATTCTAAATATATTTGTGTGAATTGTCGTAATGTCACATCCTTGAATTATTGTTTTATCAAACTCCGTACATGTATTTTGTCAACAAGAGAGATAAATCTCTCAAGTAACCTTTTGTTTTATTGGCGACGTGATAATGTATGAATTCATATTCTAAAATATCTATTTAAATTTCATTCAAGTTCCTTATATATGCTATCATATATCAGGGACATCGTTATGTATCATCTTTATATCATCTGTATTTGTCACTTGTCTCATTGGATCACGATGCATATAACTTGAATAAACATGATGAAGGGAACCCAAGCCGCCGATTCTTTTGTACCTACACACAGAGAAAACTGTAACATATACCTCCGTTTTACTGATACTGTTATAGAAGTCACTGTACATATTTATATTGTAAAAATCTTTAATCACTCTCTTAGGAAATGAATGAAACTATTCAAATTGGCACAAAAATAAGACTATAGTGCAAGTAAGGTACTTCTATATTAATTGATAAAATACAGACTAATATAATCTTACACCACCGTGAGGGAGGGATGGCGATTTCTCGACCCGAGTGTACGAATTTTGCAAGTTCATGACGAGGCTTGCCGAGTCATGGACAAGCAAAATTTTTACACGAGGGTTAAGAATTAGCCATCCCTCCCTCACGGTGGTGTTTGACTGTTTTTCTCCCACGTCGTCTATTAGACAAAAAAAAAAACAACTTATATGTTGTAACCACTTGCTTGTTGCCTTACTCCCATAACGTCGCGTTGGTAGCGATGACGTCAGATGGTGAGATCGATGACGTCAGAGGGTGGGATCGATTTATCTCACCCCAGGAAAATTTGAGAGTTCTCACTCTCAAAATAGAGAAATGATCCTAATGTCACCAGACGGACACTAAGCTTGGTACTTGACCAATCTACAGTCTTGTGCGAGCGCATTCGTAAGACTTGCACAGTGACGACGGGACTCTATGACGGGCCCTGTCCAAACCTCTTTAGAGAAGACAGGGCCCCGACCACTTGTCCTCTCTGAATATCAGTCGGACTCCTCGGGTGATAACATATATGAGCTCGCTACAGCCGGCAGAGCACGGATTGTATTACGCACCCCCCCCCCCTTTTTTTATATCCATTTACATATTCATCTGTGTTGCTTGGACCCCTGTCTTTTACGGCCTTGTTTCTGTGTGTTGTCATCTAACAGTGAGGAGGTTGCTTTACACCAAAATTGTGTGTTCTTCGATACCTCTGGGAAATCGGAATAGTGGGAGGGTTGTGCGCACGTTATCCAGTAAAACCACTTCATCTGCTATTTACGTGGCAGATGGCCGTCCTAAGTCGGCACCGGTTGCCAATTGGTCACGTTGGTTTATGTGTGATCTTTTTTATTTTATGTTTCTATGGTGTGAGTTGGTGTTCCTTGTCCTTTTGCGTCTCTTTCTGTGGGTGTCTGTTCTGTGTTTTTGCATTGGATGTTTTTGGATTTTGCTTGGGTGCTGCAATTTAGTGTTGTTGGAGATCCCCTCTTTCTTTTCTATCTGCGTATGTGGAAGAAACGGCAACGCCATTAATTTCCTACAATAATGATGTAGGTCCCTTTCTCTTAATACGTTGGTCTTAAACCAATGTCTCGGATTTTGTTTCACAAATGGCTTGGGTCAAATGGAAACGCATACTGTTGTATAAATTTAATCAAAACATAAGCAAGAACGCAGTACTTGACGTGGTAATTGCAAAAATACATTTTAAAAAAATATTTATTTCATTTAGTTCTTAGATTTGAATTCCAAATAAGGTAAAATATTTAGGTCAAGGTCAAAAAAGACAATAGTCATATTAGTCAGGTTACCGGGATTCTTAACCAAGTAAAAGCTTGTACTGAAATATTGAAGACCCTTGATTGTAGTGTCCGGAGAAACCTTTTATAGCCAGCCATGCAGCCTTTTCGAGTCAAGGGCGACATTCTCGACCTCTGCTCGATCGAGAATTTCTTAAACTTTACTGAAGAACTAAAATGTTTAAAAATTAGGTTAAAAAGTAATATTATAAGTTTAATTAGATAAATTTCAGAACAAAAAATATATGCTGCCGCAAATTGAAGAAAGGAGGGGATCTCCAACAACACCAACTTGAAATAACAAATATGAATAATGACCATATCCCTGTATACAGCACAAAATCGATAATTTAGAAAATCAGAAACCGAAGGCATACAAAATCAGGATAAAACAGGAACCAAAGCCAACGAACAAAAACCTCCACCACACGAAAAGAAGCGAACCCCCGATATGGGACTGAGACTAGGTGTCCAGGAAGAGTAAGCATGTAAACGTCTTCAAATTGAATAGCATCATTTAAGAACAGATAAATTGGCAACATGGACCAGACATGCACGTTTCGGGTACTTAACCCTCGTCAGTGATCCTCAAATCTAAACAATGTGATATGCCAAAAAAGTATGAAAGTTACTAAGTCGAAAAAGCGTACCGAAAGACGTAGCAGGATGGGTGGGATATGATGCTACAGGACCCACGTTTTAGAAATTTCAAGAATTTTGATGACAGAAATTTCAGAATGCGTTGAAGAAACGATCAACCGAAATTGATCTCCTGCTTGCATGCAACACCCGCCGCTTCAATTCGGTAGAACTGTCACATTCTGAAGACATTGAGTACAATCCCTGGTCCTGACTACGTTTACGCCACGTTCGAGCAATGCCAGGACGTGTAGGTGTGACAGGGGCTTTCGAGTTTTCAACGGTTGAGGAAAAGGTCATTAAATCCGATCATCACAATCATAAGGCACTGCCCATTTGATATTCAGGGGGAGGGGCTTTTTTTTAAGATTTTTTTTTTTTTTTTTGCCCGGACCGGTTCTAAGGCAAAGTTGGAGCAAGACTTTTTATTTCGATCAAGAGATATTTTTGCACGGAAAATGCATATCCACGGTATAAAAGGCGTTTGGTGACTCTGACGCATTTTCGATACTTATTCTGTCTACCTTTGATCCTTCTTATTTTGCTAATTATGTCACCTTAAAATAAAGGTTGTGAAATACCTAAAGTAATATATTCTGTTGCTTGAATGGGTCCGAATTTCAAAAGAAGTTGATCATAATTTTGTGTAAAATTCCCAGAAAGTCTTTACTAGTTTGTGAAAGAGAAAACCTTGTAGAAGAAGCTTTCGAAAAGTAAGAGTCACATTCTTTTGCCAAAAGAGCAACGAGTTTGGAAGCTTCAGGGTTTAAACCTTACACAAATATAATAAAGGAACAAATTGTAATCTGTCTTTACTTTGCAACAGTTGCCACCTAGTCATAAATCTATACTAAATAAATAAATATTTTTTACCAGCCAGTTCCACGCTAAGTCGATTTGAGAGCCTTATATATTATGTTGCAGACTTAGACATGTCCATTCCTTTTAACGTTTTCTTATTAACTGATTCTTATATCTATGAGATAAGGAATAGCCAAATACCCGAGGCCTTCCGAAGTGTAAGCACGTGATTGCACTTCGGAAGGCCTCGGGTACTAGGCTATTCCGAAGAGCCTAGTACCCGAGGTCCTCCGAAGTACAAGCAATTCGTGCTTGCACTTCGGAAGGCCTCGGGTACTAGGCTAGATAAGGTAAAGAAGATTTCAACAGCACTCGCATTAGAACACCTTATTGAGCATCGACGGATCCCTAGCAAGCTTGAGGTGGGATCAGGTGCCCGGGAGGAGCTCTAGTAAGCATCCCCTGTTGGCTAGCCGCACCCGCAGTCGATGTTCATGCACGAAAATGATCGCAATCATAGTACTGAACGATTCTAGCTTGGTTGCCACTCTGGCAACGTTGGGCAACTCTTTTTATCGACGGAAATTCAAAATGACCGCCAAATGACGTCCACCAATAGGTGAAATTTAATTCTATCTTTAAACATCATGTGTTGCACATCAAATCAGGGGTATTGAGGGACAACAAATCCATTTCCGATGTCAATTTGACATTTCAAGCTCAATCTAGGCTAAAAAAGGCAAGATGGCCTCCAAATTTCAACCTCATTTTTGTACAATATGCGTATGCGTATATTTCAATAAACAGTTCGTGTACACATCTTATTTGTAGTTGCAATAATCCTTGAATACATTTTTGTTTTTTGCTGTTTTTGTTATTTCCAGTTTACATAGTTATACTTGTAGGTCAATGTTTTTCATCGGGGCAAATTCGAAATGGCCTTAAAATAATGACCTAGCTTCCACTGAGTACAACATACACGTGAAGTATTCTTCCTTGAAATCATAAATGGTTTTATCGACAATCTCCCGCCAAGTGACCCTCAGGGATTTTTGAAATTGGTAAAATTGCTCACAAGTAGAGCGATACATCCTCTTCTATTCCCCCGCTATTAAATCCTGATTATAATCTGATCATGAAAAAGCAGACAGTTATTTCAGTAGTATTTTAATATAAACGACGCGGTCGTTGGTGTCCCTGACTTTTAATCTAAACCTAATAGGATTTCATCTCAAATGAATATAGCTACTGAAGATATTTGCGATGTCGTAAAGTTCCCAAAACTAGGCAAAGCTTCTGGAATTGATGAAATAAGTCACCATATTCTAAAATTCACTGCAAGTACTTTTTTATATGTCATCCACATAAAATTCTCTTAACTTTCTCTCTTCAATTAAGTAAGTATAGCAAGCAAGTTCCTAAGTCTGTGGAAAATCTCGAGAGTTATGTCCCTTTATAAAAATGGAGAAAGACATCTACCTTCCAATTAAGGCCTATATCAGTTCTCAGCAACGTCTTTGGATGGTGCCTATTCAAAAATTTTCACAACCACATCATTGAAAACTAGCTCTTTTACAAGTTGCAATCAGGCTTCAGACCAAATCATTCTACAGTCTTCCAACTTATAGAATTATAGCATAATGCCTTACTCGTGAGAAAAATGAATACACTTGTTTGGTCTTCTGCGGCATTTCGACGACCTTTGATAGAGTCTGGCACCGTGGTCTAAATGACAAATATGGATAATGACCATATCCCTGATGGTTTCTCCGGTCAAATTAATTCTTTCCTTTTGAAGATAATTTTTGTGGCAGGCAACAGTTAGTCTTTGTGAATGATGTCAAGTCTCCCTCCCTTGAAAGAAATGCCGGCGTACCACAAGGATCAGTCTTTGGACCTTTCCTCTACTTAATGTATGTTAACGAAATTGACCCTTCCGATTGTGGGGAAAAAACTGCAAAATTTCGTGACGTCACAATGCTTTTACCGTGTGTTTACCTCGGACAAACAAGCTTCGAACCTCGGTCAAACATCGAAAATGCATTGTGACGTCATGGAATTTCTCAAATTTTTCCCGCGTTTGGAAGGGTCAATTGCTGATAATCTTGACAGTATCGCGCGTCTTTTCTCTCCTTCATTCCTCTAAGCGCTTTAATGATATCGAAAAACAGATCTTGACCAAATTACCCTTTTCTCTGACCGAGGTAGCAACTTTATGTGTAACTTGATTGGTAATTTGTGTGAGATATTCGAGATATATCAACAACACACTAGTTCTTACCATCCAGATACAAACAGATTGGTCGAGAGGCAACATAGTGTGATCGCACAATGCCTAACGACATCTTGCTCAAAGGACCAAAGCAAATTGCCTACAATTTTACCGGGCATTACGATTTCATTCAGAAAAGCTATCTCAGCTCACTATACTGAGTATTCTCCTTTATATCTCATGTTTGGTAAGATATGAATTTTCTTTTTGAGGCCGAGTTTCTGTCAAAAGTTAACCTAGGACGAAATGCTAAGCAATATATCTGCAGAAATTCCTAACCTAAAGGAAGCCCAAGACGCAACCAGAAAGAATGACGAGTATCAAAAACAGAAGAACAAACAGTACCATGACAAAAACCTAAAGGTACCAGACTTCAGAGTGGGAGAGTGAGTTATGATGGCAGTGCAAGAAGTTCCCAAAGCTACTGAGCAATACGTGATAGAGGAATTTGGATCAAAATTATGCTATCGGCTGAAAGAGTGTTCAAACAACAAGTTACACCCGAAATCATATTTACCTCCCTTGATTGTATCGTGGCTATTTTTGAAAATAAACCAAAATTGGTCAACCAGCTGTGCAGTTTCAGATTTGTACCAAATGTGCTTACATCAAACAATATAGAATTGTCTTCCACCTCAGTATTGGTTTACAGGGTCAAGACCTTGAAATTAGATTTCCAAATAAACAAACTGTGATTCCTGGGTGTACCTTTTGTATCATGCACATTCCATGTAAATGTTCATTTTCAAATGAAGGCATGTTTTTACCTCCTAGATTGATCAATTGTTATAAATCAAAGAATAATGGTACCACTTTACGACCATTCAATTTAGCACTACTTCAAGAATTCTAAAAGACGCTGGCCAATACTACATTTTTCAATCTTATTGCCTTTGAAGTACCAAATTTTCAAATCTATAATCATTCAATAAACAAGATGTTGGCAGATGACCATTCATATCTCATTAAAAAAAATGGCTAAAGCAGCTAAGAACGATTCATTTATTTTTAAGTATTTATCAGAACCTTTGGCAAATGGAATTATTTCAATTCCAAATCTATGGCCTGACACAAATGCCTTATTTCTTATTTTTTGGTTCTATGACTTCCACTGTGCTTTCATGGGTGATATTCAATTTTGCTGTACTGAACAGACAATTAACTGTAGCATAGGGTGTTTTACAACAAGTTGACGGTGTTAATTCGCAATTTGTACCAGGTTTTATTAATGAAGGGTCAACCTATACTGGCAATCCAAAAATGTCACTTAAACAATTGATTATGTCAGAAATCACATGGGTTCATGGTTTGTTTAATCATGGTTTGGTTAATGGTATGTTGGATCTTCTTTAACTCATTTGTGTCACACTTTGCCGTGTGGAGCTCGTAAAAAAGTTCCCCGCGAGGGGTTTGACAGTAAGTGTTTTGAATATATTTCCCTGACATTGTCGCCATAGCACTTTCTATATAGACATAAAGTCGGACAGTGCATGACTTTTAGATATTGTTTTCATTTTCGTGCTGCCACATCGATGGCGGGTGCGGCTAGCCAACAGGGGATGCTTACTCCTCCTGGCCACCTGGTCCCACCCCTAGCTTGCTAGGGGTCCGTCGATGCTTAATTATGTGCTCTATTGTGAGTGCTGTTGAGATTATCGCCAGGATATTCTCATTTATTACCGTTATGTGTATTATTTTTGTTTCATGTATCTGCATTTTCTTTAATAAATACAAGGAGATAAAGAAGATCCTGACGGCAATCTCAACAGCACTCACCAAAAGAGCACCAAATAGAGCATTGACGGACCCCTAGCAAGCTAGAGGTGGGACCAGATGCCCGGGAGGAGTAAGCATCCCCTGTTGGGTAGCCGTACCCGCCGTCGAAATCCTGTAAATGTACTGTAAGTTGGAAGTCCCTTAGTGTGTTACGATTGACCTATTTTCACTGCCGTAGTGCCAATCCTTCCATACTTTCAGTTATCCCACGATCAGAGACTTTTCAGTATCAACCTTCCCTTCATCCCGTTTTTTTGTTGCATATTTGCAACCTTTTTCAGTAATTGACAAACAATCAGGGAAATCAATAAATATACCCAATACCTTTTTCTTTGGTTACCATGCTCGTAAAAATTGGAAAGCTATATTTCAACAGTCTTTTTGTGTTTACTGATATATATGTCACCAAGGAACATCTACATTGTTCAAGCAAGACACTCTGCTTCAATGTAAACGTCTTCAAATTGAAGAGCATCATTCAAGAACAGATGAATTGGCAACATGGACCAAGATATTCAAGATATTCTGGATGTATAAAACTGTAGCAAATATTGAACATTGTGTATAGACAACATTGCTACCTCAACAAGTTGTATTGTACATTTTTTAAGTCATTTTGTTTTTCGATATGAGTAATATTTTTGTATGTCATTTTTAGTATGGTTTGTGAGTTGTATTATTTTCCTTTATAATTGTATAGTACACAACTTTTGTCTATTTCTTTTTTTCATTTTGGGTATGTGGGTACATACCACCGTAGTAATGGGGGAGAAGTCATGTGCTCATTTTCATTTAGAAAAAGAAATTTGTCGCGAAGAAAAATGTTACATTTTGTAACACCTTTCTAATACATTGTTTAGAAATGTAAATTGGTTAAAATCCTTTTTTTTTGCAAATTTTAATTCAAATTCATTTTCATTATTAATTTTTGGTTTCAAAAATGTAAATTAATTTAAAGTATAAAAGTTTATTTTGTAGCATTCGGAAAAAAATTGTTTGATCAGGAGTACCCGACATAATATTACGCAACTCATTTATGTCAATCTAAAATTGGTCTTTTGTTGAAAAACATTACTCGGACCGCAAATTATTTATTTAATCACATAAGTAACCACGGTCTAAGCGATCTATACTTCACGTGATTTTTTGAAAAGAATAAATCAGACGTTGAATTCTATAACGTGCATGTCTGGTCCATGCTGCAAATTGATATGTTCATAAATGATACCATTGAATTTAAAGACGTTTAACATCAAACCAAGTTGTGTGGCGACACACAACCACATGTGCAAGTACCCCAAATAGACAAATACGACAGCTCACTTTATGACATTTTGTCTCTTCATCAGATGACAGACGTCAACGCAATAAGAGCCCTGCCTTTTTACATAAAAGGCATCGCATTACAGTGGTTCCTGTACCTAGGACAGGAATGCAAGACCTCCTTGGCAGTTGTGCAGGACGCCATATTTAATCGATTCAAGCCCAAGGCTCCTGTCAATAAAGAGTGCATCAGGCCCCTGGGGAATCTGTAGACCAATACTTGTATCGAGGAAGAAAAGTGGCTGCCGACAGCACAATGGACGAAAGTGTTGTTTAATTTTTTTCGCACAAGAGGACCTGAGTGATCAGGCAAATAGTCATACCACAGAAACTGGACACCATGGAGGAACTGCAGGCTAGGTTAGCAAAAACTGCCATTTGCACGTCGATTCTACCTGCCCCTGTAAACATTACGGAAGCCATCCAGGAGGGTATCCAAACTGCCACCAGCTCCCTTGGGGATTTAGTAGTCGCGACTGTGGACAACTGCCTGTCCAAAATGACCTATCAAGATAGACAGCCCGCCAGACCACGTTATGGAGACTAGAGATTCAGAGACAATGTTTGCATGCGATGTAGAAGTAAGAACTGCTCAAAATATTACAAGTGCACCCCCCCCCCCCCCAGATATAACATATGTGATTATTGCAAGAAAAAAGTCATTTTGTTAAAGTATGTAATAAACGTCTCCTAGATAATACTCGAAAGTATGGTAACCAATGTGAACTCGCGCCCGTCAAGAGTCAGACGTCTAGGGATGGTCACACCAAGACACATGATCATGACCTTAATGTATGTAATTACCCAGATATAGATTTAGTAGCTAGTTTAACACAAAAGTGCTAGTTAAGATTGGTGACCAACATGATTACCTCAAGGGGGCATATTGATGGGGCTAGTATGTTAGATTTTACATGCAGGGTGTAAGTCTAATAGTTTATGAGTAATTGTTATTGGTGATAAAACTTGACACAGGGGCAAGCATAACAGTGGCAGATTATGATTTTTTACAAAACTATTTGTTTTGAAAATCTTTAAACCCCTACTCATGCTAAAATTAGATCTCGAGGTGTTTCTGGTCATCCACCTGAAGTGCTAGGGCTAATGGATGTCCACATCGACATTGATGAGTCAAGGTTCACACAGGGTGTGCGTGTGATAAAAGGTCTACATCCTGATTTGGTTCACCAATAACAAGTTGATCATAAACTATCAGACTTACCTCCTGCACGTAAAGTCTAACACAGTAGCCCCACTCATATACCCCCTTGAGGTATAATACAGGCTTAGCCAGGGACAGTAAGCACTTTCTCCTCCCTTCTTTTTCCATACCAAAACGGTCAGATACAATCATAGACATGCAGGTACCAGCTGTAGAGAAGATAAGTTTGTGTACCTTAATACCATAATGAGTTAAAGAAGATCCTGACAAAAATCTCAACAGCACTCACAATAGAGCACAAAATTGAGCATCGACGGACCCCTAATTAGCTAGAGGAGGAACCAGGTGCCCGAGAGGAGTAAGCATCCCCTGTTGGCTAGTCGCATCCGCCGTCGACGTTCATGCACGAAAATGACCACAATATATAAAATACATGCACTATCTGAGGTTATGTCTATATAGAAAGTGCTAACGTCCATCACAATTAGTCAACAGCTAATTGGAGCGACGTGCTTGGTACAGGTGCAGCGAAGATAAGCCCTTATTAAGGTTATTACCCTCGTAAAGCAGTGCAAGAATAAAGGCAAGACAGGTATTGGATTCAATAGAGGAGGTCAATCTCAATGAGGTTTTCCCTCTCTCAAATGATGCAGAGGTAAATTTAGTTAAAACAAGAGTCTGAACCAGTCGCTGAAAACAATGTAGAGTTCTACTTATCCGAGTCTGTTTTGACAGAATCACAAAAGTGGCTTTTTCTAACTGTCATGTTTATACATGAAAGTCAGCACATGGCTACTATTTCCGATCAATTACCAAATATAAAGAATTTTTGACAAAATAATTGTTTACATGTCACAGTTTCTTGAATTTGAGCTCATAAACTTCCAATATATCCGAATGTTACAAAATGAAAATTAAAAAAAAAAGGAAGAAAATAATTTCTTATATACTTTGAATTAATTTTAAATGAATATTTTTAAAACAAAAAACTAATTTTGAAAATGAATTTGAATTTAAATTTGCAAAAATAAAAGATTTAACCAATTTAACCAATTAACATAAACAAGGTGTTGCAAAATGGAACATTTTACTTCGTGACAGTTTTCTCTTTAGTTCCGATGGTAAATGGTCCAATCATATAAATTACATATGTGAAAATTCTACAAAAAAGTAAATGTTTTGCAAAAACTGAAGTGTTCTCTTAGTCGTGACTCATTAGATAAAAAATATAATACATTCATTCTTCACTGTCTCGAGTATGCCTGCGAATTATGGGAATGTTGTTCTATGCCTGGTCAGAATAAACTGAAAATAAAAACATAATCACGCAGCGCGCATTGTTACTGGATAACCTTTCTAAGCTAGAAGTGATGATCTTCATATAGAACCTGAGTGGATATCTTTAAAGGAAAGGCGGGAAAACGAAAACTATGCATGTTCTATAAAATTCACCACAAGCTTGCACCCGATTCTATTAGAAATTTAATTCCGCATCAAGGTAGAGGGACCACACCTTATAATCTTAGACAAAATGACAATTACTATATACCTACATACAGACTCCGAAGTACAAGTCTTTACTCTATCTACTCTAAATCTCTGGAACTAAAAATAAGTAAACTAAAACTAAAGTAAAATAATGACTATGAATCAAAACTGAATCTGAAGAGTCTTAAAATATGGGAAGAAGAAACGGTACTACATATGTTTACGTACTTCTTTGATGATAATTTTGCATGTAAAACTCTTGAATATCAGTGTTCCGTTCTGTTTGAAGGTTGTTTCTATATCATATTTTAAACAGGTTTTCATTCCAAATTATAAAAAAAAGAATCGTAAGAAAACGTTATAGTACATACAAGGTAACCGTATAGTTTTTTCGACATAGAAACTTTTTCGACATAGTAACTTTCATACTTTTTTGGCATATTACATTGTTTAGATTTGAGGATCACTGACGAGGGTTGAGTACCCGAAACGTGCATGTCTGGTCCATGTTGCCAATTTATCTGTTCTTAAATGATGCTATTCAATTTGAAGACGTTTACTTTCAAACACAGTCAACCTATTTGTCCTTTTCTTAATTTATTAGTATATATTGTTTCAATTTTAATAAATGACGTCAAACATAAGATATATTTTGTATAATTTTTCGGACACATTCTTTTAAAATACCTCGCACTTTTCTGGGGTACACCATAACGTAATTAGCATCTCACTCCGGGACGCGGGCGTTAATTGACGACTGTGTTATCCCCAATCTTTATTTACACACTTTCAAACATTTGTTACATAATTGTTATACATACACAGGATAATCATCAAACATCTGATAAAACACACATTCTAAATTTAATTTATAGTTGGTTACTTTCAAATCATCGAATCAAAATATATCAATTTTTTAAGGTGGATATGTAAGGATTTTGTTTCAATTTCAAAATAATAAATAACAAGAGAAAATAAAATCAGTGAAAAGTAATTAAACTTCTCTCTACCAGTTCCACACGTCCGATGTGTCCAACGATCGCGAATGTCGCAGGTAACGTCATGTTGTCGGACTCGTAAAAATTGATTGCATGATAAGCATTTAGATTCCATTTCCAAGAACAGATTGATAACGGTACAGATTTGCTGACAAGTGTGGTGTATTTTACCTATAATTCACACCATGACACTCTCCCTCGTTCTTTTCATACAAAATACATTGTCATTTTCTAAAGTGATAATGACTTTTGTTTGACATATACACAAACTAAATCAGTACAAGCGGTTTCTCGGTATCTTTGTATCTAACATAATTGTTTCTTCGTGAAATAAATGAATAAAAAAAAATTACAATATATATTTGCAACATCAAACATGATAAATAAATGGTACTCTGTTATTTACAACAAAGGAGGGAATCTCCAACAACACCAGGTTGTAGCACCCACAGCAAAACACCCAATGCAAAAACACAAAGCAGACAAGCACAGAAAGAGACGCGTAAGGGACAAGGAACGTCAACGCACAACACAGAAACAAGTATCATCCAGTCATTTTGACTGTCTGAAATATTTCTATATTTTCTTCGAATTTGTCAAAGAACTCAAAATTTCAAGTTTCTTTTATTCTAATTTTATTTTCTCAAGCTTCTTCTTCTTTTGGTCATAAACTTTTGTGATATTTCTTACTTAAAATTTATTTTTCTGATCATGTAACACTCTTCCTATTACATTAATTGGTTAAAATGTCACTTTTTGGAGCCTTGAGCAAGTCAAATTAATCCCGGAATAAGCAATGTTTAGATTACTTCACACTTTTCAAACGGACATTTCTTGTTGGAGATTCCTTACCTTTTTGACATGGCCTTATCTCAATTAACATCAGGATAGCGGATTAACATGTCAATTGTTTGGATCCATGCTATACCTATATCTTAACTGGAGGTTCACAATGGTTTGATTTATGGTTATTTCTTAATTTTCCTGTCAGTTACCCGTTTTTGCACCTACCTTGACCAAACCGCCAAAGTCCGAAAGTCTGCAATGTCACTTTTACGCTGGACTTTGAAGAATAAAGACAGAAGTTTTAACTTCAAGTTTGGTCAATGTTTCAGATCACAACATAACACAAAATTGTCAACCATTTACACCCCAAAACCTGGTTGACAAGTTGGTGGAGTAATGAAAGGTCATCCCAGACTATGAAGACCAAACCAAACAAACTACAACTTAAGATCTACTGGGTTAGTAACAACAGGCAGCCAAGGACAACAAAGGATGGGATCTCCAACAACACCAGGATGCAGCACCCACAGCAAAACCCAAAAACATCCAATGCAAAAACACAAAGCAGACAAGCACAGAAAGAGACGTATAACGGACAAGGAACGTCAACGCACAACACAGAAATATCAAACAAAAAGGACTGCACATAAACCAACGAGACCAATGGGCAACCGGTGCCCATGGCAACTGGATGAATACAAAATCAGGAGAGTACAACAGAGCAGAGCCTCATAGATATGGACACAAACACAGTTCATAGATATGGACACAAACACAGTTCAAAGTCCTGAACTTTTATCGTCTGTAAAAACACAAGAACAAACAGCTAGTGCTCGTGTGCATTCTTTAGGTGCTAGTATACAACCACTAGGAAAACATTAGTAGTAGAACAAAGGAGGGGATCTCCAACTAGGATGCAGCACCCACAGCAAAACCCCAAAACACTCAATGCAAAATTTAAAGCAGACAAGCACAGAAAGAGACGCATAAGGGACAAGGAACGTCAACGAACAACACAGAAACACCAAACACAAAAAACTAACTACACATAAACCAACGAGACCAATGGGCAACCGGTGCCGACTTAGGACGGCCATCTGCCACGAAAATAGCAGAAGGTGTGGTTATCCTGGATAACGTGCGCACAACCCTCCCACTTTTCCGATTACCCAGAGGTCTCGAAGAACGAAGTGTGGTGTAAAACAACCTCCGTACTGTCAGATGACCACACACAAAACCGCAAAATGCAGGGGCCCAAGCAACACAGATGAATATGTAAATGGATGTAAAAAGAGGGCGTACGTAATACAATCCGTACTCTGCCGCCGCGAGCTCATGTATTTTATCACCCGAGGATTCCGACTGACATTCAGAGAGGACAGGTGGTCGGGGCCCTGTCTTCTCTAAAGAGGTTTGGACCGGGCACGTCATGGAGTCATGTCGTCACAGTCAGTCATAGTGCAAGTTTTAAGAATGCGCTTGGACAAGACTGTTCAAGAAGTGACACAAATAACATTTTCATTAAACAGTTGATGAACTTGTTACAAAATCAATTGCAAGTTCAACAACAGACAAATGCAGTCACCGCACAATTGCAGAAACACCAGATGACGATGCCTACACCATATACTGCTATCAAACTTAAGAAAAACGACGGAAATGGGTCAGTCCAGATACGGCTAAAATCACTCGATAACTGGCAGTCATTCCACAAATATAATGACGCCGAGCACCCCATGTGCTGCCAACTGCGCCCTTGAAGTAGACGCTGCAACATGGCTTTAGACAGTCTCCAAGACAAATAAACCACACTTTGGCCACATTGAAGCAAAATTTAATTCAAGACAAATTGAACACTTTGGCCACATTGAAGCAAAATAAAAGACAGATTTGCTCCAAACAATTAGATTACAACCTATTTAGCAAGACACACAGCCAAAAGAATCCGTTGACAATTCATGGCAAAGGCTGAGATGACAAATATGGATAATGACCGTATCCCTTTGTACAGTACAAAATCGATAATTCAGAAAACCAGAAACCGAAGGCATACGAAATTGGGACGATCATTTGAGCAACAGAGAAGAGTTCTGGATAAAAAATCTCAACACTGCAGCGCCCTATGGGTGCAACGATAATATAAGCAGCTTGGGAAACTTAACAAGTCCCGGTTGTCAATCGGTAAATGTGACTAGCTTATTCAACAGACCACAAAGAAGACCTCGAAGTCATGGCATGTGTAAATATAATAGGCCTGAGATACATAATTTCGCCTTCGATGACTTGGTTCCATTTTTGAATGAGCCTCTGGGCCTGCATTATATTCGTACCAAATCATACTCTGTTCCTTTACGGAAGTTACACGAAATCTACGAATATACGAAGGACCTCACGTATACCGATACACGTTCCCCACAATACAGACTACAAGGAGTCATCTTGGACATTTCTACTTTTCGTTTATTTCAAGCAGTTAGATCAGATAAAGCAGAGGAGAAAACAAATCGTCCTTTCATTAAAGTAAGATTTGCAAACAAAGGTATTGATAAATTGAATCTTGGTCAAATTTTGAATCATAAAACTGTCACAGAAAAAATCCTACCATATTTCAAAAGAAAAGAAACTCCTTGTATTTCCTATACCTATACACCATCAGTTGCATCTAAAATTTACAATTACAAACTATTCTTGCAGTGTATTGATTTAAGTAATCCCTCACTTCATCCACTTTCTTGCGTATGTTCTTCATCGGATTTCAATTACTCTCCTTGTGGACACGTTATAACTGGTGACCTTAGTATAGTCAAGAACGACAAGTTGAGAGAATTGTTAAAAAAGGGTCCCAAATACAGAGAAATGACAAATATGGATAATGACCATATCCCTGTCTACAGTACAAAATCTATAATTCAGAAAATCAGAAACCGAAGGCATACAAAATCAGGATAAAACAGGAACCAAAGCAAACAAAAACAAAAATACCTCCACCATATGAAAAGAAGCGAACTCCCGATATGAGAGTGAGACCAGGTGCCCAGGAAGAGTAAGCATCTCCTGCTTGCATGCAACACCCGTCGCTTCAATTCGGTAGAACTGTCACATCCGGTTACTTCCATTTTGGAAGATATAGAGTACAATCTTTGGTTGGATGGTTCAAATGGTCTATGACAGAATATCATCCACCATTCTGGATAGTGGGACATCATAGTGTATGACGAGTTCCCCATATCGAAAGTATGTCCTTTACATGGAACCAAAATGTCAAAATTATCATGGACTCTTGTGAGGAATATGCAAGACGTTGGGCAAAGAAAGAGGATGTACAGCTCGACACCCTTTTCGAATGGATAAAATCAATCAGAAGGTTACTTTTATCTAGAATTTACCCATTAAAATCAACTGTGAACACCAGATTCGAGTCCATATTTAAAGACCCTGATGTTATCAAAGAGCTTACCTACCTCAAAGAACATAATGTCTTCACACCAGCGGACAAAGCCTCAAATAATTACACATTTATTTGCAAAAAAATTCTATTTCGACAGTCTAGTTAAAGAGTTGGGTTTAAATTCGACACCTGGAAATCCCACTTACACCCCAACAAACCTTTCTGCCTCTGAAAAAATAGAAAACCACAAATCAGCTCTTGCTTCCTTTGGCTTCGACACTAACAATTTAGATTTAGATTTACTATACTTATACTGCATACCTAAAATGCATAAGAATCCGTACAAACCACGTTTCATCGCTGGTTCCTCAAAATGTTCTACCAAATCTGTATCGATCTTACTCACCAAAGTTTTATCTGAAATCAAATCTGGGCTTCAAAACTATTGTTCGACAGTATATTCTCGCAGTGGTATCAACCAGATGTGGATTTTAAAGAATTCGAAGGAACGTTTAGAACATCTGAAATCCACTCGTTTTAGTAGAGTCTATTCGATCAAATTTTTAGACACTTTACACTACAATTCCACATTCTAAATTGAAAGAAAGACTCGCAAAAATCATAAGTAATGCGTTTACAAGTAAGAACGGTAATCGCAAATACAAATTTATTGTTGTTAACTATGACAAAACCTACTTTGTAAAAGAAAGGTCCGATTCTGAAAATAAGTACACTGAAACTGATATTATTCAGATGTTAAACCTTCTGATCGACAACATTTTTGTTGTGTTTGGAGGAAAGGTCTTCCAGCAAACTGTCGGAATTCCAATGGGGACCAATTGTGCCCCACTCCTTGCCGACATTATTCCTTACTCGTACGAAGCTGAATTCATTCAATTTTTGGTCTCTGAAGGGAAAAGATACTTAGCTTCTGACTTCAACTTCACTTACAGATACATAGACGATGTGTTGTCCATCAATAATCCAAAATTCGCGGATTACCTGAACAGTATCTATCCTTCGGAGCTTGAAGTCAAAGAAACTACAGAGACAAATAATTCAGCATCCTATTTGGACATAATGTTGTCCTACGACACTGATGGTCACATAAACACCTCACTCTATGACAAACGCGACGACTTCAACTTCAGCATTACAAACTTTCCTTTTCTGAGCAACAACATCCCTTCATCGCCTGCTTATGGAGTGTTCATATCTCAGTTGATATATCTGAAGCATTTAAAATGTAATTTACAGCCAGGGATCCAGGAGAAAGTAATACCAAAAGAACCGAAAACATTCCAAGAACTTCGCCATGCTGTTGACCTAGCCAAGGCAGAATTAAACTGTGCTGCCGCATGAAATGACACTTCTATCAGTCTGGACTCCTTAGTATCCGCTTTCAATCAATGGCAGGACGCGAGACGAAATAAGAATCGGTTCAGCAAGTGAGTGCAGCTCCTGCAGAGCATCCATAAATGCAACATTCGAATCAGCCGAGAAATAACTTTCAACGCCGAGGTCAGGGTCACATTCATTTCCTAACCGCCACCATGAAAATGAACAGTACAACCAACAAAGACAACCACAGTGTCAAGGATGTGGTAAGATTTGCTACCAAAGGTTTACTTGTCCTGCATATAATTCAAGATGTGCACATTGTGGTATTATAGGACATTTAGATACAGTCTGTTTCAAGTTACATAGAGACAAAAGACAACAGCCACAAGCACAACCACAACATTTTCCTATGCAACATCAAATCCAAAATGTGCAACAACACCAATAAACGCAACAACAGCAACATTACATAAATGCTCCATCTCAGAATCAGCCTCCATATTTTTCTCAATAGGGACACGCGCCTGTCCTTTTGCATGAGGGTAGGCACATCACTAACAAAGGTCATCAGATGTATAACGTCTTCAAATTCGTAAGCATCATTTTAGAACATATTAATTTACAGCATGGACCAGACATGAGCTAACTTCCCTTCATTATATGCTTGACACTAATAACACTACTTCATCTTATATGAGCATGAAATCTCAGCACACCATGAATACCAATTCATTATCAAAACCCATCACCACCAATTCCCCAACTATAACGCGGTGTTTCGCCAGTCAAACAAAAGTTCTAGAATGTGTGCCCGTATAGTAGAACGTAGCGGGAATGTTGGCTGTAAAACATACGGATCAAGAGAGACGGTGCCGTTGTTGGCCCGAAACGACATGTAGTCGTATTCCCTAAGTTCAGACAATAAACATAAATTGAAGAACGTTGGTTAAAAGACATCAAAATTTAATATTATGATAACGATGAAATATAACTTTGGAATAAACAATGTTAAACGAAAAAGTCTCAATATAAAGTTCAAACACAGACGGATGTGGCCGTTTCAACGTGGGGCCTCTGAACTGAAGAATTGTCTTTGCTCTCAATAATTTTGCATACGAAATTAGATAAACAAGTACATAATACAAGTAAGGGTTATTCTACTGTCTCCGAGGAGGAGTTGAATAACCCATAACAACTGATTGGATAATTCTTCATTGCCAGCTAAAGACAACTACTCATGGTAGTCAGTCAACGACTCCGTCAATCATTCAATCATGACTTTGATCATTAATCTAATCATTGCTACACAATGAAAATTATTGCACCGTCGGGAAAGCTGTTAATTACCGTCTACAACATAGAAAGTGCACTGTTAGCCTTAAAAATTGACAGGTAAACTACTTGAATCACATCAAAACCTATTGGATTAACGAAAGTATAATAAAGATGTAAAATCTGCCTAAGGTGATGACACCCTGCTTTATCTGTTCTGAAATGATGCTACGGAATCTGAAGACGTTTGACATTTTAACCACTTGGTAAGTGTCACTGCTGGTGGACCAGGAGTCCCCGAGGGCACATGTAGCCAACGACAAATATGGATAATGACCATATGTATACAGCACAAAATCGATAATTTAGAAAATCAGAAACCGAAGGCATACAAAATCAGGATAACACAGGAACCAAGGCAAACAAACAAAAACCTCCACCACATTTAAAGAAGCAAACTCTCGATATGGAAGTGAGACCAGGTGCCCAGGAAGAGTAAGTTCGATCAACTTCGGTTGATCGTCTGTCTCTTCAGCGCATTCGAGAATTTCTGTTTAAAAAATCTTAAAATTTCGAAAGCGTGGGTCCTAAATGAGTTAAAGAAGATCCTGACGATAATCTCAACAGCACTCACAATAGAGCACCAATTGAGCATGGACGGACCCCTAGCAAGCTAGAGGTGGGACCAGGTGCCCGGGAGGAGTAAGCATCCCCTGTTGGCTAGCCGCATCCGCCGTCGATGTTCATGCACGAAATTGAAATTAATATATAAAATGCATGCACTGTCTGAGGTAATGTCTATATAGAAAGTGTTATGGCGACCATGTCAGGGAAAAATATTCAAAACACTTACTGTCAAACCCCTCGCGGGGAACTCGCGGGGAAAGTATCATATCCAACCCGTCCTGCTAGGTTTTCGGTACATTTTTGGAAATAATTTTCACACTCTTTGGCCATATTACATTGTTTAGATTGAGGATCACTGACGAGGTTAAGTAGCCGAAACGTGCATGTCTGGTTCATTCTGCAAATTGATCTGTTCTTAAATGATGCTATTGAATTTGAAGACGTTTAACAATTGACTCCATCCAAGCTTCCCATGCATGCACGGGTCATTTGTTAAACGTCTTCAAATTCAATAGCATCATTTATAAACGGATAAATTTGCAGCATGGACCAGACATGCACGTTTCGGTTACTCAACCCTCGTCAATGATCCTCAATCTAAACAATGTAATATGGACAAAGAGGGTGAAAATTATTATGTCAAAAGATCTATCAAAAGATGTAGCAGGATGTGTAGGATATGTCTAGTATCTGGTCCAAATTTATCTGTCTTAAATGATGCTATTGAATTTGAAGACGTTTAACATTATTAATGTTCTTTCAAGTTTTGTTAAAAAAAACCCAGCTTGAAATCAGTTGCAAATACCATAGAAATTAAGGCCCTTTATGGTTCCTTTTACATCGACGGCGGGTGCGGCTAGCCAACAGGGGATGCTTACTCTTCCCGGGCACCTCATCCCACCTCTAGCTTGCTAGGGGTCCGTCGATGCTCAACATAGTGCTCTATTGTGAGTGCTGTCGATATTATCGTCAGGATCTTCTTTAACTCATTTCAGTTAAAGAAGACCCTGACGACAATCGCAACAGCACTCACAATAGAGAACAATATCGAGCATCGTCGAATCCCTTTGAGAATACATGACTGGATTCACCCATGTGGAGCGTTCCTTCATTGAGCGTTTGCGGACAAATAATGGCGAAGGAGGCGAGTGTTTTATACAAAGAATCAACAAAGAATCGATTTTCTTTGTAATTCTTATAAGTAATAATTGCATGCGGACAATATAAGTACAATGCTACTTCTAATTTATATGAAATCGCAACTATTATTGAAATTGTTTTTCAAATTATCATGTAGTAGATGACGCTGTTACCCAGTTCTGTAATAATTTATCCTTCATTATTTTACGTTTTAGGTTGACATAAGCGCCAAAACAAAAAAACCTTCCAAAGTGAAACTCCCTCTTTACTTTCTGATTCCCTTCCTTAAAGCAGAGGGGGACTTGGTTGATACTCAGCTGTCTTTGGTTAACGAACGCCAAATGGGGCGCCGTTACAGATCTGGGTACGTGACGCTGAACAAATGCATTTTTAACCTCTGGGATCACTTAGATCAAGGGATCATCTCCACATCCCTTTTCTTAAGATAATTCTCAGCCATGTATGGACCACACGGTGACGGGACAAGAATAAAATGTTTATTCCGAAATGTGTATACGATCTATCATTTGTTTCATATCAGGGAATTACATTGACTTTTTTGTCAAAATATTTGAGTTCTCTCTTAGGACTATTATACACATTATACTGTTAGATCTTAATGTATATATATTTTCTTGTCAAAAGTATCTTAGTAAAATGATATCCACGTTGCCAATTTATCTGTTCTTAAATGATGCTATTCAATTTGAAGACGTTTACATTCATTCTGATTGTAATAAAATTGTCACATGTTGAGTGCTTTTAATTATTAGTCGACATTTAAGTACGTATGTGTGGTAATTTGCATGTTTAATTGTTATAAATATTTCTGCTAATTTTCATTGGCACAATACGGAAAAAGAAACTTCTCCGCTTCCATAATGTGGCTATTCTTCTGCCAACACTGATGAAGTTATTGTCAAAATATGTAAAGAGAAACTGGATGTTGAAATCACAACTAAGAACATAAATCGGTCCCATCCAGTTAGCAGACCCAACAGAAATGAGTTAAAGAAGATCCTGACGATAATCTCAACAGCACTCACAATAGAGCACAAAATTAAGCATCGACGGACCCCTAGCAAGCCAGAGGTGGGACCAGGTGCCCGGGAGGAGTAAGCATCCCCTGTTGGCTAGCCGCACCCGCCGTCGATGTTTAAGCACATTACTGAAAACAAGTGGCAAGGCCCAAATCATGCCGCGTCAGGAACTGGAAGGTAAAAAAAAACTGCATCTACACTACAAAGAAAAAACTGAAGGGTCACTGACAGCATTTTTGCGACTTAGGACCTTACCAGGTTTACACAGAGGATCATCTCTCTACTAGGTGATGCCAAACGTGAGAGACAAGTGACATCATTCTGGACAAATGAGTTAAAGAAGATTCTAACGACAATCTCAACAGCACTAACAATAGAGCATCAAATTGAGCATCGACGGACCCCCCAAGCAAGCCGGAGGTGGGACCAGGTGCCCAGGAGGAACAAGCATCCCCTGTTTGACCAGCCGCGTACTATAGATGGGTTAAAGAAAATCCTGACGATAATCTCAACAGCACTCACTATAGAGCATAAAATTAAACATCGACGGACCCCTAGCAAGCTAGAGGTGGGATCAGGTGCCCGGGAGGAGTAAGCATCCCCTGTTGGCTAGCCGCACCCGCCGTCGATGATTAGGTTAGATTACTATAGGTTACTAAAGGTTAGGTTACTATAGGTAACATTTTTGTTAGACTGTGCTAGGAATCTAAAATTCATATTTGTAGTAAATCAATGTAATCTTTGAATTTATTTTATTTCAATAAAAATTTATTATTTAAATTTATTTGGAATTTGGCAAAAAAATCGAATTTTTCACCCCAGAACACACAGTAAAAATAGGAATTGGAACTTGCAACTTATTTTATCTGAAAGAACAGTATGCTAACTGATCCAAGGTTTGAAATTTCCTACCGGCAACGCCGAAGGGGGCTTATATTTTCCTCTCGGTCTGTCTGTCAGTCCATCGGTCCGTTATCCAGATTTCCGTACTTTTTTTCTGCAACGGATAGAGATATTGAGATGAAAATTGATTCAGAGTTCAGTCTTAGATAGGTTCAGAGCAAGTTCGATTTCGTTAATGGTTGACTTATCTTTGAAGGAGTTATGTTCCTTGATGTCTTACAAAAATAAAGTTTTTCGGCCTATTTCGTACAATAAATAGATATATTGAGATTTAATTTCAACCTTTTTTCACTGTTGTTGCAGATATTGAAATAGGTCTTATGTGAATACATGCAGTTTTCTTACAGTCAAATTCATCGTGTTGACCTTATAGAAGATATATAAAGTTGAGATATGTAATAGCGTAAATCGCAGTTATCAGACTGGACATGTAATCTAAGCCGATTGTTTAATAATATCCTAAAAAAGTTTTTTTCTCTTTTTTCCGCGGATCCTCTTTAACTCATTGACGAAAATAGAAGGCGTTCTCAAAGGGAAACGTTGACAGATATTAGTTACAAAAGCCCCATCACTTCTAACGAGCGCTTTGGTAAAGGCAATTTTTACCGAGGAAGAGCTATTAAATGGATACATTGGGGCGAACAATGAGAGAAAGCTTGATTTGATGCGAATTAATATTGTGGAAGGTAAGTAAAGTTTTATAACTTGATGGGGGACAAGTAATTTTCGCATCTTTTGTTTTGTTTTGCCTTCATGGTATCAAATCTACTCTGAAATCAGACGCTCTAATAAACATTCTAATTCAATTCAATACGGAAATAAGAAAACCAATGATGCTGAAGGAATAAAGATACACTTAGCTGGATGTACATAGGACTCTCTCAATTTATGTTTTTTATATATTACTTTCATTTTCGTGCTTAAACATCAACGGCGGGTGCGGCTAGCCAACAGGGGATGCTTACTCCTCCCGGGCACCTGGTCCCACCTCTAGCTTGCTAGGGGTTTCGTCGATGCTTAATTTTGTGCTCTATTGTAAGTGTTGTTGAGATTATCGTCAGGATTTTCTTTAACTCATTTGTGTCACACTTATGCCCTTTGCCGCGTGGAACTCGTGAAACAGTTCGCCGCGAGGGGTTTGACAGTAAGTGTTTTGAATATATTTCCCTGACATTGTCGCCATAGCACTTTCTATATAGACATAACGTCAGACAGTGCATGAATTTTATATATTCTTTCATTTTCGTGCATCAACGGCAGGTGCGGCTAGCCAACAGGGGATGCTTACTCCTCCCGGGCACCTCTAGCTTGCTAGGGGTCCGTCGATGCTAATTTTGTACTCTATTGTTAATGATGTTGAGATTATCGTCAGGATCTTCTTTAACTAATTTGGTGCATGAGCTTTGGTGCATGAGCTTTGAGTTTTGGACTGTTCTGTGTGACTTGTATTGCTTTTCTAGTTGTTTCCCTGATGTTGGAGATGTTTCGTTTGATGCATATGAAAACTGCCCCTGCGGGTCGAATTATACCCCCATAGCATTTTTTCTAAACAGATCCAAATTGAATATTCCAAGGAAGATGTTGGAAGGTCAGTCAAATCAATTTTCCACACACAAGTGTAAAACAAAGTGAACCGCCTGCACCACCTGTAATGACGTCACCATCTGCAGAAAAGGGGATGATCTCCACCATGACCTGGCGAAATAAACTCACAGGAAAGTGATACGTAAATGACATCAGATAAAATAACAAACAACAAAAAATACAATATTTACTAGAATAGAATAAAAGACAATCGAATCTGACGTACAGAATCTTACATGACAGCACAGAAAAGGCAGGGGACCAATGTGCACCGACGCCGACTTTGGACGGCCATCTGCTATTAGCAAATTGTGTGGTCATCCGGGTTACGTACCCACAACCCTCCCACTTATCCATATTCACAGAGGTCTCCATGGACGCACAGTAGTTATATTAAGATATCCGTTGTACAACAGGATGATTAGTCATTTTACATAGCCAGTTAATCATCTCCAG
This sequence comes from Pinctada fucata, assembly GCA_028142955.1. NCBI lineage: Eukaryota > Metazoa > Mollusca > Bivalvia > Pterioida > Pteriidae > Pinctada > Pinctada fucata. Next base: position 49,363,512 of record AP027110.1, on the reverse strand, counting down.
TATATTGTAAAGTATAGTAATACCCTATTGTACATCGTGCACCTTAACATAAAACTTCTCACCGAAAGGTGGCATCGAAAACAAGACAGTTAAACACAGCGGCCTCTTGTAACACAAATTCTATGTCAATGGATCTAAAAATTCTTTGGCATGCGTATAATAGTCTGTGCTCTGCTGGCTGAAGCGAGGTATAGATAAATCACCCGAGAGGTCTTCCCATCTTTCACACTGGACAAGTGTACCACAATCATCCCCCTAGGCCATGTGCCAATGTTTAAATAAATTTCCTGACATTGTCGCCATAGCACTTTCTATATAGACATAGTCTCATACAGTGCATGCATTTCATTTATATATTGTTTTCATTTTCGTGCGTGAACATCGACGGCGGGTTCGGCTAGCCAGCAGGGAATGCTTTCTCTCCCCGGGCAACTGGTCCTACCTGTACCTTGCTAGGGGTTCGTCGATGCTCAAGTTGTTGCTCTATTGTGAGTGCTGTTGGGATTATCGTCAGGATCTTCTTTAACTCATCTGAAACCATAGTCATCTCCAGTGTACTCGTGGACACATTTTCTAGCAAACATCCAATTGATGAGGATGCCAGAAGCTGAAGCCGTTATGACTCTCATTTTATCTGACGGAACATTCTGAAATCTGGTTTGTGACACTAGAAAGTAAAAATAAGACTTCAATGACCAGGATTAAAGAGGTTTTGATGTCCAGATCTCTTACTTCATCAAAGCTTAATATGAAACTGTTGGACATAACAGAGGGAGAGTCAGTAGATGAATGTTCACTGGGTTCACGCCGCTACTTAACAGCCATTCTATGTAACCACCAAAAAATCCCAGAAACGCATGTCTTCAGATTTCAACCAAACATTGTGACATGGGTTGATACACCATAAGGCATGGTCCATTTGATATTCAGGGGGGGGGGGGGGGGGGCTTGGGTTTTTTGTCGGAGCAAGATTATTTTTTTCGCCCCGGACCGGGGCAAAATTATTTTTTTCTTGCAAAGTTGGAGCAAGGAAATTTTTTTTAACAAAGTGATGCGCATATTAAGAATGTTTGTGTTTTATCAATAGAAATTATTAATATTTTAACTCAAAACTCTAAATATTAATATATTAATTTATTCTTATTCAAGGCAATTCACTTTTAAACAGAGAGATAAAAGATTTTTACAATACAATCCTCAATATTTTATATAAGGTACATATATATAACATGTATAAAAGGGTCTGAGGGGAAGGTCTCCTAGACAAATTTTTAAATGTTGCTAAGAATGGTAAGTTAATTGGTGAATAACTGAAGTTCTCCTTCCAAGCTTACAAGAACATAAAGTTAGACCCTATGGGATACATGCAACATAGAAAAATAGCAATACATAAATATTTATAATATATTTAGTCCCTTTCCATTCACATCCATGTATAACTTTTGATATCTTCAAATATATGAAGTTTGCTATTAGTATTAGTAAATAATGTTTTGATAGAAAACTCTGGCGAGCGAAGCGAGCCAAAAATTTTTGATACAATTTGAAAACCGCGGCGAGCGAAGCGAGCCGGAAAATTTTCAAGAATTTTAGCGAAATTTTATGGTAATTCTTCAAATTCAGATTATTTGTAAGAGCAAGATTATTTTTTTCTGTCACACCATAAGCAAATTTATTTTTTTCATCAAAATTGAGAGCAAAATTATTTTTTTCGAAAAAAACCCAAGCCCCCCCCCCCAGAATATCAAATGGACCGTGCCTAAGAAATTAGAAAAACGATGAAAAATTTCAAATATCTTCACGGTTGCCATGGCAACAGACTTGAGCTAAATTGACCAATTAAGGCCCATTTTACCCCTAAAATGTGAGGTTTTATCATGTCTATTGCCAATTCTTTATCATTGCATTATGTATGCTTTTTGTTTTGAGAAAAAGAACAAGATCATAATTCAACTCAAATTTGAAAAGGTCGGTCTAAATTTTCACTTAAAAACGCCATATTTTCAAAAAAATGCATTTTTCTCAATTTCTCTGTTTTAAGATCATTTTAAGTAGATGTGGTGAAAAAAGGTACCTTTTAATTTTCAATTGAATTATCTTTTGTAACGCCAAGCAATGTTCTTTTATTCATAAAATAAAACATCTTGGGGAATTGATTGCGCATGCCCAGGAATTGTTACTAAAAATAGCTAATTTTTACTAATCAAAAGATATAAAATCCTTTTTGAAAATTTTGATGATAGAATAAAAAGAATTTAATTTTGTTTGAAAACAATATCATCACATTAAATTATTTCTTATCTTATTTCCAAATAAAAAGAGAATAAGGTAAGGTAAAAATATCCATAGCAACCCCTTTTTTCCCTTAGCAACGGATTAAAAAAAAAGAAAAATATGTTAACAGTCATTATCATAGTACGGGAATGAATATTTATCAAAAAATTGATTCTTTAAATAGAGAACAATTGAGAAAGTAGAAAATTGAGTAAGCTTTCAAAGAAAATTCCATAGCAACTAAACATAACCTTAGCAACAATCTGTTTTTTCTCTGTAGGTGACATAATAATGTCGATTTAATCAGTACTGTCAGACAAGTTATGGATACAAGAGAAGTATAAAAGTTACATTGTTGTGCTTTCCTTTTCAAGATATTTACTTCACAAATACAGCAAATGTATATATTGGTTAATATGAAGTACAAAGCAACCATTTCCATTCCTTAGCAACACGTATCAATAGGTTTTTATCTGTAATAATGGAATGCCTTATGTAAGAAAAAAAAAACTTCCGTGGGATTTTATGCCAAAAGCAAATCACTATGATAGAGATATCAACTATTAATTAGTGTTTCTGAATAAAATTGATAAACCTCTGAGATATGTGTCACTTTCGATGCATTTGGGGCTATAAATCCCTTTTATAGGCAAAAGTCAGGAAAAACTGGAAATAATTTATAATTTTTGCATAAAAACTGATAACAAAAATCAAAAGATGTAAATGTAGTTCTTGTATGATGTTCTTTCGAATTGAATGAGTTTCCAATTTTACTTCCAACATCAAATAAGATTTTTGGGGCGAAAAAGGTTTTTTTTCAATGCAAAATCGTGAAAAATTGGAAAATTATTATAACTACAGCGTATTAACTGATGTAAAAAGTTTAAAGATGTTTATATACTTAGTTTTTTATGTATTTTCGAATGAAATGAGTTTTGAATTTAAATTCCTGTATCAAATGTGTTTTTGGGAGGGGGGGGGGGCAAAAAAGCATGAAAAATTGGAATAATTTATAACTTTAGCATATAAATACATATCAAAAATTAAAAGATGTTAATGTACTTATATTCTTATGTTATTTCGAATGAAACATGCTTATTATTTGAATTCCTATATACAATGTGTTTTTGGTGCAACACTTCCTTAAACATAGGGTAATCAAAAATTACATAGCTCGCCGTTGCAGGCTTTTGTCAAAAATCAACTTCCAAAATTCAAAAAAATATTGTCATGAGGATTCTATGCATCTACTGTTAGTCTTATCTCTTAGGGAGCTAAAGATATTGCCAAAGTATGAGTAATTGAAAAGTAGGTAAATGGTTAAGGTCAAAGTCCAAGGTCACTATGTCAAAGGTCATGGTCTCAAATGAAAGGTCTTGTCACAAGGTATCTACATGTGAAATATCAAAGCCCTACCCCTTAAAGTTCAAGAGATATAGCCCGGGTTAAAGTTTTTGAAACGTAGGTCAAAGTCCAAGGTCACTAGGTCAAAGGTCATGGTCTCAAATGAAAGGTCTTGTCACAAGGTATATACATGTGAAATATCAAAGCCCTGTCCCTTATAGTTCAAGAGATATAGCCCAGGTTAAAGTTTTGTCTACGGACGACGACGACAACGAAGCCGGGGGTATACTCCTTTCTTAATGAGATCCTCATGAATATTCATAAGTGGTCGAAAACGAGGCTTCCGGGGGTCGCTAGCGTAAACAAATATGGCGGAATCGAACAAACCTGAGTTAATTATAAATAACTCTTCGCGTGATTTGCGGCTGGTCCCAGATGGAATCACGTTTGGGTTTGTAGAGGGTACCATCAAACAGACTAAAGAAATTGGAAAAGGATACAAATACTTCAGTGAGAAGTATATTTTTGATATAAGAGGTTCGTTCTTCTTTCGGTTTTGTACATCGTTACAAATACACTACAGTACTGTCGCAATTCAGTGACCTTACCGGGCGGAGCTTATTCAATCAAGCGACTAAAACAATCGATCGGTAGATAGATTATGATATGCATATAGGTACTAGAGTGAAACTATAATTTTGAATAGTTATATCACCTGGTCAGAATTAAACTATTCAGTACTGTTCAGGTCAGTTTGTTACGACAATATAAACAAGATTCAGACTGTCAAGAGATTTTTGTCCAATAGCTTAAAGATCAAACTGAGTGAATAAACTCAAACTCTACTGACAAAATATTATTCTTAAAACATTAATTATTGTAAGACTGTACTTTAATTGAGCCTATGATGATTTAAGTGAAATTTATACCAAAAATCTAACAAAGAAAATTTTAACTTGTACAGTTTCCAAGTCAGAACTGGGAGCCTTAATACGTGCAAGGTCCTACAGGTCGCAGAGGAAAAACGAAGCACCACATGATATAGAGGTACCATAAGCACTTAAGAAGCTGTTAAAGTTTTACATTTATCTTCAAATTATATAAATGATTTTATTAATGCTAAATCCAAGATTGGGATTGGTCCCTGGCATTTAGTCTGATTTTGCATCTATACTATACATTTTGACGTCAAAAGCAATGCAAAAGATTTGCAGGTCAATGATTCAATTTGTACACGGAAAAGTTATAATGACTAGTCAGGTACTAGATATAACTATTAAGGGAGTCTCCCAGAAATGAATATAAAGATAAAAAAAGAATAATGATTCATTTTGCTCCACAGTTAATATTCATGCATGATAAAAAAATGTTTACTGATTAAGGCTAACTGGGTTCAAAACTAAAACCATATACATTAATTAAAAAACAAATACACAAATTTTCTGCCCCTTGGCCCTTATAAAGTTTGAAACTGACAATGTATATAAATTTCTACTCTTGATAAAGGCCACGCAAGGGGCTGAAAATTTGTGACTATTGGAGTGTTCTTGTTTTTATTTGTATTATTCCTTCCCTAAGTGGAACAAAATATTTCAACCTACTGCATATATATTAATAAAATGGTAAAATTATCTTATATTTTTACAGGTTGTAATTAAGGAAGGACCCTTGTTTGATTTTGAGGCTAGTAAATGTTCATGTGCTATTGGGTCGTGTGGATGCTGCGGACACATTGCGGGCCTTTTGTATTCGCTAGCACACATGAAAACAACAGGACTAAAGTCAATCCCATGTGACGTAGCAAAAACATCGCTGCCCCAAACATGGCATATCCCAAGGGGAGAGAAATTAGCTGGTTCTGTGTGCAATGATGTAACTGTACAAGGATATGACGTTAAATGTCCTCAGAGGCAAACAAGGGGACTGAGATCCACTTTGTATAACCCCATACAAGGAGGAGAAAAACTGGATGTCAGAAAACTGTATGAGAACGTGCTGTCAGTGGACAAGACATGTTTATTTCTTTCTAACATTTCTATTGATTCTCAAGACAAAGATACTGAAACAAAATTTGGAAAGTTTCCTCGCGGATCTCCACTCGCAGTTCAACAAAAATTACACAGCCATTACAACCTAAGTATTCTTGATGCAGGTGATTTTCCCAGGATCCCAGTAAAAAATTTGATGCACAATGAACTGCAGGTATATATATCAACACTACATGTACACGTACAGAATATTTTTAAGTTGACATTGACATATTGCCTAGAAACTTTCTTTGTTTTCATTTACTTGCATATACATGTATTTTAATAGCATTCATGTTCATGACAAAACATGTTTATTAATGTTAAAAATGTATTTAAAAAATTATAGTGATAAAAGTACATAATTTTGATGTAAACTATAATTTAACTTTCTATGAGAGAGCATTATAGAACCTGTATAAAGGTACTATGCAATGTTTATATAATTACTACATATAGTAGATTTAGAATGTTATATATGTGACCATTATGTATTACAATGTACTTAAATTATGATCCAATGATTCTGTCTTCCGTTTGTAACGTCAACAATATGAATGTAGGGAGAATTGATGAACAGTAGAGTACTTTCTATATGCTCTTACACACAGTATAAGTGATTATTTTTCAAGTAAGAGAAGGAATTATGTATTAGTAATGACAGTATAAATTTTGGCTTTCATGGGCAACTATAGTTCGGATTGATGACATGCAAATTTTCTGAGAATAATTAATTCATGGAACTTTTATGTGACGAACCAGAGTTTGTAATACACCTATCAACACCAAAAGTAAGACAGTAATTTCTAAACTCTTAAAAAGTTGATCAAATCTTACTTTATGTTGCTTTTTACACTAATTGCAGGTAGTCCTTGACTACAATAAATCAGTGCAGCTTGATTCCATAAGAATTTCTGCGGATGAGGCCTATGAAATAGAGGAGAGTACACGTCTACAATCGCAAGATCCAAAGTGGCATCGGATACGGAGGGACAGACTGACAGCATCCAATGCAGGAGACATCGTTAAACGGAGGAAAGGTATATACCAAAATAATTTGAAGATCAAATTATCGAACTTTCCCTTTCTCAGTTTCTGTTTGTTACCATCAACACTTTTGAAATTAAATTTGATGAAATTAGATGTCTTGAAATTCTTGATATTTTTCAGAGTATGATCCACTTGTTGACAGACTGCGTTCAACTAGAAAGGTTGTTACGTCAAGTATGCGGCATGGAATAGCTTATGAGCCTGTTGCAGCAAATGCATATGTTGAGGTACATACATATCTAAAATGTAATTGGTAATTGACATTTGTGGCTCTATGCTCATTGTACTTTCTCTATATAGGATAATTGCTAATTTTAGAATCAACTTTTTAAAAGCTGTAATTATCAGTATATCTCAAATAAGTGTTAGAAAAATGGTCAAATATGAAAATGGCAACAAACCAACTAAATGTAAAATTGAATTTCAAGTTTAATTGGTTTGTTGTCAACACTATGATCTTTTTTCTTTTTAGTATTCATGTATTGTCATTTGGCCATAAATCTCTTAAAAATCTGTCAAGAAAATTTGAACTTGATCTGTATCACATTTATATATCCACATACAGATCTGCAAAAACAGCGGGGAAAATTATGAAATACTACCAAAGTCCAATGAAAATAATTAATGAAATTCTTTTCCAGAAGTTAAACAAGGATGTGAATATTTATCCATGTGGATTAGTGGTGAGCCCATGGTGCCCATGGTTGGCAGCATCACCAGACCGCAAGGTATTTTGTCCAGCATTAACTCCAAAATATGGCCTCCTCGAAATCAAGTGTCCGGTGAACCCCTTGTCCGAGTGCCAATACCTGATGAAAGACGAAAACGACTTTAAACTGAAAGAAAATCACAACTATTTCTATCAAATAATGATGCAAATGGCAGTGAGTGGATTGGAATGGTGCCATTTCTTTGTCTGGACACAGGAGGAGAGTCACATTGAACTTGTGCGATATGATGCAAGAATCTGGAATGACATGAAAGAAAAGCTTGATAACTTTTTCTTCAACTACTATCTTAATTAATCATCAGTTATTAAACATGTTAAAAGCTTTATTCTACTTTTTATTCAGATCTTTAACATCAAACACACAAAAAATACAAATACAATTAACTCTAGATAAACAACAATGAATGTTCACATGAAAATGTTCAACAATAAAGATAAGCAAAATGTAAATACATTTACAAATCCCAAGAGGTCTGAAACAATGTAGGTCACATGTTTACACCAATGATATATTACCATGGTTTACTTATATGAATGGTGAATATGATATAACAGGATTGACATGAATTGAAAACATGACCTTGGCTTAAAAAGATGCAGTTTTAAAATATAAAGCACTTAAAATACTTTTTTCCTTGAAAATTAGATCATGTGAATGGCAAATTGGTCAAGTATCACTCCTACACATAAGCAAGGATAGAAAAAGTCACTATGTAGGGCATGTAATATAGATAGCTGTCTACTTGTGCCATTCTCTCACAAGAGGACCTTTGAACAAGGTGAGCAAGTTTGCCACTGTCCACAACTGGTTAATTGTACCAACCATTGATAAAGGGATCACACTATCAAACAAATGGTACTCTTTGACTCGGCGTATGTGTCTTTCAATATGAATTCTCAATTTAGCAATGATTTGTGTTTTTTCTACTTCATGCTTTGTGAACTGACCTTGACTCATGAGAAATGGTGGAGTGTTAATAGAGATCCCAGTACCCTCTAAAACTTTGTTTAGAACAAAGCCTTTATCAGCCATTATAGAATCTCCACTTTCCAAAAGATCTATCAAACCACTGAGCTTAGTGATTTCAACATCTGACATGGAACCTGTGTAGAGATTTGAAACAAAGCTTAGAGCACCATGAGGGGCTATGCCCACAAGACCTTTCCATGTGAATGCACTTTTATAAGAGGAGTAACATTTAGAGCCAAGAGCAAGAGAGGAGGGTCTCTCTGTTTTGATCTCTGTACAATCAATGATCACACGGGTATGTGGATATAACGACTTAAATGACGCTGGCATTCTGTAATCAACCTGTTGTCTGCTTGGCCATATGTCTATGCTTCCTAATGCAAAGTACAAGAAATTTGCCCAGGTTATAATCTTTCTACTCACAGTAGACAAGTGGCAATTAAATCGTATGGCAAGATCTTGCTCCATGAGCCCACATTTCAGTCTACATAAGAACATAAAGAACTCATCAATAAGAAGCATGTTTCTCTGCTTTTTAACACTACTTTGCTCATTAACCTTTTCACTAGCTCTGTAATAATAGCTCTGCAAGGAATTTGCAGCTGGTTTCACATACTCGAAAACAGCAGTGAACATGGCCAACGAGACAAAACCAGTGTAGAAAAGGATCAGTGTATTGTCATGAGAAAATCTTTGAACACCGAATCTTTCTATTTCTATTTTGTTTTTTAGACCCTCTATTTCCTCCTCCTTCTTCTTTATAAGTTCCTCAAGTTCTGCAATGCGATGGTTCTTTGCCTGTGTATCATCTGTTTTACTGTTTATATATGAAAAAGGATTATCACAAAGTAATAATTTGAAATATGTAAAAAAGGATATTACTTATATAATTTTGATACTCACATATGATCTAGATGATCCAGCATCAAACTGTCCAGCAGTAGAAGATCATGATGTGAGTTAAACCATTCAAAATAGCCATATACATTGACAAACTGATGTTCAATTTCATCAAGTTTGTCAAATGAATAACCATCTTGAGAATGATTCATATCCCAGAATCTTATAGTGAAACGGCAAAGAACATTTGTAAGACTGCAAAATAAACTGAAAACATCTGAATTAACTAAAAATCTTTTAGTACACGCACATGTATAATATTTTTTTTTTCATCTTTTATGGAGAAATGTTTACTATCTAGCCTTGAGTGAAAATACTATAATACTGTTGATTTAAACATTAATGGGAAAGAAAAGCAATTTATGATGGATATACATGCATATGTACCGGTATATCGTATATATGTTACAGTTCAAATTATTCTACCAAAAACTATACGAGACTTAGAATCTATTATTCTTGACCAATATAACAAAATTTTAAATTAGTGAAAAGACAGCAAGTGTGTACAGCAGTAATTGGTACGTTACATATACATAATGACCTAAAGAAAGAACATCATGTTCTTTCTTTAGGTTCTTAATTTCTCCAAATGAATATAGTACATGTATTATCAAGCAACCTAAGTTTGATACTCCGAGCTATGTACAAAAGAAAGATCCTTTACCAAGAAATGTTATCAAACAAAGACTGTAGCTATCTACACTTATTGTCTTTTAACAGTGAATAAGGTTTCAAAACAGGTACAAAATATTACTTAATTTCATTAATCATGTTAATGATTCATTGATTAAAATGGTGCATTTCTAAATAATGTCTGGAGAAGTTATTTAAGTTTTCATCATGTTTTAATTTAAGTAATCAATTACCTATCCTCATTTTCATTCTCAGATGTATCCATATCAATCTCCACATTATCCACATGTTCATCAAAATTTAGTTCCTTCCTTGCTTTTTTCTCAGGAAGAGGATGCTTAAATATGCCCCGTCTAGGAGTTGTTTCTTCAGTCCAGGTGAAGATTGAAGGGACACTTCCAGGTTTCAAAGTTTTCCTCACAGGAGTCCACTTGATGTCAGAGGCTTTGAAGTGCCTTGAACATACAACAGTATGTTCAGTAATCTATAATAATTTATAACGTTTTGTGTCAACAGGTCATGGGTATACAAATGTACATAACATGTTGTAGTATACATGTACATAGGTACATTGTATATTGCACGTACAAATGTGTATCTATCTAATGTCTACCGACTCTTCAACATTTGAGTATTATTGCAGGAAGCATGTTTGTATGTGCAATATACAAATGATATATCTAGTCTTTATTTATATAATAACTGTCTTTTGGAATGTATATATAATTATACTGTGATAGCCTACAATGGATCCAGGAATTATGAGAGACGTTGAAATATGAATAAAACTCTGTTGCTAAGGCTCTGTTACTACGTACCGTCAAAGTTCAAATCAAGCCAAGTTACTATGACATCATACTCATAGTTCAAACCACACCACCGCGGTAATATACTCTATACAAACGAATGGGCATATGTAAATATTACATAAGAAGTATCTTTATGGTTATACGTCAGTTGCTGCTTCCTCTAAGAAGCAGTTACACATGTAAATAAAATTACTTTTCTGATCTAATTCTTCTGTTAATTGGGGGGGGGGGGGGGTGCAATTCACTGCAGGGCATGGTATTGCATTAGAAAGCCAACAAAATGAATAATAAGATAATTTGATGAAATGAAAATTAAGGTTTCTTCACACATCTAAATAAGAAGTTCTAACCCTCGCTCCTCTAACAGTCTAATGGGCAGGACATACGAACTAGGAAGTTGATGGATAGGTCGATTTTTATCTAAAAACACACGTCGTCGGTGACACGTGCGAGCACTAACCGTAAAATGTGGACCGGGATCCCTTCTTATGGCCCGAATCCACTCCTTCCTGATATCAGGATTCAAGGGAATTTGGTGGAACGACAGTTCGGGGTTTCTACTTCCATTGCCAGTGCACAATGGCACGCAACAATGTTTACAAGTTCGACCTTGAATGTCGCGATCCTCCGCCATGTTGTTTACAACCGGTAGCCTCGTTTTGGATTTAGGCTCCGCCCTCATGAATATTCACTAAGAATGGAGTATGCCATAAGCTCTCCGGACTTTTTCGTTCCGGCGAGCTAAAAAGGGCAAAATCATGAAAATTGGAAATGATCTATAAATTTAGGGTAAACCGATATCAAAAATTTAGATTAAAAATGTATAAACCGATATCAAAAATTTAAAGACATTAATTCGAAATCCTATACTCAATGTGTTTTTTTAGGGAAAATGCCCTATACTCGGCCAAAATTCGAAATTCTATATGGAATATTGTTTTATTAGCTGATGGACCAATCGAGCTTATGCGATACCCCGGCGTCTGTCCGTCAACAATTCTTGTGCTCGCAACTCCTCTGAAACTATAAGAGATAGAAAGGAAACTATTTTCGCATTACACTTGGTCTGTGGTCTAGTTGTGCACCTGACATTTTATTTGAGCCCCTTACTCTCGGGGTCATAGAATATGGGCGTGATCTGTCTCGCAACTCCTCTGCCACTATAAATGATGGAGAATTAATTCCTTTTTGTGTCGCCTGCGAAGCATAGCGACACTTTTAAAGCCTTGGTTACAACCTGCTATGCAGGGGTTTTTTTTGGATGTGCGTGTTTGGAGATGCTACATGTGCTACGCTTTTCTGAAGACGCAAGGAAGCAAGTGGCAAGAGTACGGAAGGAGTGCGTTAATGCACGTTGCACGTACGGTTATATGGAGTTATTGCATGCATCATATGATGCGCATGTGGCAAGTACGTCGTACGTGCAGACGTATGTGCGACTTGCTTACAACGTACGATCCCCGTACGCCTTCTGCATCATAGTGTGGCTGTTGTACTTACACGTACTGCTAAAACGCACGGGTTTCTCACTCCTTTACGCGACAAGTGCGTTGCACGTACTTACAACATACTCACAACGTGCGTGTCGTACTTCTTGATGGATCGTAGACCGAACGCAGACAGGACGCAGCGAAAGTTCTGCATGCACTAAAACTGCTACGTCCTGTCTGCGTGTTCCCAAATCTGTGCGGAAGCCGTACGGACCACGTACTGATAACACACGGACACCTTGCGGACCCCCAAAGTTTACCTATGTTTTTGCACGTACTTGGATTTACGGCGGGTTGTGACCACCGCTTTAGGGATCCCGTTCCCCTTCTGTCCGTCCGTCAGTCTGTGTATTCCTTGTAACAAGACCTTTCTACCCATACCATAACTTTTGACCCAGTCATCTTGACCTACATATTTGACCTACTTTTCAAAAAATGAAGATTGTATATAGCTTTTGGTTGGTAAGTAACAGGGCTTTGATATTTTACTTGTGTATTCCTTGTGACAAAACTGTTCCCCTTCTGTCCGTCCGTCAGTCTGTGTATTCCTTGTAACAAGACCTTTCTACCCATACCATAACTTTTGACCCAGTCATCTTGACCTACATATTTGACCTACTTTTCAAAAAATGAAGATTGTATATAGCTTTTGGTTGGTAAGTAACAGGGCTTTGATATTTTACTTGTGTATTCCTTGTGACAAAACTGTTCTACACATAGCATAATTTTTTACCTTGTGACCTTGACCTAGATATTTGACCTACTTTTCAAAAAAGTTAAGACTGGCTATATCTTTTGAATGGTAAGTAATATGGCTTTAATATTTCATATATGTATTCATTGCAACAGGACCTTTCTATACATACCCTAATTTCTGGATATCTGACCTACTTTTTAATTAAATTAAGATTCGATATATTTTGATTGGTAAGTGATTGGGCTTTGATATTTCACATTTGTATACCTTGTAACAAGACCTTTTGAAACATACCATAATACTTTACCTAGTGACATTGACCTAGATATTTGACCTTCCTTTCTTTCTAAGATTGTATATTATATCTTTTGATTGGTGGGTGATAGGGCTTTCATATTTCACACATGTATTTCTTATGATGAAACTTTTTTTTTTACCAAAATGTTTAAGTATTGACCTTGACCTAGATGACTGACACTCTTTCCTGAAAATTTGAGATTGACCATGTCTTCTAATCGGTAAGTAAGAGGTCTTATATTTTGCATATGACTTTCTTTGTAAATACTTTTCTACTGATACCAATTACTTTGAACCAAATGACCTTGACCTACATAATTGATCCACTTTCTAGAAAAAAACCGCTTCGCAGGCGACACAGGCATTCCTTGATTTGCTATTTTTTCAATATGAGTCCTCTGTAGTTGTGAACATGATACATGTATTTTATTTGGGTCCCTGATCCCCAGGGACTAAGAAAATGGGTGTGGTCATTTTCTCCTATGTTATTATATGTAATCTTGTGCTTACAACTCCTCTGAAGCTATAAACAATGGAAAGTTAATTATACCAACCGCAAACAAAGGGTAATACAGGAATCACCCTATCCGTCCGTCTGTCTGTCGCTTTAAGAAGTTTTGAAAGCAAACTTCTGACCCTGTGTCCTTGGCCTTCACCCTATTCAACATTTTAGGTTAAGAGGTTTTGAAAGCAGATTTTTGGTACCATGACTTTTGACCCCTCAAACGAAGTTTAGGAGGGGGTATATAGGAATCACCATGTCCATCCATCTGTCCGTCTGGATAAGAAGTTTTAAAAGCAGATTTTTTTATTCTATTAATGGTAGGCCTTACATATTTCATACACTCATTCACCATAAAGAGTACTACAATTTGGTATAATGAATTTTGACCTTGACTTTAGGCTTATGTTAAAATTAGGTTAAAAAATTTTGAAAGCAGATTTCTTTCATACTATAAATTGTAGGCCTTTCATACATGTATTTCATACAAACACTCACGATGAAGAGAACTACAGTTTGGTATCATGACTTTTGACCTTGATCTTGACTTTGGTCTTATGTTGCAATTTAGGTTAAGAAGATTTGAAAGCAAATTTCTAACATGGTATAAATGGTGGGCTATTGTCATAATGCGCCGTCTGTCCATTGTCCGTTCGTAACTTTTTACATTTTCGACTTCTCCTCTGCAACCGATGCACAGAACTTCACGAAATCTATCAGGAAGCAAGTACTCAAAGGCCTCTGCCAAGTTTGTGTTTTTCGTGCAAATCTGTCAGCAAATATGGCCACAGAGGGCTCTGATTGGCTGACACATTTTCCATATCTCCAAAACTGAAGCACAGAATTTCACGTAACCTTAAAGGAAGCAAGTTCTCATGGGCCTCTACCAAATTGTTCACTATCATTCTTTTGTTTGCAACTAAAGTAAATGATGTGGACCCCTTGGGCCTCTTGTATTTCAAACAAAACATTCACTTCAAAGAGTACTGCAGTTTGGTATATTGACTTTTGACCTTGTTACCTTGACTTTGGAAGATTTGAAAGCAGATTTCTTTCATACTATCCATGATAGGCCTTTCATATTCCATAACCTGACATTCGCCATAAAGAGCACTATATTTTTGTATCATGACTTTTGACCTTGTGACCTTGAACTTAACTTTTGGCCTATATAAGAAGTAATGAACTTTTAAATAACTATAATAGTATTAGTATTATAGAATAAATATAGGATCTCAAATGAATTTCTGTTTCATACGACGTATTATGAAACATGTTGTGTGTTTTATATCCCCGAGCCTTTGAGATTCTTTTTATCACATGATTTTGCCAAAAAATGTCTATTTCCAATGTGAAATCAACGATTCTGAGAACTAGAGGCAAACCACTCCATGACCCAGAAGTCGTCTGCTACGCTACGAGAAGTAGTTCTCAATCGTATATACCGGTATGTTCTGTGCGTAAAGAAAAAAATATTTGAATTTTGCTTAGTACTTTAATTCAATAATTATTTAAACAACAACCATTTTAATCGTTTATATTGCTTGTGCGTCTTAATTTAATATATGACCGATATTTGACAGGTCACACTTGTCACAGTGTAGTTGATGAGGCTCCAAACTTGACTAATCACATTCACGCAGAGCGATATGTAACGTGTTATCATAACATTTTAATTATGAAATGACTTTATGAAAGTGCATAACGGGTGCATTATGTGATAAAAGTATTTATCAGTAACTAAATTTTGCCCATGCAAGAAAGAAACAATTTGAAATTCGAAAACGAGGAGATGCTGACGTCATCAATAACTGAAGATGAAATTTGGAAATAAGATTGACATTATGATAAATGAAACAATGGGATGACAACAATGCCACCATCTGAAGATAATTCTGAAGAAAGTGTTGAAATTTTGCACGATTTAAATTTTCAGAGGCAGAAAATGATTATGAGCAATTCAAAAAGTATCACAACACCCATGATAACAGACACGTGGCTCAGTGTGTCTCATCCTTGAACCATTCTAAGGCAGTTTCTTGTATTGTATCACCCTTTGCATCAGTCCAAGATGAAGAAATCATATTAATCTGACCATAGAGAAGAGGTTCAGCAAATGCTTTTATCTCAGAAGAGGGTCCCCCCCACAAAAAATAAAAATAAACACATTTGATACAGGAATTTTAATTCAAAACTCATTTCATTCAAAAATACATAAGGAGCTTAGTATATCAACATCTTCAAACTTTTTACATCAGTCAATACGCTGTAGTTATAAATAATTTCCAATTTTTCACGATTTTGCTTGGAAAAAAAGCCTTTTCACCCCAAAAATCACTTTTGATGTGGGAAGTAAAATTGGAAACTAATTCAATTCGAAAGAAAATCATAAATGAACTACATTTACATCTTTTGATTTTTGTTATCAGTTTTTATGCAAAACTTATAAATTATTTCCAGTTTTTCCTTACTTTTGCCTAGAAAAGGGATTTTTAGCCCCAAATGCATCGGAAGTGTCACATATCTCAGAGGTTAATCAATTTTATTCAGTAACACTAATTTATAGTTGATATCTTTATCATAGTGATTTGCTTTTGGCATAAAATCCCACGGAAGTTTTTTTTTTCTTACATAAGGCATTCCATTATTACAGATAAAATCCTATTGATACGTGTTGCTAAGGAATGGAAATGGTTGCTGTGTACTTCATATTAACCATTATATACATTTGCTGTATTTGTGAACTAAATTTTTGAAAAGGAAAGCACAACAATGTAACTTTTATTTCTCTTTTATCCATAACTTGTCTGACAGAACTGACTAAATCGACATTATTATGTCACATACAGAGAAAAATCAGATTGTTGCTAAGGTTATGTTTAGTTGCTATGGATTTTTCTTTGAAAACTTACTCAATTTTCTACTTTCTTAATTGTTCTCTATTTAAAGAATCAATTTTTATCAAAATATTCATTCCCGTACTATGATAATGACTGTTAACATGATATTTTTCTTTTATTTAATCCGTTGCTAAGGGAAAAAGGGGTTGCTATGGATATTTTAACCTTACCTTATTCTCTTTTTATTTGGAAATAAGATAAGAAATAATTAAATGTGATGATACTGTTTTCAAACAACATTGAATTGTTTTTATTCTACCATCAAAATTTTCAAAAAGGATTTTTATATCTTTTGATTAGTAAAAATGAGCTATTTTTAGTAACAATTCCTGGGCATGCGCAATCAATTCCCCACGATGTTTTATTTTATGAATAAAAGAACATTGCTTGGCGTTACAAAAAATATAATTCAACTGAAAATTAAAAAGTACCTTTTTTTCACCACATCGACTTAAAATAATCTTAAAACAGAGAAATTGAGAAAAATGCATTTTTCTGAAAACAGGATCATATCCACGGTATAAAAGGCGTTTGATGATTCTGACGCATTTTCGATAGTTATGCTGCCTACCTTTGGTCCTTTTTATTATGTTTATCATATCACTATAAAAGACAGGTTGTGTAATACCCATGGTAATGTACTCTGTTGCATGTATAGATCCGAATTTTAAAAGAAGTTGACTGTAATTTTTGTAAAATGTCCAGAAAGTCTTAACTAGTTTATGAAAGCGGAAACCTTGACCTAAAAGTTTTTTGGTAATATGTAAAAAATTCGCCTCGGGAAATAGGTCTGGTCGAGGGGAACCAGAATCGTGCTAACTCCCTCAATGGTATACTTTAACTGTATAATGTTACCAGTAGCTCCCCCTAATACACAAAGCTACACATCCCCATGCTGTTTATTAGTTCACTTGGCACAATGACATCTATTTCCATGGTTACTGAGCTTGTTTTGTACTGCAACTTAATGTTGTTGGAGAGCCCCTCCTTTCTTGTTCTGATTGTCATTTTCTGTATGTCGACCTGATTAGCTCTGTTTGAATTTAGAACTCACCGGTTACCTTTAGGCTACTTGACTGGGGCCGATCATTAGTAAGAACATCTGACTTCATGGAATACTGGCCTGATTTTCATTGAGTCGAACCACTCTTCTCCACCAACTTGTAACCGGGGAATATTAATGTGTGTACTGTTGACAACATGTCTGTGAGAGTGTGTTTGTTCCTCCTCAAGTTTGTCCTTTGATCGCAGGTTGTAATTGACTGGCCTGGTTTGCATCGGATTGTCCTTTTTTCTTCCACCAACTTATCAGGGGGGTTGTTGTGTGTAGCTTGGTGTTATGGTAAATGTTCCTGTAAAATTAGACCAAATGGGAAGATAAAATTTACGTCTTAATTAGTTGAGAATCCAGCAGAAAGTGACCTAACTAATATGCATAATAAACATGTAACAAGTCAATAATATGGATACAACCAATACAATATAACCTGCGTTAACATAATTATCAAACCATATTTTCAAAAGTACATGTAAATTACATACATTATAAACTGTGAGTATGTTTTGTTTGTTTGTTTTCAGCATTTTTTATTTCACTTACAGTGAATATGATCTATTGATCATCTGACGAATATCTAAAATGTATTTCGAGTTTAAAAGATGAAAAAAGTCATTTGGTATCTCCTCGTCTCTGGAAGTAGAACATCATAGTTGAAGGCTTTATTACCCTCGTCCCCAATAAACATAGGCTCATGTAGCCAAGTGACAGGCAGACTTGTATAAAGTCGTATTGTAGCTGCCCCGTGAGAAATAAAACTTAAACTGAGATTATATGTTCAACCTCATCAGAGCATTATTTACATCTAAAGTTATTTCCCGATTATTATTCCCGACAAGATTATTTACATCGTAAGTTATTTCCCGATTTTTTTTAAGTTTCTGTTACCCTCCACACTTTATACGGTATTTATCCAACCTTCCTCCTTCCTTTTTCTCACCCTGTCCTCCCTTCTTACCCCACCCCACCCCCCCCTTACATGTATATATGTTGTAACGGAGCTTTAAACTTACATCATCGTTGAAATACACATCGTATGAGGCACGTGTGGGCTTGGAAAAGTTCACGTACATGCATGTTTCGGGTTTTATAACTGTAACAGAACAACATAACTGTAACAACAGTAATCTAAACCAATAGAATAAACATACTATAATAAAGGATGAAACAAAATACAACTTTCAGTACATGCATAATCCATAGTATCTCCTAATAGCCCAGTCCTATTATTTCTGTTAATCCCCCCCCCCCTTCCGTGCCTCTAGTGTTTTCTCGCTGTCCCGATTCAGCGAGGTACATTGGGGGGAAGGGGTATGAATTACCGTTGTTATCAAATTTATATGAATTATAAATAAGGGGATACTGAAAGTTGAAGGCGGCGCCTACAATTTTGAGGAATGAATAAATAAGGAATGTACAATGTCAAAGGTATTGCAACTGTTTCATCTACCAATAGTGAACAACTTTAGTGCACACCCTTTGAATATTTAAGTTTGTAGATATTGTCAACCTCCTCTTCCTCGTTCAAATAGATATTGCAAGTTCTAATATAATAAAGTTGAAGATGAAGAGCATTTCTGTTAAACTGTAACTTATATCAAGGCATTAGAGATACATTTGAAGAATAATTAGGTCATTTTGAAATTTTTAATGTTGAAGATATTATCAATTCGCCAAATATTTGTGCAAATACTTAGATGAATGTTTTAAGGGGTATGGACAAAATGCCATTCGCCATATTGGATTAAATGTAGTGCATTATTGAAAATATTTCCTTACACTTAGTTAAGACTCCAACGTTCAAAATTTTTAACCAAAGTATTCTCCATCTCAATAATTACATTTTCCCATCTTTTCTACGAAAAATTACTCTTATATTTTAAAACTAGATCACTTTTAAATTGATGCACTGAACTGCATCTCAGAAGAATATATGAATATAACTTAAACTTACCTTACACATTACATTGATTCTATGTCTACAACGATTGGTCCTTCAATTTTCAGTACACGACCTCATTATCTTTTAAATCTCTGTTGACACTATACGGGGTCCATTCGAATACGAATTTGTATATAGCCATTTTCGTCATCATCTATCGGTCTGTCTGCCCAACTGGAGGTTACTCTGTGAAAATACTCCTCCACTCTCTCTTTTTCACTCTGGCGGACATCCATCATTTCTAGATTTAGCTTGGACGAAGAACAGAATCTGGCCATGAATGCTGCCTTTAAGTTTTTCAATGATGATTAAAATATTGGGTCAAATGCGTGAAACAATGTCTCTGCTGCTTCCTCAAGGTAAACATGTAGGGATTGGATGGCATCCCTAACTGGCATCCTATGTAACGAAATGTATGCCATAAATTGGCACCACCATGTGACAGCTGATTGTTTTCCACTAAACCTTCTTAATTAGACATGTGGCTTGTACTGAAAAGTGGATGGGGCCTCTTCGGGTGCTACCACTGCATTGGAGGTGGCTGTCGTCTGTGGCTGAATGGTGTTTGGTATAGCTTGTGTTACGTAAGCTACTTGTGATGATGGTGGTGGTGGTAGTGGTAAATTGTGTCTTGGTGGTTGTTCCCCTGACAGGGTGCCACTACCTGCTGGCTGGCTGCAATCCTGTGCTCATGGTGTTACTGGTTGGCTGCTTGTAAGGTCTGGAGCTATGTTTTGGTGAATTTGTTGTTGAATGTTAGCTTCTGTTTATGTTGTTGCTGCTGGATTTGAAGTTGTTCTGCCAGTAACTGCTGCACAGCCTCATAGGTTAGTGTACCTGTGGCTGTACCTGATGTTGTGCTACCCTGTGCTTGGGTCTGCTCTTAGCTCTGGTTCTGTGGGGTTGGCATGCTTCTCAGCGAATAACTCATTCAACTTAGCTTGGGATTTTTCCAGTTAACAGGGTTTGGTTTTTGGTATAAAGTTAGAACACTTGCGTATTAATATTATTAACACTTATTTCATGTTGCAGTGTGGAGCAGTTAAAATCGTTCCCCGTGACCTGATGTATAGAAGTGTATTAATTACTTCTTTCCAGCTCTGTCGCCTGAAAGAAGCTTTGTTTTGGCCATTTGTCGATTTGACATCAAATATATTATTTTACTATTGAGAAAACTTGTCATTCCATTCAAAACTATCATCGAAAGTAAAGAAGGTTAATATCTCAGCACCATCCCTCCTATTTCGAACATATATTTTATTTGGATATGCTACTGAATCGACCCTAAAGGAAATTTGGAGCTTCGCACTCTCTAAAGTAAATGTACAATATAAATTCAAAACATTAAAAAAGGCGCTACCGAAATGAATTTTGGTGGTTCCGCTGGAAGCATCACTGATGAGAATTTAATATTCGAAACACGTATCTAGTGCAGGAAGAATATGTGTAGAATTTTCTTCGTGGAGGTGTAGAGTTGGAACACTTCCGTATAATTCAAACCAAACACTGCTTTGCTTGGGCCGTAGATAATAAAGATCCAATATTATAACAGTTTCTGATCTTTACTCTCTGAACTCACTAAACCAAAAAGAAGGGAGATCTCCAACAAGACCCCGTTGCAGCATCAACAGTAAAACACCAAAACACCCGATGCAAAAACACAAAAGACGAGTACAGCACGAGACGGAAAAGAGACGCACGACATGTAAACATCAAACACAAAAGACTACACATAAACCGACGAGACCAATGGGTAACCGGTGCCGACGTTGGACGGCCATCTGTCACGCAAGTAGCAAATGGTGTGGTTATCCTGGATTACGTGCGCACAACCCTCTCACTTCTCCAATTACCCAGAGGTCTCGAAGAACGTACAATTGTGGTGTAAAACAACCTCCTCACTGGAAGATGACATCACACAAACAAGACCGCGAAACGCAGAGGCCCCATAGACACAGATGAATATGTAAATGGATATAAAAAGAGGGCATGCGTAATACAGTCCGTGCTCTGCCGGCTGTAGCGAGCTCATGTATGTAATCACCCGAGGAGTACGACTGACATTCAGAGAGGACAGGTGGTCGGGGCCCTGTCTTCTCTAAAGAGGTTTGGACAGGGCCCGCCATGGAGTCCCGTCGTCACAGTCAGTCTGAGTGCAAGTCCCAATGATGCGCTTATACAAGACTGTAGATTGGTCAAGTACCAAGCCTAGTGTCCGTCTGGTGACATTAGGATCATACCCACGATATAAAAGGCGTTTGATGATTCTGACGCATTTTCGATGGTTATGCTGCCTACCTTTGATCCTTTTTATTTTGTTTATCATATCACCATAAAAGACAGGTTGTGTAATACCCATAGTAATGTACTCTGTTGCATGTATAGATCCGAATTTTAAAAGAAGTTGACTGTAATTTTTGTAAAATTTCCAGAAAGTCTTAACTAGTTTATGAAAGCGGAAACCTTGACCTAAAAGTTTTTTGGGAATTTGTAAATTTCTACTGTGAAAATCCAAAATATCAGAACATGCTCTAGCGTACCGGATGAGCTGTGATATGTAAATGCCGTATGACGGTAATCTTGGAACATCACCGTCAAGCCAAGGAAAATTTACTATGTTGAATCCAAAATCATCCCTTTTGTCATATACACTTGTATGAATCTTTCCGTTTACAATTTTGATATTTAGGTCCAAAAAGGGTGTTTCTGTATTTGAAAGGTTTGCCTTGTTAAGGGTTAATTCTTGTGGATAAATTTCATTCTTATATAATTCAAAAGCAGGATTGTCAATGGTTAGAATATCATCCAGATACCTAGAAGTATTATTGAAACATTTCAGCTCTTTAAATTTTCTTTGCTTTTGAAGATTTTGGATAAATTCTTTTTCATAAGTGTATAAAAATAAATCTGCAACAAGAGGCGCACAGTTAGTACCCATAGGAATTCCTACAACCTGCTTGTATAGATCCTCACCAAATCTAACATAAATATTGTCCAAGAGGAAGGACAAGGCATTACACAGGTCACTACATGTCCATGATTTGTATGATTTGTAGTCTGTCGAGGAAAAGAAACCCTTCGATTCAGATGTACAAATGTAAGTTTTTCGCTCTCGATCAAAACACCATTTAATGAGATTAGATAATCGATCATTAATTTTGTCATGAGGAAGTGTGGTGTACATATTAGAGAAGTCGTATGAAGAAATCGTATTGGCTTGGAAATTTCCAGATTTCATTTTTTCAATCACATCCCCTGAATTCTTAATAGACCAAAATAAATTTACATCGTTCCTGTTTAGAACCGTTTCACAATATCTAGTTATGTGTTCTTTAATAGCAGTAAGTGCTGACGTCAGATTTCTAGACAAAATCGTAGTGGAGCAGTTACTGGAATTAGCAATAAATCGAAATTTGTAAGGAGACTTGTGCAGTTTCGGTATACAATATGGTGTTGGGAGATCCAATTTAGAAATAGAGATATTGAATGAAGACAGTTCACTGTTATGCATGCCTAAAATGTTAGATGCACTTTCATTGCTTTTGATATATGTATTAGTAGACGAAAGTTCCGAAATCAAAGTTGATATGTAGTAACGTTTTCAAATGATAATGGTGTTGTTGGCTGCTTTATCAGCTGGTGCAAAGACGTATTTTTCATGTAATTTACTTAGTTTGGATTTGAAGTATCTTTCAGATTTGGAAGGTGGATTTTGAAAAAGATGAGAGTTTTTATGGAAGTTATCTATTCGAATATCTGTTATATCTAAAATGAGGTTTTTCCAGTCATTCAGAGCATGCTGTTCGACTCCTTCTGATTTACACCATCTTTTCGTATAATTATCTAAGGCTTCCGTAAGCACTTCATGGCATTTGACAAAATCTATCTCGGATGGGATTCTATACTTAGGTCCTTTTTTAAGAAGACCACGGAGCTGTCTGTCTTGGATAATTGAAAAGTCATCTGTAACAACATGGCCAGCTGGTTTGTAGAGATATTTAGAAGTTGCACATTCTCAAGAAGCACGACACGATTCAAGTATGTCAGGATCCGTTGTAACTTTATTATAGTTAAAAACAAAGTTTCGAATAGGTTTCTTGTACTTATAACAAATAAGAGGTGGCTCTAAATTTTCAAAATATTGAGGAATCGTACTTTGTACGCGATGATCCCGAAAAATATTAGAGATGTTTAGAAGATCAAAACCTTTGTATATAAACGGGATTTTTATGAATCGTCTTTTCGGTGAGGTGTTTTTCACAATAGGATAAAGTTTATACTGTGCGAATGAGACAATGATATTAAGTCTGAATCAGTCAGTGTTTCTTAAGAATGCAACCTCTGCTTCATCCAAGATAGATTTCAAGTGCATAACTGGTATTGACGACAGAGCATGTAACAGCTCATGTCTTCCGCCATTGCGTGCTATAGTAAGTAAATCGTTGAGAGAGCGGTATATTCTGGATCGTTTTCAAGTATAATATACCACACATATGTGTGTATTATGATGATAATCATGTAATGGACATGAACTCCCCCTCCAGGCCCAGGATGGAGACACCGGCTCCAGCCAGGGTAATGGGGTAACTAGTACCTCGGTCATCGTTATGGGCCAAGTACGCGGACAGGGGCTCATCCATCCTATAGGGGGAGGGGGACCAATAGGAATTCCAAACCATGCCCGGCGCAAACAAGGATTGAGGAGGGGTTGAATGGGGACGGTATCGAGGGGGAGGACAGAATTGTAATCAGTTAGGCCCGAGCACATTCCCTTAGGGCAGCCCGAATGACACTTAAGGGATATGGAGAATCTGTTATTCGCCATATTGGATTTTATGTTGTGTGTTATTGAAAATCTTTCCTTACACCGAGTCATGGCTCCAACTTCAACTATTTTAATCCCAAGTATTCTCAACCTCTATAGCTACATTTCCCATATTTTCTACGGAAAATAACATTAAGAATTTAACATTGGAATTTTTTTAATCCATACACCGAGCTGCAAAGCTGCATCTTATTTCTACTTGCTTGCTAGTGAGATTTGCTTCTCGTTTCGACCTTTTTGACAAACTAGAATTATATCTGTTGTCTTCGACAAGCCTGTTTTCTAGAATCTCTTCATCTACTTTTTGCGCGAAGCTATCCAAGAACTGTCCCCTACCGACATTATTCTATGTCCTGTAAAATAAATGTACAAATCTAAATTCAAAAGTAAAAGAGGGCACTACTTAAATTAATTTTGGTAGCTCTGCTGGAAGCATCACTGATGAGAATTTAATATTCCAAACATGTGTCTGGTGGCGAAAAAATGGTTTGGAATTTTCTTCATGAAGGTATAGAGATGGAACACTTCCGTATTATTACTGCAATACTTTCTAACACTTTTAAATCGAACATGTACTTGACCAGTACCGGTGAGCCGATAGGGGACCTTTGAAATTGGAGATTAAAGTAGCACAGAATTTTCTGCATTAATTTGGGGTTTTTATCAACGACGCATATTTACAACTTAAAAAATGCGAACCACGAAAACGTTCCTTTTGTTGGCATTTCCCTTCAATTTGGTTTTAAATGACGAGAGTGTGGCGGGCAATCTCTTCGAAGAAGTTTCCCCGGATCTCCGCAACAAGGGCACTGACTTCTCCTAAGAAACGGGGGGTCATGGTGTAAGAGATGCCTTGGGGACGAGGACTCTACTAACAGTTGTGTCATAGGAATGGCTCTTGGGCGCTCCAACTCAGCACTTGAAAAAGCACCTACAGCACCGCTAATTCTGATATATATACGGATGGGCATAGCCCTCCAGGCTTCTGCGGTGGCCACAGAGCCCCTGAAACCCTTCTTCCGCTTGTCTCTCTGATGATTTCTCCATTTTTTCTTCTTTTTAGGGCCCAATTCCACCTCCTGTTCTTGGCTTTCTTCTGTCTTGCTAGTGAGCTTTGCTTTTCCTTTTGTTCCTTTTTTTGTGCGAACATATCCCAGAAATTTGCCATCTGACCAATGGGTAACCGGTGCCGACTTTGGACGTCCATCTGTCACGCAAGTAGCAAATGGTGTGGTTATCCTGGATTACGTGCGCACAACCCTCTCACTTCTCCAATTACCCAGAGGTCTCGAAGAACGTACAATTGTGGTGTAAAACAACCTCCTCACTGTAAGATGACATCACACAATAACCTCCTTCACGGGTTGGCCTTTAAATAAATAAATGGATAGCATGTAAATTGGAATGCATACACTTATTTTAAAGGAGTGTATACATACATATATATAATCAAAATCAAAGTGACATAATGACGATTAAATTTGTTTATTGCACTAAACGTTTACGCCTGTTGGCTCTTCAGAGTTTCAATGAATATAAACAATAACAAAGAACAATAGGTATGCAGCGTATATGACGTCATCATAACGTTACAGTTAGGCGCATCACGTACAAATGTCCAAGCTGTTGGTGCACTTATTATTTACGTATATTGATGCTTTAAGAACAATAATAAATAGCTTTTTGTAAAGACGAAATGAAATCATAGTTTAACAATTCAATTTAGGTTTGAAAATCTCTATGAAATAATCTTCTCTGGCTTTACGTAATTATTCATTGTCCTCTTAATAAAACAGAAAAACTTCCCCCACCACACATATAAAAATGCCCGCTACAAGGAGTGTTTCTAGTGGATAGATCCCTGATCTGTTGTTTGTGTACGCGTACACGGTCCGCCAATTTCGTTCCCGTTTGTCCAACATAATTTTCGCCGCAGTTTCGACACGTCATCACGTAAATTAAGTTTTTGGATTTGCAATTCATTTTCGCGTTTACGTGAAATACTTTTCCATTTTTAAATTTAAAACAAAAATAAAAACATCGCCAAACACCTCAACATGGAAGAGAACAACGTGTTAACGGTTTAGCGAAATAATCAGTACGCATGTATGGCTACCAGTACTATCAAATGCCTATACATCATGTCGTACTTGTCACCGGGCATCAATTATTCGAAATTTCTCAAAGCCTTCGACGTCTCAGAGGACAAGTGATTCTTTCCGTACGATTGGCTAGATGACCTCAGTAAACTAGAACACCCGTCTCTCCCTCCTCATGCTGCTTTCTATTCGGCACTGAATTTCGCAAATATTGCACTAGAGGATTACGAATTTTGTCAAAGAGTATGGGAGTATGTGATTATATATATGTATGTATACACTCCTTTAAAATAAGTGTATGTATTCCAATTTACATGCTATCCATTTATTTATTTAAAGGCCAACCCGAGAAGGAGGTTATTGTGTGATGTCATCTTACAGTAAGGAGGTTGTTTTACACCACAATTGTACGTTCTTCGAGACCTCTGGGTAATTGGAGGAGAGGGTTGTGCGCACGTAATCCAGGATAACCATCGGGTGTCTTGGTGTTTTACTCTTGACGCTGCAACGGGGTCTTGTTGGAGATCTCCTACCTTCTTTTTGTGGTCAGAAATGTTCAAAGATAAAACCGAAACGAAAGGAAAAACTAGTTGCGGGAATTTGTAGATGTAAAAAAGTGCATTAGATACATAGTCCACATTCACAAGATAATTCCTGCTGTGATTTTAAAAAACGGAAACACCACACAGTATTAAGGAATAACAATTTTTTTTATTAAATAAATAACCACTGAATAAATATAAACATTTATGATTGTAAATGCATTTTTGGCGCGAAGTGTTTTAGGTCAGGTTTGACACGAATTGTGTTTAAGTCGAGTTATCGACTAGTTTACACTTCACCGCTAGGTGTCGCATAAAATATAAACATTGTGCTTTTGCAAGTTCTAAAATGAAAAATATTATCTCGTTGGAGGACGTTTTAGTTGGAATTTATTGTAGTTTCTAGCAAAGTAAGTGTTCTTGATCGCTCAAATAAGCATTACGTTTTGAGACATATGAAGTAACTAGCAATATAGTTGTTTAATGGAGATTACTTCTTCTTAATGTGAACATAAACTTATGATTAATTCTTGCAAACTGTGTAAATTAGAGGACGAGGACAGGAGACTTTCGTTACATTACCATATACGGAAACCACGTGATGCACAGGACGCTCTTCGATTGGTCAATGCCTCTGGCTAATTATAACACGTAAACAAACATTGGGATGCATGGCGGTAGTGGACGTTCTCGTTCTTGGAAGTTACCACGTGCGAAGGCTTAAAGATTATATTTTTGACAATCAAAATCTAAATAATTTCGAGATTAGAAACTGTAGAACTTATTGTTATGGTATTTCTGAAGGGTGCATAAGAAATCCTTCACATTTTGCCAGATTCGAAGGAATAATTCGTGAGAAAAAACCTAAAAACATTGTAATTCACATTGGAGGTAATGACTTGGATACCCCACAATTCAAGGAAGATGATGTAGAGACACTTATTCTGCGATATGTGAATTTGCTGAAAGTGCTGGCATGTAGATATAGTATTAACATATGGGTGTGTCAGCTTATACACAGAACTAAAACAAGACATGTGCCTGTAGATTGTTACAACAACCTCGTAATCAATGCGAACAGACTTTTAAAACAGGAACTTAGAGAAGAGCCATCATTACACTATTGGAACATGAAAAGACTGAAGCAAAGCCAAGCGAATATTTATTCAGATGGTGTACATTTGAACAGAACAGTGGGGCTACCGAAATATTATAAAAACATTCGAGGAGCCATCTTGCATGCTTTAATGAATGACAGACAACCAAGAGCCTCACAGTGACTTCAATGCAGGAGTTTTTTCAGAGAACTATCATATAACCATTCAAGGTATCATAATTATAACTTTATATATACTAGCTGACATAGGTACATTTGTACTCAATGTTACTAGTTAAGAATATAGTATGAAGTGTTAGCTTCAAGATATTCAACAAACGAATAAAACTGTTTACTTCATATTTCACCGCAGTAGCAGCGAATTCATATTAAAAAGCCCTAGAAATTACAATATACATATAATTAAAAGTATATTTAAGAAGCGTTAGCTTCAATGATGATTTATAAATTGACTGCTATAATTCCATGAGAAGCGTTAGCTTCATATGATGCAACTTTGTGGATTCTGCGTTAGCAGAATTTTAATGTTATGAATATGGAAAAGCGTTAGCTTAACATGATCTGTATGAAAAGCGTTAGCTTAACATGATCTGTATGAAAAGCGTTAGCTTGACATTATCTGTATGAAAAGCGTTAGCTGAACATGATCTGTATGAAGAGCGTTAGCTTCATGTAAATGAATCCTTATTTTCTGTGTTAACAGAATTAATTCATTACAGCACTGCAATAGCAGTCATAAAATATGAATGTCATGAATTCTATACATGTATACACAAACATAGTAAAAAAAAAAAATGTTATGAATTTTATAGTGTATACAATTTATATAGTCATTACATGCAGTTTACAATATAATTGATGCTTATCAGTTATATCAAAGACAGTATTATTTGACATTCATTTAACTTAAAGTTAAACAATTTATCTCCTATTTCAGTACCATGTCACAACCGCCGAGAAAAAGGAGGAAACTAGATGAGACCTTAAAAGATGAAATAAAGCAAATTGTAAAGGAAGTAGTTGGAGAAGCTGTCCCTACTATTGCAGACATTGTGGCAGCAAAATTGGATGGCCAACAGTCTAGAAGCTCCAATGAATCCACACAGGCTAATCAGACGTCACCAGTTACGTGTACCAACACAGATCATACGCAGGGAACACAAACAGAACCTTGTGATGAAAGCCCTCCCAAGGATGGAGAGCCTACAACAGTTGACCAAGGTTCCTCGTCACAAGGTACAACAATCAATTCTAACATCATAAATATTACTGGACCACTTCACGCTGGCAGGTCACTCAGCCAAGGGGTGGATACAAAAATTAAGGGAAAAGTTTGGGCTGAGGAATATATTGAATTGGGTTCTCTCCTCTTTCGGTCCCAATCTTCTAAACTGGAAGCCGTGCATGATGAAAAAAAAATTATTTTAAGTGACGGATTCCACTGTTGATCCCTTCGCAAGCTTTCACAAAATCTGATTTTGATCGTCCGTAGGTATCGTCGTAGGCGTGACCTGTTGCATGCCATCTTCTTGGAGACAACGTTTGTTTCCCCTTACAGCCCTGAAAATTACGGTCAACTCGCTCGTATTTCTTAAAGATTGCCTGCGCTAACCACCACATGAAGTTTTTCTGAGAAATCGCACCACTATTTGCCGCAACGATTGTCTCTTGTGCGATCAAAGTTTCATGGCATGGCATCCTCAGGTCAATTTATTTCCTGAATGGTATTCCCACTTCCACACTCTAGAACGAAGAAGTCTAAGTATGCTCGTCTTTGTGTTTTCGCATCCGGTGCTTTGTGTTTTCCTGTTAGTGCTGCAACAGAGTCTGGGTGGAGATCCCGTCCCTTCTTTTAGACTTGTATGAGAGGGAAATTCAAAGACGTACATTTTGATTCATGTTCTTGTAAGTTAATGTCTGCCTGAATTGCAACAAAATGAGTATTAAGTATAAACGAAATTAGGGTTTACATGAATAATGTCAAAATTTGTGATTGTTTGGCTTAAGGGATTTTTGTCACTATATATATATATATATATATATATATATATATATACAGTACTGCAACCCACTTGTTTGACAATTCTATCCTATCATATCCACCATCCTACATCCACTCTATCCTATCCTATCCTATCCCATCCTATCCTATCCTATCCACCTTATTCAAATTGAGTTCTATCCAATCCTATCCTACATCCTATCCTATCCTATCCTATCCTACATCCTATCCTACATCCTATCCTACATCCTATCCTATCCTATCCACCTTTATCTACTTCTCATCACCTTTAGCGATATTTTGATTAAAACTTAATGACTTGATACACAGTCATACATAAGTAGTAAATTATCTGTAACTATTGCTGTTTTTTTGGATTTTATCAAATGAAAATTATTTAGATGATTGAATACCAGTTTTGTATTTGCTGTGAAAGAAACAAAAATATAACATTAAAACCTCCAAGTTTGTTTTTTTTTATTGAAATAAAATTTATATTACCCATTAAGTCAAGTGAAATTTTTCAATGGAAATTTTCGAATTTTATCAAATAAGTATGTTTGTCTCCTTATTACTTAAAAATTAAGGAAAAAAATATTAGATTGAAGAACGAGGTGGATAGGATGTAGGATAGGATAGGATAGGATGTAGGATAGGATGGGATAGAAATGGTTAGGATTGAGGTGGATAGGATTGAGGTGGATAGGATAGGATGGGATAGGATAGGATGGGATAGGATAGGATAGGATAAGATTCTATCCACTTTCTATCCAACATCCTGCATCCTACATCCTACCCTATCCACTTTTTTGTCAAACAAGTGGGTTGCAGGACTGTATATCTTACGAAACTGTCCTTTACAAGTTATCTCGTCTATTATATGAAATTTTGATCAGGCCCCTTTTGTGACATCCAACAGTAGTAGAAGAGTTTTCTGTTCCAGCATCGTCATAAAAATCTTAATCTCCAGAATTTTCAGCAGTTTTCACTTAAAAATCAAGATATAGCCCATTTTCAATGTAGGTCAAATATCAAGATCATTTGGTCAAAATTTATGGTTTGCGTAGATAGGTCTTGTCACAAAGAATATAAAAGCTATATCACTTACCAAACAAAATAATTTGAAAGTAGGCAGAATTTCCAGGTCACGGTCACTAGGTTAAAAAAAATTTGGAGTCTAGAAATGTGATAAAAAAGATCCTGACGACAATCTCAACAGCACTCGCACGATCTTCTTTAACTCACAATAGAGCACCAAAATGAGTATCGACTAGCCCCTAGCAAGCAATAGGTGGTATCAGGTGCCCAGAAAACATCCCTTGTTTGTCTAGCCGCATCCGCCGTCGATGTTCACGCACGAAAATGAAGGTCTGGTCACAAGGAATACACATGTGGAATATCTCATTTTGGAATGTTATTCATTCTCAGGTTCGCAACCGTTCCTATGGGAATTCTTATGATTTTGCCTTCTCGACTTTGAAACTGAAGAATGTTAATCAAAACCCTATCACTTACTTTGTTATGACCCTTTATCAAAACCCTATCACTTACTTTGTTATGGCCCTTTATCAATTTGACATCATATACATTTTATCACTTACTTTGTTATGGCCCTTTATCAAAACCCTATCACTTACTTTGTTATGGCCCTTTATCAATTTGACATCATATATATTTTATATAACGTTTATCAAAACCCTATCACTTACTTTGTTATGGCCCTTTATCAATTTGACATCATATACATTTTATCACTTACTTTGTTATGGCCCTTTATCAATTTGACATCATATACATTTTATCACTTACTTTGTTATGGCCCTTTATCAAAACCCTATCACTTACTTTGTTATGGCCCTTTATCAAAACCCTATCACTTACTTTGTTATGGCCCTTTATCAAAACCCTATCACTTCCTTTGTTATGGCCCTTTATCAAAACCCTATCACTTACTTTGTTATGGCCCTTTATCAAAATCCTATCACTTACTTTGTTATGGCCCTTTATCAAAACCCTATCACTTACTTTGTTATGGCCCTTTATCAATTTGACATCATATACATTTTATCACTTACTTTGTTATGGCCCTTTATCAAAACCCTATCACTTACTTTGTTATGGCCCTTTATCAAAACCCTATCACTTACTTTGTTATGGCCCTTTATCAAAACCCTATCACTTACTTTGTTATGGCCCTTTATCAAAACCCTATCACTTCCTTTGTTATGGCCCTTTATCAAAACCCTATCACTTACTTTGTTATGGCCCTTTATCAAAATCCTATCACTTACTTTGTTATGGCCCTTTATCAAAACCCTATCACTTACTTTGTTATGGCCCTTTATCAATTTGACATCATATACATTTTATCACTTACTTTGTTATGGCCCTTTATCAAAACCCTATCACTTACTTTGTTATGGCCCTTTATCAAAACCCTATCACTTACTTTGTTATGGCCCTTTATCAATTTGACATCATATACATTTTATCACTTACTTTGTTATGGCCCTTTATCAAAACCCTATCACTTACTTTGTTATGGCCCTTTATCAAAACCCTATCACTTACTTTGTTATGGCCCTTTATCAAAACCCTATCACTTACTTTGTTATGGTCAAAACCCTATCACTTACTTTGTTATGGCCCTTTATCAAAACCCTATCACTTAACTTTGTTATGGTCAAAACCCTATCACTTACTTTGTTATGGCCCTTTATCAAAACCCTATCACTTACTTTGTTATGGTCAAAACCCTATCACTTACTTTGTTATGGCCCTTTATCAAAACCCTATCACTTACTTTGTTATGGCCCTTTATCAAAACCCTATCACTTACTTTGTTATGGCCCTTTATCAAAACCCTATCACTTACTTTGTTATGGCCCTTTATCAATTTGACATCATATACATTTTATATAACGTTTATCAAAACCCTATCACTTACTTTGTTATGGCCCTTTATCAATTTGACATCATATATATTTTATATAACGTTTATCAAAACCCTATCACTTACTTTGTTATGGCCCTTTATCAATTTGACATCATATACATTTTATCACTTACTTTGTTATGGCCCTTTATCAATTTGACATCATATACATTTTATCACTTACTTTGTTATGGCCCTTTATCAAAACCCTATCACTTACTTTGTTATGGCCCTTTATCAAAACCCTATCACTTACTTTGTTATGGCCCTTTATCAAAACCCTATCACTTACTTTGTTATGGCCCTTTATCAATTTGACATCATATATATTTTTTTGACATTTGGAACCTTGTCGAAAAACATCATCGAAATGTAGTAATAGAGGACGCAGTCCGCGCCGCAGGCGCGGACGTAGTCCTCATCAAGGTAACACGTGTATATATATAGGAAAAATGGTGTTTTTCAATTGAATTATATGCTATACCTATAGGTTCCAAAACCGTGGTCAATGACGTCATTCTCCCCATTGCCCATTTGATCGACGTGAAGCGCAAGCTTATTTTTTTGACAATGTCACTTGTCGACAGAATGAAACCCATCAATGACCAAGATTTCTCGATCTCCTTTGAATATTCTTCGTTTGGCTTACTCCTCCAGTGTCCCAATGTATGATTTGTACTTTGCTTCACGTAATACTGACATTGCGCCATCATTTCCAACATATATCATGTTTAGTCTGAATATCCTCTTTGAAAATTACGTGACGTCAGCATGCGACGCGACGTCAGCATACAACTTTGTTTCGCGGACTTTCTTTCATCGACAGCTCCCTCAGAAAAATCCATGGATAAACTCATAATGCTGGGAGAAAAAAAAAATATCAGCGCGATCATCGACTTACCGAACTTCATTCTGCTTTCGAGGATGATTTGCAGCTGATATTTTGATACCTGTAGATCGAATAATGTGGTTTCTCTCCACATATATAAGATCTACATGTAGAATATACAGGAAATCTATGCAGTGTAAATCCCAACAAAAACTTCTAAATGTCTGCTGCCTTTGGTTCTGTTTACAACGCGTCACAACTTACGTCATCATTTACAGTATTAAGTACAAAAAGGTCAACACAGCTGGGGCTCTGTTCAAAGCATGAAGTATAATTTTTTTTGTGTCAGAAATAAGGCTGGGTATTTTTTTCCCTTGGAGGTAAATCATAAGCGGATCCAAGGAAGAGGGGTGAATGCTTCAGATTTTTTTTTAGAAAGGGGGGGGGGGTTGATTGTATTCAAAGGGGGGGGGGGGGGCAGGGGGTAGATTTCTACTAACTTCTCTCCCCTGTCCCGCTCCCTTCTCCTACCTCCTAACCTCTCCCTCCCTCCAGCTGCCTCCTTCCCCCCCCCCTCCCATTCATCCTTGCCTTTTATGGGGATGGGGAGCAGACATGGGGTACCCGCTCTCTCCGCCCCCTTATCTCCCCTCCAGCACCCTTCCTTCTCCCCCTCTCTCCTTCCTCCCGCCCCTCCCCCTCCCTTTCACCCTTTTTGTAAGTAAAGGAATGAGCAAGAATTTTGTCTTCAGATATTACATTGGAAAATCATTTACATTATTTAGAAGGGAAAATCCTGTAATACTAATGTTATACTGTACTTAATTTGTAAGTTTTAACTCCCTTTTCCAGACCATCCCATAAAACGATATATTGCTGATAACACTATACACGGCGCCGAAAAGGAAGTTTTCTCTCTCTTCTACATTTTGAATGCTAATTTTTCCGGTGAAAGTAAAAGGGGAGAGGGTTGGGTGGGTGCAAGTGGGGATACATATTCCTGCTACGACAACTGACATTTCATCACCTAATGAGATTTAAAAAGTAAACATTTAAAAGTTTAATTGAATTCATTGAATAATCAAGATACATGTTAATCTTACAATATATAAATACTTCAGAAAACAGTAAAATTCTTTTTTTCCTTTTTTTTTTAAATTTAATGGTTTGTGTCCACAGTTTTCTTACCCGAGTTCTCTTTTCCTTGGTTTTCGTCAAGGTCCAAGGAATTAAAATGTATAGATTAAGATGACATTACTTGATCTTTTCTTATCTGTCATTTATGTTTCAAAATTAAGCATTGCGATTTCATGTTTTAACTGATTGTTTTGTGACATTGAGAATTGTTTCCCCGCATTTACGAGTTATGTACATGCTGTCGATCTAGAAATTGTCTATAATATCCCCTCTCTTGTAGATGATTCTGGATTTCAAGAAAAAAAAACTAATGTAAGGCTGATAAAGACGGTAAAAATGATGCTGGAAAAATAACAAGAACACATATTGTATGACATATTTTATTCTTATTTAGTTAGTAAAAAAAATATTCAATGATGTATGGTGAAAATTGGGTATTAATTCATTGAAATTATATTTCATCTGCGTCCTCACAATGGTTTTGCCATAATCATATTATTTGTATGTAAAATGTAACAACTACTTTTGTACTTCCTCATCATCATGATCAAAGCAATTTTTTTATTTTATAAATGTACACGGAAAAAATAAGTTAATATTTCAAAGTGCTAGTTTGGAGATAACATAGACAGATAACATACTTTGTATGTAATAAATGCGATAACTACATTATATCGTTCAGTGCATAGATAATGTTCATATTCTAACCTAAAGTCCTCCTTTGTTGAATGAATTGATTTTAAGTGACGGATTCCACTGTTAATCCCTTTACAAGCTTTCACAAAGTCTGATTTTGATCTTCCGTAGGTATCAGCGTAAGCGTAAACTGTTGCATGCCACCTTCTTGGAGACAACTTCCCCTTCCCCTTCCCACCCTGAAAATTTCGGCCAACCAGCTCGTCATTCTTAAAAATTGCCTGCGCCAATCTACACATAAGGGATTTCTATGATATTGCACCACTCTTTGCTGCAACGATTGTCTCTTGTGCGATACGATGATTAAACTATTATTGAAATATTCACTTATTATTTTGATTATATTTTGGCAGGTAGGATTTGAATTATTATTCTTAGACTAATAAATCTCTTTAAGAATTTGATTTCCTGTATACACAGGGAATAAAATATTGAATCAATGGTATATATTCTCAAGTATTCTGTTTCAACTCTGCAAAATATCAAGTTGGCCTCGTTGGTTTATGTGTAGTCCTTTGTGTTTGATGTTTCCGTGTTGTGCGTTGAAGTTGCTTTTCCCTTATGCGTCTCTTTCCGTGCTTGTCTGCTTTGTGTTTTTGCATTGGGTGATTTGGGGCTTTGCTGTGAGTGCTACAGCCGGGTGTTGTTGGAGATCCCCTCCTTAGTTTTACATGTATATATAGTCATTCAATAACTCTAACATGAGATGCACTATTTTCAGTGAAGCAGTTCAATCTTACATATACCATTTTAGCTATTTTTGTTATGTTTTTATTCATACAGAGAGCCAGACATCGCAGAAGAATGAAAACTTATTACAAAGATGCCAAGTTAGAGGATCAGATCAATCTGGACTTGTATAAAATTCCAGAAAAAAGGTCAAGATACACCAAGACTTCTGTATTAGAGGTATATGTCATATTCATATGTTTTGAATGCTACTCATTTATTTAATTGTCTGAGACTTCAAGCAACTGTCCGTGTAGCTCACTTCAGATATTGGAAATTTGAAGTTAAAATTTCTTTGTTGACATATTTTCCAATTGAAATTTATATAGGGGGATAGATCGCGAAATCTCATAACTAAAGATGTAATGTATTTGTCTGTACAACTAACATTATGCTCACAGTGAAAGAAAATTTCAGATGGGGATCGAGTTTAACATCGGTCTATGGAGAACATCAGCAACGTCAAGCTAAGATTAACATAGAAAAATACTTTGACGCAGTTTGTTTTTATAAATTTTATTATTTAGATATGCTGTGTATGCTATCCGTTACATTCTATTATTTTAGAAATATCCCAAGGCATCAACGTCCCGCGGGGGTATAATTCGTCCACTTTAGGGCAGTTCTAGTTGTACAAGTACATGTATTTAGGGTACCAATTTTGTATTTATGCATACATTTGTAGGTATCTAATATTTAATTGATTTTATTCATTAATTTCCCAGATGCACTCTGACAGCCTTCTACAATATATGGAGGGATCACCAGATAGATGCTGGTAATGATAATTTCCAAAGCATTTTCCAGTACAGTCACTTTCGTTGGAGCAGGTACAGTTTCCTAAACCTTTTGGATATAGACTATAGCAAAAGCCAGTCAATTTTGGACATTTTCAATAACTTTCTTGGATCTCGCAGATTGGTACAGATTGGCCATGACTATTTAAAACGTGTTATTTACCTCATTATTCTGTAGCTATCCGTGGCCCAATCTGCTAAAGTGTGAATGGGACTTTAGTTCATTTGTTTCAATGTTATTGCAATATAAGTTATATTATCTGAGAAATGAATGTTGTGTTGAGTTCTGTATTATGCTACTTTTCAGATGTCAACAGTTATTCAAAATATCATAACAATTCCAAAATGCAGTGAACATGATGCGCTATACATATTTCCGCCTGAAGTGAGAAATGAGACAATATCATATTAAAGCTTAATATTGTGAAAAAAAGAAAACTTTTTATCAATTTAGTTTATATATTGAAATATTTTGATACGGGTACTCATGATAAATATAGTAAGGAGTAATGTATTATCCATCAACTTTTCACATTATTTTGTTTATCATCTGAAATATATCTTTATGTCATTGATTGATACATACATGTTATACAAGAAACATTGTTTATACTCTTTGAAAGAGTAATTAAAACATTCATGGATTACTTTATTCAACAGGTCGTAACATGGATAGTAATGATACATGAAGGCTTAAATAGAGTGATGGCTGAGTTGTATATATATATGACTTATATAGCAGTGTTGATTTAATATGATATGACAGAACAGACTTTATATTATGTGTATCTATGTATGTCATGTCATATGGTTATAATGATGTTGTACGTTATGGAGCTATGGACTCAATATGACTTGATATGATGTGTATCTGTGTATGTCATGTAATATTATTCTATTGATTTTATATGTTATGGAGCTATGGACTCAATATGATAGTAGAGACGTGATATGATGTGTAGCTATGTATGTCATATAATATGGTTCTAATGATGTAGCATTTTATGGAGCTATGGACTCAATATGATAGTAGAGACGTGATATGATGTGTATCTATGTATGTCATGTAATATAGTTCTAATGATGTAGTGCATTATGGAGCTATGGACTCAATATCACTTGATATGATGTGTATCTATGTAGAAGAACACGGGTATAACGCCGCAGTCTCTTGATACCCTCTTTAAATGAGGTACATTTACCAGCGCACTGAATAGCACCACTGGTAAACACCTTGCACTGACCACCTATTCTTCTATCAGCAACGTCAAGCTAAGATGAACATAGGAAAATACTTTGACGCAGTTTGTTTTTATAAATTTTATTATTTAGATATTATGTGTATGCTATCCGTTACATTCTATTATTTTAGAAATATCCCAAGGCATCAACGTCCCGCGGGGGTATAATTCGTCCACTTTAGGGCAGTTCTAGTTGTACAAGTACATGTATTTAGTGTACCAATTTTGTATTTATGCATACATTTGTAGGTATCTAATATTTAATTGATTTTATTCATTAATTTCCCAGATGCACTCTGACAGCCTTCTACAATATATGGAGGGATCACCAGATAGATGCTGGTAATGATAATTTCCAAAGCATTTTCCAGTACAGTCACTTTCGTTGGAGCAGGTACAGTTTCCTAAACCTTTTGGATATAGACTATAGCAAAAGCCAGTCAATTTTGGACATTTTCAATAACTTTCTTGGATCTCGCAGATTGGTACAGATTGGCCATGACTATTTAAAACGTGTTATTTACCTCATTATTCTGTAGCTATCCGTGGCCCAATCTGCTAAAGTGTGAATGGGACTTTAGTTCATTTGTTTCAATGTTATTGCAATATAAGTTTTATTATCTGAGAAATGAATGTTGTGTTGAGTTCTGTATTATGCTACTTTTCAGATGTCAACAGTTATTCAAAATATCATAACAATTCCAAAATGCAGTGAACATGATGCGCTATACATATTTCCGCCTGAGGTGAGAAATGAGACAATATCATATTAAAGCTTAATATTGTGAAAAAAAGAAAACTTTTTATCAATTTAGTTTATATATTGAAATATTTTGATACGGGTACTCATGATAAATATAGTAAGGAGTAATGTATTATCCATCAACTTTTCACATTATTTTGTTTATCATCTGAAATATATCTTTATGTCATTGATTGATACATACATGTTATACAAGAAACATTTTTTATACTCTTTGAAAGAGTAATTAAAACATTCATGGATTACTTTATTCAACAGGTCGTAACATGGATAGTAATGATACTTTTATATCGTGGGTATGATCCTAATGTCACCAGACGGACACTAGGCTTGGTACTTGACCAATCTACAGTCTTGTATAAGCGCATCATTGGGACTTGCACTCAGACTGACTGTGACGACGGGACTCCATGGCGGGCCCTGTCCAAACCTCTTTAGAGAAGACAGGGCCCCGACCACCTGTCCTCTCTGAATGTCAGTCGTACTCCTCGGGTGATTACATACATGAGCTCGCTACAGCCGGCAGAGCACGGACTGTATTACGCATGCCCTCTTTTTATATCCATTTACATATTCATCTGTGTCTATGGGGCCTCTGCGTTTCGCGGTCTTGTTTGTGTGATGTCATCTTACAGTGAGGAGGTTGTTTTACACCACAATTGTACGTTCTTCGAGACCTCTGGGTAATTGGAAAAGTGAGAGGGTTGTGCGCACGTAATCCAGGATAACCACACCATTTGCTACTTGCGTGACAGATGGCCGTCCAACGTCGGCACCGGTTACCCATTGGTCTCGTCGGTTTATGTGTAGTCTTTTGTGTTTGATGTTTACATGTCGTGCGTCTCTTTTCCGTCTCGTGCTGTACTCGTCTTTTGTGTTTTTGCATCGGGTGTTTTGGTGTTTTACTGTTGATGCTGCAACGGGGTCTTGTTGGAGATCTCCCTTCTTTTTGGTTTAGTGAGTTCAGAGAGTAAAGATCAGAAACTGTTATAATATTGGATCTTTATTATTTACGGCCCAAGCAAAGCAGTGTTTGGTTTGAATTATACGGAAGTGTTCCAACTCTACACCTCCACGAAGAAAATTCTACACATATTCTTCCTGCACTAGATACGTGTTTCGAATATTAAATTCTCATCAGTGATGCTTCCAGCGGAACCACCAAAATTCATTTCGGTAGCGCCTTTTTTAATGTTTTGAATTTATATTGTACATTTACTTTAGAGAGTGCGAAGCTCCAAATTTCCTTTAGGGTCGATTCAGTAGCATATCCAAATAAAATATATGTTCGAAATAGGAGGGATGGTGCTGAGATATTAACCTTCTTTACTTTCGATGATAGTTTTGAATGGAATGACAAGTTTTCTCAATAGTAAAATAATATATATGATGTCAAATCGACAAATGGCCAAAACAAAGCTTTTTTCAGGCGACAGAGCTGGAAAGAAGTAATTAATACACTTCTATACATCAGGTCACGGGGAACGATTTTAACTGCTCCACACTGCAACATGAAATAAGTGTTAATAATATTAATACGCAAGTGTTCTAACTTTATACCAAAAACCAAACCCTGTTAACTGGAAAAATATGCATGGTCTTATCAATTCTATCTACAGATACATGGTGGTGTAATTCGTTTGGCCTAGGAAAAGAAGCTATCCAGTATTGGCTTGAAAATTTTCCAAACGAATTACACCATCGTTTTGATAAGTCGTTTGTTTTAGAAAGCATTGATGTAATATTAAACAACAACACATTCCAATTCAAGAAGAAAAATTTCATACAAATTCTAGGAACGGCAATGGGTACAAAAATGGCACCAGTATATGCTAATCTTACACTTGGATACTTAGAAAAAACTCTTTATCAAGATGTGAAAACCAATTTTCCAAATATGGATGAAAACTGTTTTATAAATTCTTGGAAGAGATACATTGACGATTGCATCATTTTATGGGATCCAAATTGGGGAGATATAAACATTTTACATTCTATTTTACAAAATATTCACCCAAGTATTAAATTCACAATGGAAAGCAGTACTAAACAAATACCTTTTCTGGACATTCTTCTGCAAAGTAAAGGACAAGTAATATCAACAGATATTTACAGAAAACCAACTGACACACAGCAGTATCTGCATTTTAAAAGTCAACATCCAAAAACTTGTCTGAAATCAATACCATATAATTTGGCTAGAAGAATTTGTACAATAGTTAGTGATTTAAGAATTCGAGATATCCGTCTAAATGAATTACGTACATCACTCTTGCACCGAGCATTTCCTATTTCATTAATAGATAAAGGTATCGAATTAGCTAAAAATATTCCATTATCTGAACTAAGAAAAGTAAAGGAAAAGAAATCAGAAAATGTTTTAACATTTGTTACAACATTTAATAAAGGTAATCCAGAAATATTTAACGATGCATATAAAAATCTAAACCAATTAAGAATGAGCGAAAGGATGGAAAATATACTAAATGAAACAAAACTAATCAAAAGCAAAAGACAACCTAAAAACTTAAAAAAGATTCTTACAAGTGCAAAATTTGAAGTGAAAAATGATAACCCATTAGAAGGTGTTTCAAAATGTAAAAACAAAAGATGCAAAATATGCGATATCCTAATTGAGGGAAAATATTTCAAATTTAAAAATTCAGCCAGAGACTTTGAAATTAAAAGAAATTTAACATGCACTTCTAAAAATGTGGTATATGTCATTCAATGTGACAAATGTAAGGAGGAATATATTGGCTAAACAAAGCAACTAAACCACAGAATTTCTCTTCATAAAAGTAATATAAAACTTCCACAAAACAGGATTCTTTTTGTTTCAAAACATATTTTTGATTGTAGTGATGGGAATTTCAAAGTAATGCCTATTTACCAAACAGACGATTACTCCATGATCACAATCAAAGAACAAATATTCATTGATAGATACAAACCTATGTTAAACAGAACATGAAAAACACCCACAATCCTATAAACATTTGACCACTTTATCTGATAAACAAAGCTTTTCCTGTAGATAGAATTGATAAGACCATGCATATTTACTATTTCTATTAGGTATAAGCAATAAGCATATTTTCAGCAAGGAGTGCAAAATAATCTTATTAACGCATCCTGATTTTTATCACTGTATTTACCATTGCTTGTACTGTATTCAATGTTAATACAAATGTTACATTATTATCTGAAGAGGCTAACTATACTAGCCGAAACACGTGTCGTAATAAAAATGTAAAATTTAACATCGCCTTTTTTGTGGTGCTTTAACATTTTTACATATATATATATATATATATATATATATATATATATATATATATATATATATATATATATATATATATATATAATATTTGATGTCATTTCTCAAAATTCAATGATTTGTACAAGTTTCAGAATCCCCATTTATAAATTTATATAAATTAGATATACTTTATTAGCCGTCACATAATAGTCAAGTATGACTGCGTTGACGTATGCAACAGATACAGATTGGCCAACCACGGATAAAAAAAATAACGGTAATTCATGTCCCCAAATGTACCTCGCTTAATCGGTGCTGACGGCGAGAAAACACTTGAGGCACCGACAGGTTAACGGAAGGGAGAGGGGAGAATCTACAGAGCCACGTGGAGATGGGATAGGCTATGCATGTACTGACTGTAGTATTTTATTTCATTATTGTGTATGTTTATTCTATTGATTAAGATCCTTTCTGTTTACAGTACTGTTGTTATGTTACAGTTATGAAACCCGAAACCCGTTTCCCAAAGCCCACACGTGTGATACGACGACCTGAATTAAAAGCTCCGTTACTATTGAATAGCACCGATCGATAAATAGCTACTACGATTAAAAATAGATTTTACCCACAATGCAACGCGCGGCAGCCATACTAGTTTCGGACAAACAAACGCGTTAAACGTAAGTAACATGGAAGAGAACAAGCTTGTTTTCGTTAAGAAAAAAGGTGCTACGAAACATTGTTGTCACGGAACTTGCAACAGTGACTCTAGATATGCAGACAGACCCGAGATGAAGGACGTATTCTTCATAAGATTTCCACAGAATCACAGGGAGCCGGAAAAATGTGCACGATGGGCATTAGCCTGCAGTCGGCAAAATTTCACAGCTGAATCAATAAAGAAAGACACCTATATATGCTGTAGGCATTTTGTTGGAGGGAAAGGACCCACACATGACCATCCCGATCCAATCCCTGCAACAGCTACAAAATATGAGGCATGTAACCTCTAATTCTTTATTTTCCAGTGCAAAAAATTGAGGAAGGCGGTGGGGGGGGGGGGGATTTTATTGTTATAATTCAATGTAAGCTTATGTAATATGCAGATGCTCTCTCTGTATAAAGTTATATAAATTCAATATATATAAACCTCCAGATGAAATGTTATGATGAAGCAAGATAAAATTGCATAGTGTATATATATATGAAACATGCTGGTAATTTAACAATTTTAGATGGAAAGAATCACAAAGAAACCGAGAAGAATGGTTAAAAGAAGACTTGACCTTCCCTCAACAAATACAGCCCAGTCAATTATCCATGTGGATGATGAAGAATGTACTAAAAGC
The DNA here is from genome assembly GCA_028142955.1 of Pinctada fucata. Lineage (NCBI taxonomy): Eukaryota > Metazoa > Mollusca > Bivalvia > Pterioida > Pteriidae > Pinctada > Pinctada fucata. The sequence continues at coordinate 49,319,561 of AP027110.1, read as the reverse complement.
AATGAAAACAAACAGGCTGACTCAGCATGCTCAATAGATACATCACAGTTGGATATGGCTCATGTTCTCTTATCACTTAATCAGGTATGATTATTTGCATGGTATAACTATAAACATCATAACATCATGTTGATATAGAAACTAATTCCAATCTGTAGTATCTACATTTATTAATGTAATAATGATAATTATGTCTGTAGAAAAAAAATGCTTAATATATAGTATGTTTATTTTTCAATACTACAATAACACTTATTACATTTTTAAATGTGATATTTTACCTCTACATATTTTACTTTTAGGAGGCATGTGATACTACTCAGGCTAGTCAGCATTACAGAAAGCGATCTTACAGCGAGGCATTCGAAGCTACTTGTGACAAAGAGACTCAGACATCTTCAGTAAATCTAACACTAAAAGAATCTTTATCTCTTAAGTTGGAAAATTATGAGCTGAAAAAGCAACTACGGAATACTAAAAAGGAAGTAAAGGGAGATGAAGAATCTAAACCCTTTTCAATTGATGAAATCAAAGATGACGACGAGAAAATGGTGTTTTACACAGGGCTAACATACCAGCAGTTTATGTGCTTATGGAGATTTCTTGGACCTGCCACTAGAAATTTGTCCAGGATTAGCAATCCAAGAAAACATGAAGTTACACCCTCAAAGGCAAAGGGGCCTAAACGCAAACTATCACCTATGAATGAACTATTTCTAACATTAGTTAGAACAAGATTAGGACTACTCAATCAAGATTTGGCATACAGATTCAACATTGCAGTATCCACAGTAAATGATATTGTCACAACATGGACACAATTTATGTATCTTCAGTTTAATCGACTGAGAGACGCAATGTTTGCATCAAGGAAAAAGATCAAGAAACATTTGCCCAAAAGCTTCAGAAAGTATAAGAATGTACGAGTCATTCTTGATGCCACCGAATTCTTTACACAGGCACCAAGGAATTATGAGCAGCAAGGAAACCTTTATTCATCTTACAAAAACCACTGCACATGTAAAGTTCTCATTGGTATCACTCCTTCTGGTGCCATATCATTTGTATCAGATGTGTATGAAGGGTCCATTTCAGATAAGGACATTTTTAAAAAGAGTGGAATTTTGAACAAATTAAATGAGGGGGACTTAGTAATGGTTGATAGAGGCTTCAATATCCGTGAACTTCTATTGAAAAAGGGTGCAGATATTGTGATTCCGCCATTTCTAGGAGACAGGTCTAATCTCACACCTAACGAAGAGGCACAGACAAGAGTCATAGCAAAATTACGAATTCATGTTGAACGTGTGATCGAAAGAATGAAAAAATTCAAGATTCTAAAGAAAATTGTTCCTCTAAACACAATGCCAACCTTTTCACAAACCGTGTTTGTTGTAGCTTGCTTGGTTAATTTCCAGAAGCCCATTGTGAAATAAACTATGTACAAAATGTATTGTACCTGCAAAACTGCAATATACATACGACAGTAATGTGTTCATATATGTAAATGAGAAAAAAATCATTGAATTACAATAAAATTTTGATTTATTCATCATTGCATTGGAGCAATAGGAAAATATAAATATGAATTATTATGCTCATCAATATGTCTTTGTATATTCAATTTTACAATACAAAGTTATCGAAACACACATCATTTATTCTTTATTTATATGTAATCTGAGAGAATACATTCATCTTCACAGTTTAACTGTTTAGTATTCAAATTTTGCCGATTCAAGTTCCCTTGGAATTCTCATAAGAAAGTATTCAGGCACGAGGTACTCCTTGTGAAATCGTAATAGCTTGGGATATGTATGATTCCAAAAACTTTCGTCCATCTGAATACGTTCCACTGACATGCCATGTTGTGACCAAATTACAAAGTCACACACCTTCTGTTCGCATATAGCCAACTGCATCTGTATTTGATAATAATACTTGTGGTTTCGTTTTAATCTAAGTGTGCCATCACTTTGAAAAGTGCAGAAAAAGTTTTTTTCCTCTTTCATGGTCATAGACTTTTGAGCCATACAAGGGCTTACATTTTTCAGGACATACGGGCATTTAATTTCAATGAGTCCAGTTGTTGATTGAGTGTCATTAAATATGCCATCAGGGCTACATCCTAGTCCGGGGTACTTTGGATTTATCCATAATCCAGTGGAGTCGATTGTATACTGAGGGTTTTTTTTCAATATATGATTCTAGTGCCTTCTTTTCGTTTTCCTGACCATATATGATTGCAGGTGTGAGAGGACTGTCTGTGTATAAAATCCGTTTTAATACGCCTGTATGTCCAGTTTTTATACAAGCAACATCTTTCGCAACCGATGCGGTCACTCGACATTTACGTTGCAGCATCCATTCTTTGGAATCAGATTGGCCGACTGTTTTGTCAAGTTGAAATGGACCTTGTTTATCTGTGCAGACTTCCTTTAAATTGAAATGAAATTGTTCGCACTGGGTTTTCAATATTTCGGTTCCATAGTCCTCGACCGTGAAGTCGTCATAAACAAAGTCTAAAAGTGTTGTCCATCCACATTCGCCTCCTAGATTATTCAGGTCGGAAACAAATGCGTTTTTGTCTTCTTTTGATATCTTGTCCTGTCGCAGAGCCTCTGGTCTAGGATCCGACTTTAGAATTTCAATTCCTGGGGTACGAATTTTCTTTAATTCTTTTTTCATGGACGGATACTGCTTCGAGTAAACAGCTGCGGGATTTTTATTTTTGCGTCTGCCTTTGTTCCATGCGCATAGTTTTTCTGTGCATGTTGGTACGTCCGTTCCAAATTCGGAAATAAAATCCTCCAATGCAAATAATATTGCAGCCACGTGCGCACATCTTCCAAGTCCTGCTGCTGAACATGTACATGTAGCATCTCGAATCATTCCGGAGTTTTCAGAAATTGTAACTGTCGACGAATATGACCTCTGAGAATATGATGCCAGGACTGTTGATTTGACAAAATAATGGCCTTTCTGACTTATATTTTGCATGTCTTTCACATGCCCGCTTCTAAACAAATTTTTTCCTTTAGTGAAAGGTTTACTGGTATGTACGTCGTTTGGATCTTGTTCGTCGTCCTCGCCACTAGCACTGTCACCCGTCGTGTTGTCTATTCCTATGGAAGTTATAGATTCCACAAGATAATGATATATATGTCCGTTATTAAAATGTTTTGGAATTGAGCTTGACGGGAATTTTTTCCATCCTGATATCGGTATGAATGGAACTTGATTTGCAGATACCGTAGGGACTTTCTTCAGTTCATGCCATTTTCCACTGTCAATACCTGGATCTATTTTCACCTCGGACTTTAATGCACTTCGACACCTATTAAAATATTGAGAAAAAAATTGATTTATATATAGGACAATTATGATAGAAATCAAAATACTTTTTTAGTGTAAGAATTAGCATATTGAAGCCGTATGATCGGTTAACAAGGCGGGGGGGGGGGCAATCGAGAATCACCATCGAGGAAAAGAGGAAGAGGGCGGGTAGGGGTTCTTGCAAATATAAGAATTCGGCCGGGGCTCTTTCCTTGCTTTGAATTAAATAAAATTTTCTGTTGAATGGAAACTTCTTTGTGTTACTATAACGGAACCTTATCTATTATCAGTATTATCTACATTGTATACATGATAAAGTTGTAAATAATACTTGCCTTTCTATCAAATCGTTTCTTTTTCCTGTTGAAACAAGACCTCTGCATTTCAACCATCTTTTTAATTGTATATTGGTGTGTTCTTCTATATTTTTATGCACTAATTTTGCTCCCGGAACATCATTCTCTGTGAGATCTACATAACTCGCCATGTTGTTTATCAGTAATGTTTGTCCGAAATATAAGAGCCACATGCTGCTGAGGCTGTTATCTACGTGCCGCGTGCAAAATTGTGACGTTAATACCGATGGGTGCTATTTGAAGACGTTTTAACATCACAACATATATTAGGGGATGGACAGGGTGAAATATGGGAGGTAAGGGAAAGCTATATAGTGTTGAGGATAACAGTTACTATAAAAAAAAATCTTATTTCTTTATTATAAGTGCAAGGAAGTCAAAACTTGCACAGATGAAGCATCTTTATGAGTAGATCACAAATCTACGTTCAAATGTTAGTCATGACCTATATTTTCCGCTTCAGTGCACATGTTAGGAAGATTTGGGTATCGTTGTTAAAAATTTTTTTTTCAATCATATTACCAGCATAAAATCTTCCGACGTCACCACGCTCTACAGTAGTTATATTCAAGTGAAATGGTGCTACCGTGCTCATTAAATTTAATGAGCGAAACGAGGTAGAGCCACACCCTTGTAGAAATAAATGGCTAATAAATTTCAATTATTGTTAAATTAAAATAGCTAGGGTCGCGGCCTTTGATAAAATGACGACTCACACGATGATGATGATGATTCTCTAGATAACCAGTCGGAAAGTCTTTAAAATAAAAGGGTGTTGTCCATTGAATAAGTAGTTCATACAATTTTTATTTTCTAAAAAAAAAAACAACACATTGCGTGCATTTAGTTAATCGGGCTTTAGAGAGATAAATCAGACGCAGAATCTTTTTTATCCTATTTAATAGTCTTAAGCATCTCAATAGTATACTGAAAAGACTTATCAGGCGTAAAACTGTAAAATCAGAGCATGTTGCTACGACCCTAATTCATCCCCTCACATCTGGTTCCGCGCACTTCTTAGACATTCCATTGCGATACGCTGCCTTTGCTATGCAAGCGTTACTGTTCAGCGCTGTACAAAGAATGCGAGGGGACCAGCGAAGGGCAATTCTTAATTGAAATATGACTTTCGTGTTTGAGTAAATACATTATCTTAATGAAGGTGTAGTTTAAACCTACGAATGCATCTATGATATGTTTAATAGTGTAATTCTTATATTACTTACATATCTTTATGACTATTACACTAGTATGTGTGACAGGCGAGGCCAAGGTCAAATATAATATGACCAGGTAATATGTCTCTTATAGACAATTCTCAACTTTGAGAAGTAAAAGTCAACCGACTTGTTGTATGAACTCCGATATTTCGGATATGTATCAATATGTATGACAGACTTGTAAAATGTGTGTGTGATCGTATAGTTTTCTGATTCGTATCGCTATGATTTTGGCCCTGGCAAGCTAACAATTTAGAGCCCATATCGCCCTTCTGAATTGTATTTGAGAATATGAACTTCAAATGACTTGAACTAAGTTTCAATATTTTAATATAACATGATGATAAATGAGACGAGATGAAGTACAAAAATATGTGTAACACGTGTCGACACTATCACAGTACAGAGTAATCAAAAATCATTCCCCCTTCCCATAATGTACGGACGGACGTATAATAAGTAAGGCTATAACTACATGACTTATAAACTACCTGACTGAGTCTGAGCGAGCGAGGACCCTAACAATAATTTCTATCTTTTAGACATTCATGCCGAAATAAAGTAAACTAGAGTAAAGAGAGGGAATGGTGAACTTGTTGCAAACTTACGGTCGCTTACAAGCACACGCGGCTCCACAAGGTGCAGGGGTTTATATACTCGCTCAGTCTATAGTAATCAATTAAGGGGTATGGACAAAAGTTTATCGGCCATATTGGATTTGACGTGAAGCATACTTGAAAATCTGTCGTTCTGCAGAATTAAGACTCCAATCTTAACCATTTTAATACTGAATTTTCTTTACCTCAACATCGTCATTTTTCCATAATTTTAAACAAAAACTGCATCAATATTTTTACATGACAACCATTTGAACTTAGTGCACCGAACTGCGCAGCTACAGGTTTGCAGGATTCATGATTAATACTAAAACCTACCTTAAACGTTACTATCATCATATGTCTACAAACATTTGTCCTCCAATTTTGATCATACTTTCTCAAAATACCGGGTATCTTCATTTTACACGCAAGGGGCTAGTAGCCATATCAACATAGAAATGAATCCAGGGGCGGATCCCCGGAATGTTGCACATTTGTAATTTGTCACCTATAATTCACATGACTATCCCACTTCTCTAATAGATATCATGTAAATAATTAATAATTGAATCGCAAACAGTCGAAATTCTAGTGAATTACCCCAGGAACTTTAAAATCGTTTATTTTTTCTACCTATGTTGGGGCGGATCGGCACGTGAAAATGGCTACCTGTAAAAACTCGTGTTCGAAAAGACACCATGTTGTATTAACAAACGATTTATATGATAATGAGACCTTGTACTCAAAATCGAAGGACAAATGGTCGTAGATATAGTATCAATGTAATGTTTAAGGTAAGTTATAGTATTATTAATGAATTCTTCTGAGGTGCAGTTCGGTGCATGAATTTAAAAAGTTTCTAATGTTAAAATCTTAATGTGATTTTCCGTAGAAAATATGGGAAAATGTAGCTATTGGGGTTGAGAATACTTGGGATTAAAATAGTTGAAGTTGGAGCCATGACTCGTTGTAAGGAAAGATTTTCAATAACACACTACATAAAATCCAATATGGCGAATAACGGTTTGTCCATACCCCTTAACCTATGAAAACATCGGTAGAGTAATCTATCTACCAATCACGGACAAGACTACAAAACGAGTAGAAATAACGAGTAAAATGGCGCTAGATTCAAGGTAAACAAAATAGACCCATCGGAATGTATACATGTAATTTAGCTACCAAAGAACCCGGAATATATCGAATATGACGACATACGTAAGTATGTACTAAAATATAACATATTTAAAATAACGAATGAGATCTTTCAACATGTGTAAACGGACTTGGCCGAATGTAAACAAGTTATAAATCAATACGCTTTGGTCAACTAGAAACACGTGACAGATCGCGACCGTCACACTCCCCGTGCCTAAAAAGAGATAAATTAACAAACAAAAAATGGAAAATTTATCGAAAAAAAAAATGTAAAAGGACAGTAATATCTGCTAATCTTTGACGTTCCCCGTGCCTAATGAGAGATAAATTTGGAAACATGATGCCAAAATTTAACGAAAAATGCCCAAAATGGAGGATCTACAGTCAATCTGGAATGAAAGTTAAGGTAGGTAAAAATCAAGTACTGTGATCAAAAATTCAAACAATACAATGACAAATAATTATAAAAAAATGAAATATCAAATGTCTGGCAAACGTTAACAAACAAATCGACAAACGGATAGCGTCCAGTGGCTCACAATCGCGAAAAACACAGTCTATCACATGGATGGACACAGGATACAGTCATGTCACAGGATACAGAACGGAAAGATGAAAATGAAATGAAGTTAAAGCCGCAGAAGTCCATGGCCTGGTCTATGTCCATGGCTCCAACAGGTTCCAATATGGGGACAGCCGCATCCTGTGATCTACGAGGAGGAAGAATTTCCCCTCGAGAAACAAACTGTCTGTTGCTTTTAACTTCAGTTGTTATTCCAAGTTGTGCCTCACGTAGATTATTCATTGGTACATGGTGATGTCGCAAAAGATGTTGTGTTATGTGCGTTCTTCTAGGATCTTCCTTTGGGCACCTATAGGGCACTTGTGACAGTAAGTGTTTTGAATATTTTTCCCTGACATTGTCGCCATAGCACTTTCTATATAGAAAGAACCACAGATAGTGCATGTGTTTAGTATATTTTCATTTTCGTGCATGAACATCGACGGCGGGTGCGGCTAGGCAACAAGGGATGCTTACTCCTCCCGGGCACCTGGTCCCACCTCTGGCTTGCTGGGGGTCCGTCGATGCTCAATTTGGAGCTCTATTGTGAGTGCTGTTGAGATTATCGTCAGGATCTTCTTTAACTCATTTGTGGACACGGATAGAGGCTGTGTGTCTCTTTTCCCAGTGTTTCATAAGGCCCGGATAACTATTGAATACATGATCCCCACAGGAAGGGACAGGGCAAGCCATACCCTGGTGCGGAAAAACGATAGCCCGGTCTCCACCAATAGCTTCCTCTTGATTAGGATGGAGGTCAAGGACATCAGCCATCAGTACGTCAATATCGAACAGATTGGAAGGCAAGGAAATGAATCAATCAACTGGAAAATACTGTATAACAATGGTAAGTAAATAGTAAAGTTTTACTTAAAGTATTCAATTAAATTAAGATCCTAATCATTTTCATGGTAAATTCAGTTAAGAAATAACTCGTTTTCATCTCATCTAACTAAATTTCAGTTTTGAAGAAATGTCAGAGTATCATAATGAAATTTTAAAATACTAATTTTCAGATAGCAGTATAGAAGAACTAGGAAAACAGAATTACATGTAGGAGTGTCGACTACGGGATTCCATAAATCTAAAAAGAAGGGAGATCTCCAACAATACCCCGTTGCAGCATCAACAGTAAAACACCAAAACATACAAAAGACGAGTACAGCACGAGACGGAAAAGAGACACACGACATGTAAAAATCAAACACAAAAGACTACACATAAACCGACGAGACCAATGGGTAACCGGTGCCGACTTTGGACGTCCATCTGTCACGCAAGTAGCAAATGGTGTGGTTATCCGTGATTACGTGCGCACAACCCTCTCACTTCTCCAATTACCAAGAGGTCTCGAAGAACGTACAATTGTGGTGTAAAACAACCTCCTCACTGTAAGATGACATCACACAATAACCTCCTTCTCGGGTTGGCCTTTAAATAAATAAATGGATAGCATGTAAATTGGAATGCATACACTTATTTTAAAGGAGTGTATACATACATATATATAATCAAAATCAAAGTGACATAATGACGATTAAATTTGTTCATTGCACTAAACGTTTACGCCTGTTGGCTCTTCAGAGTTTCAATGAATATAAACAATAACAAAGAACAATAGGTATGCAGCGTATATGACGTCATCATAACGTTACAGTTAGGCGCATCACGTACAAATGTCCAAGCTGTTGGCGCACTTATTATTTACGTATATTGATGCTTTAAGAACAATAATAAATAGCTTTTTGTAAAGACGAAATGAAATCATAGTTTAACAATTCAATTTAGGTTTGAAAATCTCTATGAAATAATCTTCTCTGGCTTTACGTAATTATTCATTGTCCTCTTAATAAAACAGAAAAACTTCCCCCACCACACATATAAAAATGCCCGCTACAAGGAGTGTTTCTAGTGGATAGATCCCTGATCTGTTGTTTGTGTACGCGTACACGGTCCGCCAATTTCGTTCCCGTTTATCCAACATAATTTTCGCCGCAGTTTCGACACGTCATCACGTAAATTAAGTTTTTGGATTTGCAATTCATTTTCGCGTTTACGTGAAATACTTTTCCATTTTTAAATTTAAAACAAAAATAAAAAACATCGCCAAACACCTCAACATGGAAGAGAACAACGTGTTAACGGTTAAGCGAAATAATCAGTACGCATGTATGGCTACCAGTACTATCAAATGCCTAGACTTCATGTCGTACTTGTCACCGGGCATCAATTATTCGAAATTTCTCAAAGCCTTCGACGTCTCAGAGGACAAGAGATTCTTTCCGTACGATTGGCTAGATGACCTCAGTAAACTAGAACACCCGTCTCTCCCTCCTCATGCTGCTTTCTATTCGGCACTGAATTTCGCAAATATTGCACTAGAGGATTACGAATTTTGTCAAAGAGTATGGGAAGAAAACAACATGACAGTCTTCTAGTATGTTGCAACAATTTAGACATCGGTCCTTTCTTCAGTGCCACCGAAACTCCTCAGAAATATTACTTTCAACGCAATATCGACATTTTTCAAGTCAGCATATCTGTACCGGGACTCGAGCGTCACATGCTGTTTGAATGCGGTCGAGAGGCAGGAGCTTCCTTTGTTCCTAGTGATGAGACTAATAAAGATTTATATTACACCATTCAATAAAACATCATTGGTGGCCCCTCAAATTGATGAGCAATTCAAGCCCGAGAAAAAAGGAAAATATATGTTGGCATATCACTGGCTAGATTGGTTAAACAAATCGCATGACTTAGACATCAAACACAAGTTGAATCGAGGGAAAGAAAAGAAAATAGGACCCCATCCCGTGGACGGGTACGACGAAAACACCAACACCGTGTATCAAATCCACGGGTGCTACTGGCACGGGCATCGATGTTGGACGACTAAATCACAGCAAGGTAAAGATAAATGGGAACGCATGGCGAGTAAGAGGGCGAAAAAGACAGAGGTGACGACCAAGTATTTGAAAGATCAAGGTTATACCGTAGTGGAGATGCGATTTAATACCAGATTGAAATCCTTTATCGAAGCTAGGCAACCCCCTACCCCTCAGCGACAAATGACGGAAATTGAGCTTTTAAAGGCGGTGGTAGAAGAAAAATTATTTGGAATGATAGAGGTAAACATTCTAGTCCCCGAGCAATGGCCCGCTCATTTTCAACATCCGACCATGATCCCTTACGAGTACTTTGAGGAAATGTCGCCCCTCTTTTGCATTTCCGAAGTACCTCACGACGTCAGTGGCGAGCGCATGCAAAACCACGTCAAAGCATAAAGTTTATCGACCAAACCGATACGCCTACTCGTAGGAGGCATCCGTGCCAAGAAGATGTTATTAGCTACACCTTTACGCAAGTGGTACCTAGAGCACGGGCTAGTTGTCAACAAGATATATCAAATCGTAGTGAATCAATCTATACACATAATTTTACTAAGCATGTTTGTGAGTTTTTTAAAACTTTATTTTAAATTTTCCTCATTAATCTTCATTGATTGACGTGTTTACAATATTTTCTTATCCCATTTACATATTTAAACTTTGATCATTTTAAACCTTTTTTTTTCAATTGAACATTTATTGCATCACTATCATTTTGTTTCTTACTCCTCTTAAATTCTGTACATTATAATTATCTCTGACACTATTCATCTACGTATGAATGATGTTCTGTTTATTCATTTGATCTAATGCGCATGTCAATAAAGGTGTATATATTTTCTGTCAATGCGTCTTATGAGTCATTTATCAACATGCAGCTGACCAACGTGGTCGTTCTAGGGAGGTTAGATCGTGTATCCGATATGAAGGCTTTGGTTGGCGATTTGTACAATGTGTACGATCCGGCACATTTGAGTAAAGAGGGTATCAAGAGACTGCGGCGTTATGCCCGTGTTCTTTTACATACATACACATCATATCAAGTCATATTGAGTCCATAGCTCCATAAAGCATACATCATTAGAACCATATGACATGTCATACATAGATACACATAATATAAAGTCTGTTCTGTCATATCATATTAAATCAACACTGCTATATAAGTCATATATTGATACAACTCAGCCATCTCTCTATTTAAGCCTTCATGTATCATTACTATCCATGTTACGACCTGTTGCATAAAGTAATCCATGAATGTTTTAATTACTCTTTCAAAGAGTATAAATAATGTTTCTTGTATTACATGTATGTATCAATCAATGACATAAACATATATTTCAGATCATGTTCACTGCATTTTGGAATTGTTACGATACTTTGAATAACTGTTGACATCTAAAAAGTAGCATAATACAGAACTCAATACAACATTCATTTCTCAGCTAATATAACTTATATTGCAATAACATCGAAACAAATAAACTTAAGCCCCATTCACACTTTAGCAGATCGGGCCACGGATAGCTACAGAATAATGAGGTAAATAACACGTTTTAAATAGTCATGGCCAATCTGTACCAATCTGCGAGAGCCAAGAAAGTTATTGAACATGTCCAAAATTGACTGGCTTTTGCTATAGTCTATATCCAAAAGGTTTAGGAAACTGTACCAGCTCCAACGAAAGTGACTGTACTGGAAAATGCTTTGGAAATTACCATTTCCAGCATCCATCTGGTGATCCCTCCATATATTGTAGAAGGCTGTCAGAGTGCATCTGGGAAATTAATGAATAAAATCAATTAAATATTAGATACCTACAAATGTATGCATAAATACAAAATTGGTACACTAAATACATGTACTTGTACAACGAGAACTGCCCTAAAGTGGACGAATTATACCCCCGCGGGACGTTGATGCCTTGGGATATTTCTAAAATAATAGAATGTAATGGATAGCATACACATAATATCTAAATAATAAAATTTATAAAAACAAACTGCGTCAAAGTATTTTCCTATGTTCATCTTAGCTTGACGTTGCTGATAAAAGAATAGGTGGTCAGTGCAAGGTGTTTACCAGTGGTGCTATTCAGTGCGCTGGTAAATGTACCTCATTTAAAGAGGGTATCAAGAGACTGCGGCGTTATGTCCGTGTCCTTCTACATAGATACACATCATATCAAGTCATATGGAGTCCATAGCTCCATAAAATACTACACCATTAGAACCATATTATATGACATACATAGATACACATCATATCACGTCTCTACTATCATATTGAGTCAATAGCTCCATAAAATACTACATCCTTAGAACCATATTATATGACATACATAGATACACATCATATCACGTCTCTACTATCATATTGAGTCCATAGCTCCATAAAGTACTACATCTTTAGATCTATATTACATCACATACATAGATACACATCATATCGAGTCATATTGAGTCCATAGCTCCATAACGTACTACATCATTAGAACCATATTACATGACATACATAGATACACATAATATAAAGTCTGTTCTGTCATATCATATTAAATCAACACTGCTATATAAGTCATATATTGATACAACTCAGCCATCACTCTATTTAAGCCTTCATGTATCATTACTATCCATGTTACGACCTGTTGAATAAAGTAATCCATGAATGTTTAAATTACTCTTTCAAAGAGTATAAACAATGTTTCTTGTATAACATGTATGTATCAATCAATGACATAAAGATATATTTCAGATGATAAACAAAATAATGTGAAAAGTTGATGGATAACATATTACTCCTTACTATATTATCATGAGTACCCGTATCAAAATATTTCAATATATAAACTAAATTGATAAAAAGTTTTCTTTTTTTCACAATATTAAGCTTTAATATGATATTGTCTCATTTCTCACCTCAGGCGGAAATATGTATAGCGCATCATGTTCACTGCATTTTGGAATTGTTATGATATTTTGAATAACTGTTGACATCTGAAAAGTAGCATAATACAGAACTCAACACAACATTCATTTCTCAGATAATATAACTTATATTGCAATAACATTGAAACAAAGGAACTAAAGTCCCATTCACACTTTAGCAGATTGGATAGCTACAGAATAATGAGGTAAATAACACGTTTTAAATAGTCATGGCCAATCTGTACCAATCTGCGAGAGCCAAGAAAGTTATTGAACATGTCCAAAATTGACTGGCTTTTGCTATAGTCTATATCCAAAAGGTTTAGGAAATTGTACCAGCTCCAACGAAAGTGACTGTACTGGAAAATGCTTTGGAAATTATCATTTCCAGCATCTATCTGGTGATCCCTCCATATATTGTAGAAGGCTGTCAGAGTGCATCTGGGAAATTAATGAATAAAATCAATTAAATATTAGATACCTACAAATGTATGCATAAATACAAAATTGGTACACTAAATACATGTACTTGTACAACTAGAACTGCCCTAAAGTGGACGAATTATACCCCCGCGGGACGTTGATGCCTTGGGATATTTCTAAAATAATAGAATGTAATGGATAGCATACACATAATATCTAAATAATGAAATTTATAAAAACAAACTGCGTCAAAGTATTTTCCTATGTTCATCTTAGCTTGACGTTGCTGATAGAAGAATAGGTGGTCAGTGCAAGGTGTTTACCAGGGGTGCTATTCAGTGCGCTGGTAAATGTACCTCATTTAAAGAGGGTATCAAGAGACTGCGGCGTTATACCCGTGTTCTTCTACATAGATACACATCATATCAAGTGATATTGAGTCCATAGCTCCATAAAGCACTACATCATTAGAACTATATTATATGACATACATAGATACACATCATATCATGTCTCTACTATCATATTGAGTCCATAGCTCCATAAAATACTACATCATTAGAACTATATTATATGACATACATAGATACACATCATATCATGTCTCTACTATCATATTGAGTCCATAGCTCCATAAAATACTACATCATTAGAACTATATTATATGACATACACAGATACACATCATATCACGTCTCTACTATCATATTGAGTCCATAGCTCCATAACATATAAAATCAATAGAATAATATTACATGACATACACAGATACACATCATATCAAGTCATATTGAGTCCATAGCTCCATAACGTGCTACATCATTAGAACCATATTACATGACGTAAAATAGATACACATCATATAAAGTCTGTTCTGTCATATCATATTAAATCAACACTGCTACATAAGTCATATATTGATACAACTCAGCCATCACTCTATTTAAGCCTTCATGTATCATTACTATCCATGTTACGACCTGTTGAATAAAGTAATCCATGAATGTTTTAATTACTCTTTCAAAGAGTATAAACAATGTTTCTTGTATAACATGTATGTATCAATCAATGACATAATGATATATTTCAGATGATAAACAAAATAATGTGAAAAGTTGATGGATAATACATTACTCCTTACTATATTTATCATGAGTACCCGTATCAAAATATTTCAAAATATAAACTAAATTGATAAAAAGTTTTCTTTTTTTCACAATATTAAGCTTTAATATGATAGTAAAGCTTAATATGATATTAAGCTTTAATATGATATTAAAGCAGTTAGATCAGATAAATCAGAGGAGAAAACAAACCGCCCTTTCATTAAAGTAAGATTTGCAAACAAAGGTATTGATAACTTGAATCTTGGTCAAATTTTGAATCACAAAACTGTCACAGAAAAAATCCCACCATATTTCAAAAGAAAAGAAACTCCTTGTATTTCCTATAGCTACACACCAACAGTTGCATCTAAAATTTACAATTACAAACGATTCCTGCAGTGTATTGATTTAAGTAATCCCTCACTACATCCACTTCCCTGCGAATGTTCTTCATCGGATTTCAACTACTCTCCTTGTGGACACGTTATTACTGGTGACCTTAGTATAGTCAAGAACGACAAGTTGAGAGAATTGTTAAAAAAGGGTCCCAAATACAGAGAAAGTATGTCCTTTACATGGAACCAAAATGTCAAAATTATCATGGACTCTTGTGAGGAATATGCAAGACGTTGGGCAAAGAAAGAGGATGTACAGCTCGACACCCTTTCCGAATGGATAAAATCAATCAGAGGGTTACTTTTATCTAGAATTAACCGATTAAAATCAACTGTGAACACCAGATTCGTGTCTATATTTAAAGACCCTGATGTTATCACAGAACTTACCTACCTCCAAGAACATTATGTCATCACACCAGCGGACAAAGCCTCAAATAATTACACATTTACTTGCAAAAAGTACTATTTCGACAGTCTAGTTAAAGAGTTGGGTTTGAATTCGACACCAGGAAATCCCACTTACATCCCAACAAACCTTTCTGCCTCTGAAATAATAGATAACCACAAATCAGCTCTTGCTTCCTTTGGCTTCGACACTACAAATTTAGATTTAGATTTACCATACTTACACTGCATACCTAAAATGCATAAGAATCCGTACAAACAACGTTTCATCGCTGGTTCCTCAAAATGTTCTACCAAATCTGTATCGATCTTACTCACCAAAGTTTTATCTGAAATCAAATCTGGGCTACAAAAATATTGTTCGACGGTATATTCTCGCAGTGGTATCAACCAGATGTGGATTTTGAAGAATTCGAAGGAACTTTTAGAACATCTGAAATCCACTCATTTTAGTAGAGTCCATTCGATCAAAGCCTTTGATTTTTCGACACTTTACACTACAATTCCACATTCTAAATTGAAAGAAAGACTCGCAAAAATTATAAGTAATGCGTTTACAAGTAAGAACGGTAATCGCAAATACAAATTTATTGTTGTTAACTATGACGAAACCTACTTTGTAAAAGAAAAGTCAGATTCTGAAAATAAGTACACTGAAACAGACATTATTCAGATGTTAAACTTTCTGATCGACAACATTTTTGTGGTGTTTGGAGGAAAGGTCTTCCAGCAAATTGTCGGAATTCCAATGGGGACCAATTGTGCCCCACTCCTTGCCGACATTTTCCTTTACTCGTACGAAGCTGAATTCATTCAATCGTTGGTTTCTGAAGGGAAAAGATACTTAGCTTCTGACTTCAACTTCACTTACAGATACATAGACGATGTGTTGTCCATCAATAATCCAAAATTCGCGGATTACCTGAGCAGTATCTATCCTTCTGAGCTTGAAGTCAAAGAAACTACAGAGACAAATAATTCAGCATCCTATTTGGACATAATGTTGTCCCACGACACTGATGGTCACATGAACACCTCACTCTATGACAAACGTGACGACTTCAATTTCAGCATTACGAACTTTCCTTTTCTGAGTAGCAACATCCCTTCATCGCCTGCTTATGGCGTGTTCATATCTCAGTTGATACGCTATGCCAGAGCAAGTACCAAATATACGGATTTTGTTCTCAGAGCTAGGCGTCTTTCAGATAAGCTTCTCAGTCAGGGATATGTTTGTGACCGACTAACATCGTCACTGAGGAAGTTCTACGGTCGATATGGGGAACTCGTCATACACTATGATGTCCCACTATCCAGAATGGTGGATGATATTCTGTCATAGACCATTTGAACCATCCAACCAAAGATTGTACTCTATATCTTCCAAAATGGAAGTAACCGGATGTGACAGTTCTACCGAATTGAAGCGACGGGTGTTGCATGCAAGCAGGAGATGCTTACTCTTCCTGGGCACCTGGTCTCACTCTCATATCGGGCGTTCGCTTCTTTTCATATGGTGGAGGTTTTTGTTTTTGTTTGCTTTGGTTCCTGTTTTATCCTGATTTTGTATGCCTTCGGTTTCTGATTTTCTGAATTATCGATTTTGTACTGTAGACAGGGATATGGTCATTATCCATATTTGTCATTGTCTCATTTCTCACCTCAGGCGGAAATATGTATAGCGCATCATGTTCACTGCATTTTGGAATTGTTATGATATTTTGAATAACTGTTGACATCTGAAAAGTAGCATAATACAGAACTCAACACAACATTCATTTCTCAGATAATATAACTTATATTGCAATAACATTGAAACAAATGAACAAAAGTCCCATTCACACTTTAGCAGATTGGGCCACGGATAGCTACAGAATAATGAGGTAAATAACACGTTTTAAATAGTCATGGCCAATCTGTACCAATCTGCGAGAGCCAAGAAAGTTATTGAACATGTCCAAAATTGACTGGCTTTTGCTATAGTCTATATCCAAAAGGTTTAGGAAACTGTACCAGCTCCAACGAAAGTGACTGTACTGGAAAATGCTTTGGAAATTATCATTTCCAGCATCTATCTGGTGATCCTTCCATATATTGTAGAAGGCTGTCAGAGTGCATCTGGGAAATTAATGAATAAAATAAATTAAATATTAGATACCTACAAATGTATGCATAAATACAAAATTGGTACACTAAAAACATGTACTTGTACAACTAGAACTGCCCTAAAGTGGACGAATTATACCCCCGCGGGACGTTGATGCCTTGGGATATTTCTAAAATAATAGAATGTAATGGATAGCATACACATAATATCTAAATAATAAAATTTATAAAAACAAACTGCGTCAAAGTATTTTCCTATGTTCATCTTAGCTTGACGTTGCTGATAGAAGAATAGGTGGTCAGTGCAAGGTGTTTACCAGTGGTGCTATGCAGTGCGCTGGTAATGTACCTCATTTAAAGAGGGTATCAAGAGACTGCGGCGTTATACCCGTGTTCTTCTACATAGATACACATCATATCAAGTGATATTGAGTCCATAGCTCCATAAAGCACTACATTATTAGAACTATATTACATGACATACATAGATACACATCATATCACGTCTCTAATGTCATATTGAGTCCATAGCTCCATAAAATACTACATCATTAGAACCATATTATATGACATACATAGATAAACATCATATCACGTCTCTACTATCATATTGAGTCCATAGCTCCATAACATATAAAATCAATAGAATAATATTACATGACATACACAGATACACATCATATCAAGTCATATTGAGTCCATAGCTCCATAACGTGCTACATCATTAGAACCATATTACATGACGTAAAATAGATACACATCATATAAAGTCTGTTCTGTCATATCATATTAAATCAACACTGCTACATAAGTCATATATTGATACAACTCAGCCATCACTCTATTTAAGCCTTCATGTATCATTACTATCCATGTTACGACCTGTTGAATAAAGTAATCCATGAATGTTTAAATTACTCTTTCAAAGAGTATAAACAATGTTTCTTGTATAACATGTATGTATCAATCAATGACATAAAGATATATTTCAGATGATAAACAAAATAATGTGAAAAGTTGATGGATAACATATTACTCCTTACTATATTATCATGAGTACCCGTATCAAAATATTTCAATATATAAACTAAATTGATAAAAAGTTTTCTTTTTTTCACAATATTAAGCTTTAATATGATATTGTCTCATTTCTCACCTCAGGCGGAAATATGTATAGCGCATCATGTTCACTGCATTTTGGAATTGTTATGATATTTTGAATAACTGTTGACATCTGAAAAGTAGCATAATACAGAACTCAACACAACATTCATTTCTCAGATAATATAACTTATATTGCAATAACATTGAAACAAATGAACAAAAGTCCCATTCACACTTTAGCAGATTGGGCCACGGATAGCTACAGAATAATGAGGTAAATAACACGTTTTAAATAGTCATGGCCAATCTGTACGAATCTGCGAGAGCCAAGAAAGTTATTGAACATGTCCAAAATTGACTGGCTTTTGCTATAGTCTATATCCAAAAGGTTTAGGAAACTGTACCAGCTCCAACGAAAGTGACTGTACTGGAAAATGCTTTGGAAATTATCATTTCCAGCATCTATCTGGTGATCCCTCCATATATTGTAGAAGGCTGTCAGAGTGCATCTGGGAAATTAATGAATAAAATCAATTAAATATTAGATACCTACAAATGTATGCATAGATACAAAATTGGTACACTAAAAACATGTACTTGTACAACTAGAACTGCCCTAAAGTGGACGAATTATACCCCCGCGGGACGTTGATGCCTTGGGATATTTCTAAAATAATAGAATGTAATGGATAGCATACACATAATATCTAAATAATAAAATTTATAAAAACAAACTGCGTCAAAGTATTTTCCTATGTTCATCTTAGCTTGACGTTGCTGATAGAAGAATAGGCGGTCAGTGCAAGGTGTTTACCAGTGGTGCTATTCAGTGCGCTGGTAAATGTACCTCATTTAAAGAGGGTATCAAGAGACTGCGGCGTTATACCCGTGTTCTTCTACATAGATACACATCATATCAAGTGATATTGAGTCCATAGCTCCATAAAGCACTACATCATTAGAACCATATTACATGACATACATAGATACACATCATATCACGTCTCTACTGTCATATTGAGTCCATAGCTCCATAAAATACTACATCATTAGAACTATATTATATGACATACATAGATAAACATCATATCACGTCTCTACTATCATATTGAGTCCATAGCTCCATAAAGTACTACATCATTAGATCTATATTACATCACATACATAGATACACATCATATCAAGTCATATTGAGTCCATAGCTCCATAACGTGCTACATCATTAGAACCATATTACATGACATACATAGATACACATAATATAAAGTCTGTTCTGTCATATCATATTTAATCAACACTGCTATATAAGTCATATATTGATACAACTCAGCCATCACTCTATTTAAGCCTTCATGTATCATTACTATCCATGTTACGACCTGTTGAATAAAGTAATCCATGAATCTTTTAATTACTCTTTCAAAGAGTATAAACAATGTTTCTTGTATAACATGTATGTATCAATCAATGACATAAAGATATATTTCAGATGATAAACAAAATAATGTGAAAAGTTGATGGATAATACATTACTCCTTACTATATTTATCATGAGTACCCGTATCAAAATATTTCAATATATAAACTAAATTGATAAAAAGTTTTCTTTTTTTCACAATATTAAGCTTTAATATGATACTGTCTCATTTCTCACCTCAGGCGGAAATATGTATAGCGCATCATGTTCACTGCATTTTGGAATTGTTATGATATTTTGAATAACTGTTGAAATCTGAAAAGTAGCATAATACAGAACTCAACACAACATTCATTTCTCAGATAATATAACTTATATTGCAATAACATTGAAACAAAGGAACTAAAGTCCCATTCACACTTTAGCAGATTGGGCCACGGATAGCTACAGAATAATGAGGTAAATAACACGTTTTAAATAGTCATGGCCAATCTGTACCAATCTGCGAGAGCCAAGAAAGTTATTGAACATGTCCAAAATTGACTGGCTTTTGCTATAGTCTATATCCAAAAGGTTTAGGAAACTGTACCAGCTCCAACGAAAGTGACTACTGGAAAATGCTTTGGAAATTATCATTTCCAGCATCTATCTGGTGATCCCTCCATATATTGTAGAAGGCTGTCAGAGTGCATCTGGGAAATTAATGAATAAAATAAATTAAATATTAGATACCTACAAATGTATGCATAAATACAAAATTGGTACACTAAATACATGTACTTGTACAACTAGAACTGCCCTAAAGTGGACGAATTATACCCCCGCGGGACGTTGATGCCTTGGGATATTTCTAAAATAATAGAATGTAATGGATAGCATACACATAATATCTAAATAATGAAATTTATAAAAACAAACTGCGTCAAAGTATTTTCCTATGTTCATCTTAGCTTGACGTTGCTGATAGAAGAATAGGTGGTCAGTGCAAGGTGTTTACCAGTGGTGCTATTGAGTGCGCTGGTAAATGTACCTCATTTAAAGAGGGTATCAAGAGACTGCGGCGTTATACCCGTGTTCTTCTGCATAGATACACATCATATCAAGTGATATTGGGTCCATAGCTCCATAAAGCACTACATCATTAGAACCATATTATATGACATACATAGATACACATCATATCACGTCTCTACTATCATATTGAGTCCATAGCTCCATAACATATAAAATCAATAGAATAATATTACATGACATACACAGATACACATCATATCAAGTCGTATTGAGTCCATAGCTCCATAACGTACTACATCATTAGAACCATATAACATGACGTAAAATAGATACACATCATATAAAGTCAGTTCTGTCATATCATACTAAATCAACACTGCTATATAAGTCATATATTGATACAACTCAGCCATCACTCTATTTAAGCCTTCATGTATCATTACTATCCATGTTTCGACCCGTTGAACAAAGTAATCCATGAATCTTTTAATTACTCTTTAAAGAGTATAAACAATGTTTCTTGTATTACATGTATCTATGGATCAATGGCACGGATAGCTACAGACTAATGAGGTAAATAACACGTTTGTAAATAGTCATGGCCAGTCTTCGCAATCTGTACGAATCTGCGAGAGCCAAGAAAGTTATTGAACATGTCCAAAATTGACTGGCTTTTGCTATAGTCTATATCCAAAAGGTTTAGGAAACTGTACCAGCTCCAACGAAAGTGACTGTACTGGAAAATGCTTTGGAAATTATCATTTCCAGAATCTCTCTGGTGATCCCTCCGTATATTGTAGAAGGCTGTCAGAGTGCATCTGGGAAATAAATGAATAAAATCAATTAAATATTAGATACCTACAAATGCATGCATAAATACAAAATTGGTACACTAAATACATGTACTTGTACAACTAGAACTGCCCTAAAGTTGACGAATTATACCCCCGCGGGACGTTGATGCCTTGGGATATATCTAAAATAATAGAATGTAATGGATAGCATACACAGCATATCTAATTAATAAAATTTATAAAAACAAACTGCGTCAAAGTATTTTTCTATGTTAATCTTAGCTTGACGTTGCTGATGTTCTCCATAGACCGATGTTAAACTCGATCCCCATCTGAAATTTTCTTTCACTGTGAGCATAATGTTAGTTGTACAGACATATACATTACATCTTTAGTTATGAGATTTCGAGATCTATCCCCCTATATAAATTTCAATTGGAAGATATGTCAACAAAGAAATTTTAACTTCAAATTTCCAATATCTGAAGTGAGCTACACGAACAGTTGCTTGAAGTCTCAGACAATTAAATAAATGAGTAGCATTCAAAACATGTGAATATGACATTTACCTCTAATACAGAAGTCTTGGTGTATCTTGACCTTTTTTCTGGAATTTTATACAAGTCCAGATTGATCTGATCCTCTAACTTGGCATCTTTGTAATACGTTTTCATTCTTCTGCGATGTCTGGCTCTCTGTATGAATAAAAACATAACAAAAATAGCTAAAATGGTATATGTAAGATTGAACTGCTTCACTGAAAATAGTACATCTCATGTTAGAGTTATTGAATGACTATATATACATGTAAAACAAAGGAGGGGATCTCCAACAACACCCGGTTGTAGCACTCACAGCAAAACCCCAAATCACCCAATGCAAAAACACAAAGCAGACAAGCACGGAAAGAGACGCATAAGGGAAAAGGAACTTCAACGCACAACACGGAAACATCAAACACAAAGGACTACACATAAACCAACGAGGCCAACTTGATATTTTGCAGAGTTGAAACAGAATACTTGAGAATATATTCAATTGATTCAATATTTTATTCCCTGTGTATACAGGAAATCAAATTCTTAAAGAGATTTATTAGTCTAAGAATAATAATTCAAATCCTACCTGCCAAAATATAATCAAAATAATAAGTGAATATTTCAATAATAGTTTAATCATCGTATCGCACAAGAGACAATCGTTGCGGCAAAGAGTGGTGCAATATCATAGAAATCCCTTATGTGGACATTGGCGCAGGCAATTTTTAAGAATGACGAGCTGGTTGGCCGAAATTTTCAGGGTGGTAAGGGGAAGGGGAAGTTGTCTCCAAGAAGGTGGCATGCAACAGTTTACGCTTACGCTGATACCTACGGAAGATCAAAATCAGACTTTGTGAAAGCTTGTAAAGGGATTAACAGTGGAATCCGTCACTTAAAATAAATTCATTCAACAAAGGAGGAATTTAGGTTAGAATATGAACATTATCTATGCACTGAACGATATAATGTAGTTATCACATTTATTACATACAAAGTATGTTATCTGTCTATGTATCTCCAAACTACCACTTTGAAATATTTACTTATTTATTCCGTGTATATTTATAAAATAAAAAAATTGCTTTGATCATGATGATGAGGAAGTACAAAAGTAGTTGTTACATTTTACATACAAATAATATGATTATGGCAAAACCATTGTGAGGACGCAGATGAAATATAATTTCAATGAATTAATACCCAATTTTCACCATACATCATTGAATATTTTTTTTACTAAGTAAATAAGAATAAAATATGTCATACAATATGTGTTCTTGTTATTTTTCCAGCATCATTTTTACCGTCTTTATCAGCCTTACATTAATTTTTTTTTTCTTGAAATCCAGAATCATCTACAAGAGAGGGGATATTATAGACAATTTCTAGATCGACAGCATGTACATAACTCGTAAATGCGGGGAAACAATTCTCAATGTCACAAAACAATCAGTTAAAACATGAAATCGCAATGCTTAATTTTGAAACATAAATGACAGATAAGAAAAGATCAAGTAATGTCATCTTAATCTATACATTTTAATTCCTTGGACCTTGACGAAAACCAAGGAAAAGAGAACTCGGGTAAGAAAACTGTGGACACAAACCATTAAATTTAAAAAAAAAGAAAAAAAGAATTTTACTGTTTTCTGAAGTATTTATATATTGTAAGATTAATATGTATCTTGATTATTCAATGAATTCAATTAAACTTTTAAATGTTTACTTTTTAAATCTCATTAGGTGATGAAATGTCAGTTGTCGTATCAGGAATATGTATCCCCACTTGCACCCACCCACCCCTCTCCCCTTTTACTTTCACTGGAAAAATTAGCATTCAAAATGTAGAAGAGAGAGAAAACGTCCTTTTCGGCGCCGTGTATAGTGTTATCAGCAATATATCGTTTTATGGGATGGTCTGGAAAAGGGAGTTAAAACTTACAAATTAAGTACAGTATAACATTAGTATTACAGGATTTTCCCTTCTAAATAATGTAAATGATTTTCCAATGTAATATCTGAAGACAAAATTCTTACTCATTCCTTTACTTACAAAAAGGGTGAAAGGGAGGGGGAGGAAGGAGAGAGGGGGAGAAGGAAGGGTGCTGGAGGGGAGATAAGGGGGCGGAGAGAGCGGGTACCCCATGTCTGCTCCCCATCCCCATAAAAGGCAAGGATGAATGGGAGGGGGAGGAAGGAGGCAGCTGGAGGGAGGGAGAGGTAGGAGAAGGGAGCGGGACAGGGGAGAGAAGTTAGTAGAAATCTACCCCCTGTCCCCCCCCCTTTGATTACAATCACCCCCCCCCCCCCCCTTCTAAAAAAAAATCTGAAGCCTTCACCCCTCTTCCTTGGATCCGCTTATGATTTACCTCCAAGGAAAAAAATGCCCAGCCTTATTTCTGACACAAAAAAATATACTTCATGCTTTGAACAGAGTCCCAGCTGTGTTGACCTATTTGTACTAAATACTGTAAATGATGACGTAAGTTGTGACGCGTTGTAAACAGAACCAAAAGCAGCAGACATTTAGAAGTTTGTGTTGGGATTTACACTGCATAGATTTCCTGTATATTCTACATGTAGATCTTATATATGTGGAGAGAAACCACATTATTCAATCTACAGGTATCAAAATATCAGCTGCAAATCATCCTCGAAAGCGGAATGAAGTTCGGTAAGTCGCTGATCGCGCTGATATTTTTTTGTTTGTTTTTTTTCTCCCAGCATTATGAGTTTATCCATGGATTTTTCTGAGGGAGCTGTCGATGAAAGAAAGTCCGCGAAACAAAGTTGTATGCTGACGTCGCGTCGCATGCTGACGTCACGTAATTTTCGAAGAGGATATTCAGACTAAACATGATATATGTTGGAAATGATGGTGCAATGTCAGTATTACGTGAAGCAAAGTACAAATCATACATTGGGACACTGGAGGAGTAAACTAAACGAAGAATATTCAAAGGAGATCGAGAAATCTTGATCATCGATGGGTTTCATTCTGTCGAGAAGTGACATTGTCAAAAAAATAAGCTTGCGCTTCACGTCGATCAAATGGGCAATGGGGAGAATGACGTCATTGACCACGGTTTTGGAACCTATAGGTATAGCATAGAATTCAATTGAAAAACACCATTTTTCCTATATATATACACGTGTTACCTTGATGAGGACTACGTCCGCGCCGCCGCAGCGCGGACGTAGTCCTCTATTACTACATTTCGATGATGTTTTTCGACAAGATTCCAAATGTCGACAAAATGTATATGATGTCAAATTGACAAAGGGCCGTCATAAGAATCATAAGAATTCCCATAGGAACGGTTGCGAACCTGAGAATGAATAACATTCCAAAATGAGATATTCCACAGGTGTATTCCCTGTAACCAGACCTTCATTTTCGTGCGTGAACATCGACGGCGGATGCGGCTAGACAAACAAGGGATGTTTTCTGGGCACCTGATACCACCTATTGCTTGCTAGGGGCTAGTCGATACTCATTTTGGTGCTCTATTGTGAGTTAAAGAAGATCGTGCGAGTGCTGTTGAGATTGTTGTCAGGATATTTTTTAATCACATTTCTAGACTCCATAACTTTTTCCTAGTGACCGTGACCTGGAAATTCTACCTACTTTCAAATTATTTTGTTTGGTAAGTGATTTAGCTTTTATATTCTTTATGACAAGACCTATCTACGCAAACCATAAATTTTGACCAAATGATCTTGATATTTGACCTACAATGAAAATGGGCTATATCTTGATTTTTAAGTGAAAACTGCTGAAAATTCTGGAGATTAAGATTTTGATGACGATGCTGGAACAGAAAACTCCTCTACTACTGTTGGATGTCACAAAAGGGGCCTGATCAAAATTTCATATAATAGACGAGATAACTTGTAAAGGACAGGTTCGTAAGATATATATATATATATATATAGTGACAAATTTAATCCCTTAAGCCACACAACCACAAATTTTTACATTATTCATGTAAACCCTAATTTCGCTTATACTTAATACTCATTTTGTTGCAATTCAGGCAGACATTAACTTTATCACATACAAAAAGAAGGGAGGAGATCTCCAACAAGACCCCGTTGCAGCATCAACAGTAAAACATCAAAACACCCTATGCAAAAACACGAAAGACGAGTACAGCATGAGACGGAAAAGAGACACACGACATGTAAACATCAAACACAAAATACTACACATAAACATGAATCAAAATGTACGTCTTTGAATTTCCCTCTCATACAAGTCTAAAAGAAGGGAGGGGATCTCCACCCAGACTCTGTTGCAGCACCAACAGGAAAACACAAAACACCGGATGCAAAAACACAAAGACGAGCATACTTAGACTTCGTCGTTCTAGAGTGTGGAAGTGGGAATACCATTCAGGAAATAAATTGACCTGAGGATGCCATGCCATGAAACTTTGAATTCCGTATCGCACAAGAGACAATCGTTGCGGCAAAGAGTGGTGCGATTTCTCAGAAAAACTTCATGTGGAGGTAAGCGCAGGCAATCTTTAAGAAATACGAGCTAGTTTACCGTAATTTTCAGGGTTGTAAGGGGAAACAAACGTTGTCTCCAAGAAGGTAGCATGCAACAGGTCACGCCTACGACAATACCTACAGACGATCAAAATCAGATTGATCAGTGGAATCCGTCACTTAAAATAAATTCATTCAACAAAGGAGGACGTCAGGTTAGAATATGAACATTATCTATGCACTGAACGATATAATATAGTTATCACATTTATTACAAACAAAGTATGTTATCTGTCTATCTTATCTCCAAACTAGCACTTTGAAATATTTACTTATTTATTCCGTAGTTATTTATAAAATAAAAAAAAATTGCTTTGTTCATGATGATGAGGAAGTACAAATGTAGCTGTTACATTTTACATACAAATTTTACTACATGTAAATCAATCTTAAATGCAACTCAAATAAAACGTTTCCATCATTCACTTGTTCAGCATTGGTGTTCCTTAATACTGTGTGGTGTTTCCGTCTTTTAAAATCACAGCAGGAATGATCTTGTGAATGTGGACTATGTATCGTATGAACTTCACATCTACACATTCCCGCAACTAGTTTTTCCTTTCGTTTCGGTTTTATCTTTGAACATGTGAAGTTTTTTTTCATTTTTGACCACAAGTTCTCTATTGGGTTCAGGTCTGGAGAGGAAGGAGGAGTCTGCATTACTTTGTCTGTTATTCCTCTATCACTCATCCATGTTTTGGTCGATTTACTATTGTGCTTACTGTCGTTATCCTGAAAAAAAAAAAATAATTGATGAAGACATTAAACTTTGTATTTATGCCAGGTGAAGGTCTTGTGAGGAAATTACATGTGAATTACTGAAATTTTTGGACATCATAATTTTCATACTTTTTGGTCATTTTACATTGTTTAGACTGAGGATCACTGACGAGGGTTTAGTACCCGAAACGTGCATGTCTGGTAAATTTATCAGGTCTTAAATGGTGCTATTGAATTTGAAGACGCTTAACATTCTTATACAAATGATTGAAAGTATGTGAAAGGTCAAGGTTACATGGTTAATGGTTTCAAATGAAACTTAAACTACAAAATGAAATTGTTGTTAGCATATATGTATATAATATTACAAAGAAGGTCATAGATCGAGTTCACCACTACTGGCATGGTACCAAATGAAAGCTCTGCTCAGCCACAAGGAATCAAAGTTCTCCAGCTAGTAAATGGTGTGATTGTACACAAACCTCTCATCTATCTGCCAAATATTAGTATATCACACAAAGAATACAAATTTGGTACATGACACTGGTAAAATGACCATTAATGAACTAGAAGTACTGCGCTTAAAGTACTACTACAAGCTTGATGTGTTTGTACCAGATAGAGACTAAATCCTTCTGAAAAAGTTCTCTCTGCAAATTGTATGAAGTTCCCTTAAAATTAAAGAGGGCGCTACTGAAATTATTTTGGTGGTTCCGCTGAAAGCATCACTGATGAGAATTTGATATTCGAAACACGTGTCTGGTGCATGGAAATATATTTGGAATTTTCTTCAAGAAGGTATAGAGTTGGAACCCTTCGACATTCTTAAAAGGTATCACAGTACTAAATGGATATTTCCCTTTGGGTATACGGTAAACATGGCTGCTATTAAAAGATAGTTCCAAACTTTAATATTTCCTAAATGAAAGGTAGGAATTAAAGTTAGTTAAGTTCAAAACACTGGTCAATCATAGAGTAATCTACTGTAGCTATGGTGGTAGGATAGTACACAGTGAGTAATGTGGTTCTATAATCCACGTGTTTGATTTCAACGTAAACGTTGGGCAAGTAACTTCAAGCGGCTAGATCTTTCTAGACTCTGTGCTCAACTTTTTTTCTAGGTATTGTTTTTATACATCATAAGCCTTAGTATACATGAATTTCATAATGAAACTCTTCGATGAATGTCGTTAGAGAAGGGAGAACCATTTGAAATAGGTCAATTTAACATGGGGGTCTATGGGAGAGTTCTTTAGTACTGTGATACCTGCAAGGACCAAATATGAAAATGATGCAGATTGACCTTTGACCTGATGCTGCTAGGTACATAACCTGGTTACAGTCAAACTTCATTTATGTAGTAATCATCGATTTTAGATGGAGGGAAAATCAGCTACAGAGGATGATAGAGAAAATTGATAGAACTAAGTCAAATTCAGGGGGGAGGGTGATTTTTGGAATGAAAATTCATACTGTAATCAGAAAGGGGGTGTGCCAAAATATGGTAGATTAAAAGTAACATTTCCCAATAGAAAAAAAATATTACTAGCTCACCGTTTTATGAACAAATTACAACATAACACAAACTTTCTCATATGCAGGTGTCTCACATCTGTCACAACTCTTTGTGCATAAATCCTTATATCATCAGATGTTAAACGTCTTCAAATTCGATAGCATCATTTGAAACCAGATAAATTTGCAGCATGGACCAGACCTGCACCTTTCGGGTACTTAACCCTCGTCAGTGATCCTCAGTTTAAACAATGTAATATGGCAAAAAGGTATGAAAATTATTTAGTCCAAAAATGTATCGAAAGACGCAGCAGAATTAGTGGGATATGATGCTACAGGACCCATGTTTTAGAAATTTCAAGAAATTTGGTAACAGAAATTCAAATGCATTGAAGAGACAGACGATCAACCGAAGTTGATCGAATTTGGCTACATGTGCCCTCGGGGACTCCTTGTCCACTAGCATTGACACTGACCAAGTAGTTCAAATGTTAAACGTCTTCAAATTCAAGAACCAAACAATGTGAATTTTGCTAGAAATTCATGAAAATTCACTGTTCCCTTGCAATGTATGCATCATGAGGGTTATCCAGACTGCATATTTTAGATGCATGAGGTACCATTTAACTCTTAGTATAGGAATGATCTACCACAACTTTAACATCTGTTAGTCCTTTGTTGTACAATGTGCTTATATCCTTTAAATTGTCATATGATCTTATTTTTTTCAGTTTATTCTCACTTCTATGTAGTTTATATTGTGCACCTTTTTTGTCGCTTCGCATGATATTTATTCCTTACGTCAATTGATTTCAGCGTTTTAGCAGCGCGGTTACCTGGCGGAAGTGGCGCACCAATGGATCACGCTTCCGCAACGTTGAAGTTCCTATGCCGTCATTTACACGACTCACCGCAGAAAGTGTCCTATTTGGAAAGTTCCTCGCGTAAGTAATTGCCTTCGGATCTGATTTGCGATACGCTTTATGAACAGCCTCAGTCTTTTGCATCGAACTGTTATACTTAGTCTGGCTAAGAATTTTGGGTCCCAATCTAAGTTGATCAATGTGAGCACTGTCATTTTGGTTTTCTAGACATATTAGACTCCTCCTGGCATGAATTGTCTCTTCTAGTGATCAGAAGCTGTACCTTTACACACAGTTGAATAGTTCTGACATGTTTTGCCACATTTTCCAGTGTAACAGTCAATGATTGCAACTAGTGTTTTATCCAGAGCGCTTCTCAATTTAACTTCATCGCCTTTGTACATGCGTAAATCTATAGCAAATCTTTGCTGGTAGTGTTTCCGGTCACACAAGTAGTCCTTCTTATTTGAACTTTACATAGTAAGATAGATAACTCTTTTATTCTTGTTCTCTGTTTCTTTCTTTTTTTTTTTCTAAGTAGCATTACAAATAAGTAGTTTCATGTTGTTGTCATTTTCTATTAATAGAAATTATCTCATTGCAAAATCATTGTGCAATTCTATTTTGAGAAAGTCATTGTAAAGGATTAGATATTGATTGTGCATGGAGTTTAAAGCTTTCATAAACATGAAAGGTATTTATTATTTTGTTCTTCTATTTAGTTGATAAATAAATAAGAGTCCCAAATTAGACATAAGCTCTTTTGACTCATTTGCTAGAGTGAATAAGGTACTAAAGCAACTATTCTTTTTTCCATCTTCTTTATTGTGACACTTCAGTTCCGAGGAAGGTATAATAAAGGAGGAATCCGTCTGTTGCTTGCAACAGTAGCCATCTAGTTAAAACTATATTTGATTCTATCCACAGGAAAATTTTCTATGAGACTTTGAAATATGAATTTTCAAAGGTATCTGCAAATGATATTAAAGGTGTTATTCCGGTTCTCCTTATGCTATTGGAAATTAATTTTTATTTCACTTCTAAAATCTTTATAAATGTATAATGTAAATATGGAAAAGATAAGATGAATTGTGTTTTAAAGATGCAGTGTCCTTGAAAATAATTTTTTATTGAAAATGTAAATTTTACTCCAAACGGTCTAGATGGAGAAAAAATTGAGCCAGAAAAAAAATTTATATGAAAATATGCAGTAACCACTCTAATATTGTCGATTGTGTAATAATTAAATCTCCGTATACCTCTATAGTAAAAACTCAATACATTGTAGGTGGCGCTAGTGGAATGAATTAGAACTGCGCACCCCAAATTCAAAATGACGTTTTTAAAGGTCTAAAACTGCGAAAGTGTGCGTTAGATTGGCCTGAAAATTTGAATTTGTACAGATGAAAATGTATACTTTCATATGAAAAGAAAGATTTTGCATTACAAAATTTTGTTAAATTAATTAATTTTCAGGGACACCGTCCCTTTAAACAAAGGCATGATACTTGAATACAATATATGACCCTGTCACTCAAAAAATGCAATTTTAAGAAAATTGAAAGTAGTTGATAGTTAATTATAAGAAATTCTGTGGATAAATCTTTGTCAAAAACTAACAAAATGATCAACAATACCCAGAGATAATTTAATGATTAAATGAGAAAAATGAATTTAGGATTAAAATTAACAATGCTGTATATTTGTAATTTTTTCTTCCAAAATAGTCCCTTTTTGATAAAGTGATATTAGCTTTCCTGTAATGTAAATTTGTCAACAAATAAATCGTAATAAATTTTGAATTTCCTATTTTATCCATGCTAAAGGGCAAGGGGCGGTAAGGGGGTTTCTAGGCCCAAAATTATTGTTAATTCCGAAGATTTAAAAATATTGAAATTGATACTAAAATTGGTAAAAAGAAGCTTGTCTTTAATAGATTCAACATGAAAAATGTTTAATTTCTTTTTTTCGTTGGAGTTATACCCCTTTGAAATCACCTATGAAACCGGAAATGAACAAAAAATCAATATAATTTCATACGTGATAGCAAAATTAGACTTGGCCACATGAAAACAACAAGTTCATATTTTTTCTGTATATCCATATAAGTATTTTGTAAATGCTGTGAAAGTATGAATCTGTTGTTTTCATGTGGCCACATTTAAAACGGAAGGAAATCAATGACTGTTACCATGCAAGCGGGTCGTTTTGGAAACAGAAAAACACCTTTTAACTACTATAATACAAGAATTATTTGAGTAAAATCGATACAGTTCAATAGATTTTGTTCTGTTGTTATTGATTATATTGATTATTTATTCCCACATGCACGCAATCAAATAATACAGACAAAAATGTCTTTCAAATGTTTATTATCCTCGAAACATAACGGATATATTCAGGACGATAGAATGACATCATACTGAATATATGACGTCATATATGTTCGCGACTATGATATTGCTTGCATTTTGCGAAAAAAAGTGGTCAATTCATATTCATATTGAATCAACACGACAGAGTATCTAAAAGGGTACTAGTACAGTCGGCATTTATAAAATGTCAAACTTTAAGCCAGAATCAACGAATTAAAATATTTAAAAAAAAAAACCCTGAACAAGAAACAAGAAAAAGGAGAAAAACTAAACAAACAACATCAACACCCCAAGCATACACAAAAATCAACCAAACAAACTATTATATTAAAACTACCCTCCGTTTAAAAAAATATATTTATTTCATATCAAATAGAGAAATAAAGGCCATGTAAAATAGACACCACCGCGTATGATTTGCCGTCCACAAGATGTACTTATTTTTGCAAATTCAGGGGGAAAATATTTGTCATGTCTCATTTTCGACTGAGAATTTTTAAAAAATTTTATTGAAAATGTGTTATAGAAAAAATGTTGTTAATATTTAAAATGAAATTTGTTCAAACGGACACGGTCATTTCACGGTAATGGACATTCTGCGAATATTCTGTACATACATGTATATATATATCGATATTGATCACGCTTTGTAGTTGTGCTTAAACAATTACAGTAGCACATTCTGTATCTTCATAACTTTTTCCTTCATTTTTTTTCAATGATGGATATTTCAATCAGAACATATATTTAGGGGTTACCATGCGTGTGTTTTACAAAAACTGACAGGGTATCGGCGAATCCCATGTCAGAAATTGAGTTTTATCGCGAGGATCAGGGTGTTCAGAAAGTAGAAAATATCCTTACTTTACCAAAAGCAAAACGTACTTAATGAAATAATCAATCTAACTAAAACTCAGCTCTCTTTATTTCGTAATCTATGTAGTTTACGAAATAAAGAGAGCTGAATTTTAATTAGACTGTAAAATGATGCAAAAATACAGTAGAAATTATTGAGTGCTGAACTGGATTCTGGAAGGTATTATAGGTAGCGCTATGATACACAATTTTATGTTTAAATTATTGATTACTAATAAACTTTATTAGCATATACGTTTGAATTTCTTAATCGATCCCTTTTCTATGTAAAAACAACGTGTGTAATTATATAATCATGCAGTGGCGAATCTATAGGGTCTCAGAGAAACGGGGGGGGGGGGGGGGGGGGCGAAGACAAGTTTTTAAGAAAATTGTTCATAGAAAAAGGAAGATAAGAGTCAAGAAAAGTCTTATTGAGCGGTACGGCAGCCAACGCATGATTGAATTATTTATTTACTTCAATATTTTATTTATATTTTTAATGTTTTGATAAGAGGTGCATCAAGTTGTTGTGTTGAAATTGAGACATGCGAGGTATTTCTTGAAACTGGCGAGCGGTAGCTAGCCAATGATTTTTTAAAAATAGAAAACAAAACCCATTTCTATTAGAAACGACAATGTTGACCACCACAAAGAGGGGATCGGAGCCCTCTCATACCCCTCTAAATTCGCAAATCAAAACACATTAGAAAAGACATCACAATGCAAAGTAAGCTGAAAAAAGCATCAAATAGTGCCAACAATTCTGATTCAATGACTTTCTGCGAAAAAGGGGGGGGGGGCTAGGTTTTTTTCTTTTTTTGCTTTATCTGGGCTGGTCTTCTGGGATGAATCGGACGAGAAAAATGTCGAGCCGGAAGGGGGAGGGTTTAAATAGGGTCTGCTTGGTCACATGTACCGGAAATACAAACACATGTACTTTTTTAAGGCCTTGGTGAAAAGTACCATTATAATAACATTAATATGTCACGTAAGATTTCCATCAGTCAACAAAGGCGTGTCCATATAACCCCTCATTATATTACTGTGCAACCTACCATGTACATATACTAGTATTATATCGTGATATTAATTGTTTATCTACACAATTAATACCATAAATAGTATTAGAATATAGCAGCAAATTACCTATAGACAACGTCCCATTACAATGTGATCGTAACGTCATATGGCGTCAAAATCAGTGAAAAATACAGCTGACCATCCTGTCTTCAAATTAGTGTAGAATCGCAGCGGGATGTCCTATTCTCAAAATTTAAATTGATTTATACTCTGTAAATCCTGTATTTTCAATGACCAATGTTTGTCCCAGTTTTGAAATTGGGCCGATTTTGGCCCTTACCGCCCCTTGCCCTTTAAATTTTATTTAAACAAGTTAAAAGTCATGTTTGTAAAACATTAATGCCCCCTACCCTTTCTGTGATTAAAGTCCGTCACAACTTTATACTTGATTTTCATTTGATGTGTCTGTACACAAAATTTCATTTCAATATGTGAATCCACTCCAGAGGTATTGAACGGAAACTGTTGTCGTGGTCCGACCGACGGACCGATAGACAGAAAGTCAGACAGCGGCAAAGCAATATGTCCCCTCTTCTTCAAAGAGGGCATAAAAATTTTTGATTGAACCCAAATATGAACTTGACCTAGATTTTTGTTTGATGTGTCTGAAAACAAAATTTCATTTCAATATGTAACTCCACTCAAGAGATATTGAACGGAAACCCTGAAATTTTGGTATTTTTCGAAGTGCAAGGGGCATAACTCTGTCAAAATTTTGTTCATCGGACCTAAATATGAACTTGACCTAGATTGTCATTTGATGTATCCGTATACAAAATTTCATTTCAATATGTAACTCCACTCAAGAGATATTGAACGAAACCCTGAAATTTTGTTTTTTTTTTTTCGAAGTGCAAGGGGCATAACTCTGTCAAAATTTTGTTGATCGGACCCAAATATACACTTGACCTAGATTTTAATTTGATGTGTCTGTATACAAAATTTCATTTCAATATGTAACTCCACTCAAGAGATATTGAACGGAAACCCTGAAATTTTGGTATTTTTCGAAATGCAAGGGGCATAACTCTGTCAAAATTTTTTTGATCGGACCCAAATATGAACTTGACCTAGATTTTTGTTTGATGTGTCTGTATACAAAATTTCATTTCAATATGAACTCCATTCAAGAGATATTGAACGGAAACCCTGAAATTTTGGTATTTTTCGAAATGCAAGGGGCATAACTCTGTCAAAATTTTTTTGATCGGACCCAAATATGAACTTGACCTAAATTTTTGTTTGATGTGTCTGTATACAAAATTTCATTTCAATATGTGAATCCATTCCAGAGATATTGAACGGAAACTGATGTCGCGGACCGACCGACAGACCGACATACCGACAGACCGACCGACAGCGGCAAACCTATATGTCCCCTCTTCTTCGAAGGGGGGCATAAATATTTAAGTCCCATAGCTCAGTAATGACAAATCGAATGAACCTGAAAATAAAAAGACGGTTTTCTCTTTACAGTCTCATTAAAATGTACAAATATGAAAATCAGATGAGGTATATTGAAGTTAATGCGTTCCATAAATGGACGATTAGACAGCGCCATACCATAATATGTCCAGCTGTAAAATGATGGGCGTATAAAAACCTCTTATAAATGTCAAAGAATATCATTTCTTCATAAAGTATAAAAATTTTCAAAACATTGCACCTAAAAAAAGATTCTTAAAGAATTTTAAAGTATTTTTTAATATCTTCACATTATTTAAAAATTCTAAGTCCCAACACTTTGTAATGACAATCTGTAAATGTAATAACCTGAAAATCGAAAGGAAGATTCCTCTCCACTGTCTGATTATAATGTACAAATTTCATGAAAATCTGTTGATGCATATTCAAGATATTGTGTTTCATAACTGGACAGACAGATGGACTGATATCGCCATACCAAACTACATCCCGTCAAATGACAGGAATATAAAAATGGGTGAATCAGATGGAGCAAAACTTTAACTTGATTGGTATCAAATTGAGTTATAATCGCATACCAAATATGAGTTACATGTATGTAATGACAGCGAAAAAAGTCTGGAAAACCAAACTCAGATGGATAGAAAGATGGACGGCAGACAAACCGGATGGAAACTATAAGTCCCCTCCTGTGAACCAGTGGGGGACTAATAATGTAAAAATTATAAGCATGACGGCACGTACGCTATGACAATACCTTACTTGACTTTTAATCAAGTGACCTAAAATATCGTTATGAAATATTATTTATTGTATGTTTTAGGATAAAAGTCAAAAGAGATCTTTGTTGGCGACAAAAGCAATGATATTCATAATAAACCTCATAAATGAGGAAGGATTCAGAAGGATTTGCCTGGAGAAGAAGGTATATATAACAAAAACATGTCATTAATTATATATTTCATTTATCGTGAAAAGGGGAAAATAACAGACAAAATTTTGTTTGCAAAATATGTCCTTACTGTAAAAATAATCAGAACAGAAAACAGCTAGAAATGAAATAGCAATATGACAATCAAAAATACTGAAAATTATGATGTACCTTTTGGCGCCCCTTAATGTGGTAGACCCCTTTAATGAGACCCAGATCATTGCCTATGAATATGTAACTCCATTCAAGAGATATTGAACGGAAACCCTGAAATTTTGGTATTTTTCGAAATGCAAGGGGCATAACTCTGTCAAAATTTTTTTGATCGGACCCAAATATGAACTTGACCTAGATTTTTGTTTGATTTGTCTGTATACAAAATTTCATTTCAATATGTGAATCCATTCCAGAGATATTGAACGGAAACTGATGTCGCGGACCGACCGACATACCGACAGACCGACCGACAGCGGCAAACCTATATGTCCCCTCTTCTTCGAAGGGGGGCATAAATATTTAAGTCCCATAGCTCAGTAATGACAAATCGAATGAACCTGAAAATAAAAAGACGGTTTTCTCTTTACAGTCTCATTAAAATGTACAAATATGAAAATCAGATGAGGTATATTGAAGTTAATGCGTTCCATAAATGGACGAATAGACAGCGCCATACCATAATATGTCCAGCTGTAAAATGATGGGCGTATAAAAACCTCTTATAAATGTCAAAGAATATCATTTCTTCATAAAGTATAAAAATTTTCAAAACATTGCACCTAAAAAAAGATTCTTAAAGAATTTTAAAGTATTTTTTAATATCTTCACATTATTTAAAAATTCTAAGTCCCAACACTTTGTAATGACAATCTGTAAATGTAATAACCTGAAAATCGAAAGGAAGATTCCTCTCCACTGTCTGATTATACTGTACAAATTTCATGAAAATCTTTTGATGCATATTCAAGATATTGTGTTTCATAACTGGACAGACAGATGGACTGATATCGCCATACCAAACTACATCCCGTCAAATGACAGGCATATAAAAATGGGTGAATCAGATGGAGCAAAACTTTAACTTGATTGGTATCAAATTGAGTTATAATCGCATACCAAATATGAGTTACATGTATGTAATGACAGCGAAAAAAGTCTGGAAAACCAAAGTCAGATGGATAGAAAGATGGACGGCAGACAAACCGGATGGAAACTATAAGTCCCCTCCTGTGAACCAGTGGGGGACTAATAATGTAAAAATTATAAGCATGACGGCACGTACGCTATGACAATACCTTACTTGACTTTTAATCAAGTGACCTAAAATATCGTTATGAAATATTATTTATTGTATGTTTTAGGATAAAAGTCAAAAGAGATCTTTGTTGGCGACAAAAGCAATGATATTCATAATAAACCTCATAAATGAGGAAGGATTCAGAAGGATTTGCCTGGAGAAGAAGATATATATAACAAAAACATGTCATTAATTATATATTTCATTTATCGTGAAAAGGGGAAAATAACAGACAAAATTTTGTTTGCAAAATATGTCCTTACTGTAAAAATAATCAGAATAGAAAACAGCTAGAAATGAAATAGCAATATGACAATCAAAAATACTGAAAATTATGATGTACCTTTTGGCGCCCCTTAATGTGGTAGACCCCTTTAATGAGACCCAGATCATTGCCTATGAATATGTAACTCCATTCAAGAGATATTGAACGGAAACCCTGAAATTTTGGTATTTTTCGAAATGCAAGGGGCATAACTCTGTCAAATTTTTTTTGATCGGACCCAAATATCAACTTGACCTAGATTTTTGTTTGATGTGTCTGTATACAAAATTTCATTTCAATATGTGAATCCATTCCAGAGATATTGAACGGAAACTGATGTCGCGGACGGACCGACATACCGACCGACAGCGGCAAACCTATATGTCCCCTCTTCTTCGAAGGGGGGCATAAATATTTAAGTCCCATAGCTCAGTAATGACAAATCGAATGAACCTGAAAATAAAAAGACGGTTTTCTCTTTACAGTCTCATTAAAATGTACAAATATGAAAATCAGATGAGGTATATTGAAGTTAATGCGTTCCATAAATGGACGATTAGACAGCGCCATACCATAATATGTCCAGCTGTAAAATGATGGGCGTATAAAAACTTCTTATAAATGTCAAAGAATATCATTTCTTCATAAAGTATAAAAATTTTCAAAACATTGCACCTAAAAAAAGATTCTTAAAGAATTTTAAAGTATTTTTTAATATCTTCACATTATTTAAAAATTCTAAGTCCCAACACTTTGTAATGACAATCTGTAAATGTAATAACCTGAAAATCGAAAGGAAGATTCCTCTCCACTGTCTGATTATAATGTACAAATTTCATGAAAATCTGTTGATGCATATTCAAGATATTGTGTTTCATAACTGGACAGACAGATGGACTGATATCGCCATACCAAACTACATCCCGTCAAATGACAGGCATATAA
Organism: Pinctada fucata; assembly: GCA_028142955.1. NCBI lineage: Eukaryota > Metazoa > Mollusca > Bivalvia > Pterioida > Pteriidae > Pinctada > Pinctada fucata. Next base: position 49,280,378 of record AP027110.1, on the reverse strand, counting down.
AAATGGGTGAATCAGATGGAGCAAAACTTTAACTTGATTGGTATCAAATTGAGTTATAATCGCATACCAAATATGAGTTACATGTATGTAATGACAGCGAAAAAAGTCTGGAAAACCAAAGTCAGATGGATAGAAAGATGGACGGCAGACAAACCGGATGGAAACTATAAGTCCCCTCCTGTGAACCAGTGGGGGACTAATAATGTAAAAATTATAAGCATGACGGCACGTACGCTATGACAATACCTTACTTGACTTTTAATCAAGTGACCTAAAATATCGTTATGAAATATTATTTATTGTATGTTTTAGGATAAAAGTCAAAAGAGATCTTTGTTGGCGACAAAAGCAATGATATTCATAATAAACCTCATAAATGAGGAAGGATTCAGAAGGATTTGCCTGGAGAAGAAGGTATATATAACAAAAACATGTCATTAATTATATATTTCATTTATCGTGAAAAGGGGAAAATAACAGACAAAATTTTGTTTGCAAAATATGTCCTTACTGTAAAAATAATCAGAATAGAAAACAGCTAGAAATGAAATAGCAATATGACAATCAAAAATACTGAAAATTATGATGTACCTTTTGGCGCCCCTTAATGTGGTAGACCCCTTTAATGAGACCCAGATCATTGCCTATGAATATGTAACTCCATTCAAGAGATATTGAACGGAAACCCTGAAATTTTGGTATTTTTCGAAATGCAAGGGGCATAACTCTGTCAAAATTTTTTTGATCGGACCCAAATATGAACTTGACCTAGATTTTTGTTTGATGTGTCTGTATACAAAATTTCATTTCAATATGTGAATCCATTCCAGAGATATTGAACGGAAACTGATGTCGCGGACCGACCGACAGACCGACCGACAGCGGCAAACCTATATGTCCCCTCTTCTTCGAAGGGGGGCATAAATATTTGAGTCCCATAGCTCAGTAATGACAAATCGAATGAACCTGAAAATATAAAGACGGTTTTCTCTTTACAGTCTCATTAAAATGTACAAATATGAAAATCAGATGAGGTATATTGAAGTTAATGCGTTCCATAAATGGACGATTAGACAGCGCCATACCATAATATGTCCAGCTGTAAAATGATGGGCGTATAAAAACCTCTTATAAATGTCAAAGAATATCATTTCGTCATAAAGTATAAAAATTTTCAAAACATTGCACCTAAAAAAAGATTCTTAAAGAATTTTAAAGTATTTTTTAATATCTTCACATTATTTAAAAATTCTAAGTCCCAACACTTTGTAATGACAATCTGTAAATGTAATAACCTGAAAATCGAAAGGAAGATTCCTCTCCACTGTCTGATTATAATGTACAAATTTCATGAAAATCTTTTGATGCATATTCAAGATATTGTGTTTCATAACTGGACAGACAGATGGACTGATATCGCCATACCAAACTACATCCCGTCAAATGACAGGCATATAAAAATGGGTGAATCAGATGGAGCAAAACTTTAACTTGATTGGTATCAAATTGAGTTATAATCGCATACCAAATATGAGTTACATGTATGTAATGACAGCGAAATAAGTCTGGAAAACCAAAGTCAGATGGATAGAAAGATGGACGGCAGACAAACCGGATGGAAACTATAAGTCCCCTCCTGTGAACCAGTGGGGGACTAATAATGTAAAAATTATAAGCATGACGGCACGTACGCTATGACAATACCTTACTTGACTTTTAATCAAGTGACCTAAAATATCGTTATGAAATATTATTTATTGTATGTTTTAGGATAAAAGTCAAAAGAGATCTTTGTTGGCGACAAAAGCAATGATATTCATAATAAACCTCATAAATGAGGAAGGATTCAGAAGGATTTGCCTGGAGAAGAAGGTATATATAACAAAAACATGTCATTAATTATATATTTCATTTATCGTGAAAAGGGGAAAATAACAGACAAAATTTTGTTTGCAAAATATGTCCTTACTGTAAAAATAATCAGAATAGAAAACAGCTAGAAATGAAATAGCAATATGACAATCAAAAATACTGAAAATTATGATGTACCTTTTGGCGCCCCTTAATGTGGTAGACCCCTTTAATGAGACCCAGATCATTGCCTATGAATATGTAACTCCATTCAAGAGATATTGAACGGAAACCCTGAAATTTTGGTATTTTTCGAAATGCAAGGGGCATAACTCTGTCAAAATTTTTTTGATCGGACCCAAATATGAACTTGACCTAGATTTTTGTTTGATGTGTCTGTATACAAAATTTCATTTCAATATGTGAATCCATTCCAGAGATATTGAACGGAAACTGATGTCGCGGACCGACCGACAGACCGACCGACAGCGGCAAACCTATATGTCCCCTCTTCTTCGAAGGGGGGCATAAATATTTAAGTCCCATAGCTCAGTAATGACAAATCGAATGAACCTGAAAATAAAAAGACGGTTTTCTCTTTACAGTCTCATTAAAATGTACAAATATGAAAATCAGATGAGGTATATTGAAGTTAATGCGTTCCATAAATGGACGATTAGACAGCGCCATACCATAATATGTCCAGCTGTAAAATGATGGGCGTATAAAAACCTCTTATAAATGTCAAAGAATATCATTTCTTCATAAAGTATAAAAATTTTCAAAACATTACACCTAAAAAAAGATTCTTAAAGAATTTTAAAGTATTTTTTAATATCTTCACATTATTTAAAAATTCTAAGTCCCAACACTTTGTAATGACAATCTGTAAATGTAATAACCTGAAAATCGAAAGGAAGATTCCTCTCCACTGTCTGATTATAATGTACAAATTTCATGAAAATCTTTTGATGCATATTCAAGATATTGTGTTTCATAACTGGACAGACAGATGGACTGATATCGCCATACCAAACTACATCCCGTCAAATGACAGGCATATAAAAATGGGTGAATCAGATGGAGCAAAACTTTAACTTGATTGGTATCAAATTGAGTTATAATCGCATACCAAATATGAGTTACATGTATGTAATGACAGCGAAAAAAGTCTGGAAAACCAAAGTCAGATGGATAGAAAGATGGACGGCAGACAAACCGGATGGAAACTATAAGTCCCCTCCTGTGAACCAGTGGGGGACTAATAATGTAAAAATTATAAGCATGACGGCACGTACGCTATGACAATACCTTACTTGACTTTTAATCAAGTGACCTAAAATATCGTTATGAAATATTATTTATTGTATGTTTTAGGATAAAAGTCAAAAGAGATCTTTGTTGGCGACAAAAGCAATGATATTCATAATAAATCTCATAAATGAGGAAGGATTCAGAAGGATTTGCCTGGAGAAGAAGATATATATAACAAAAACATGTCATTAATTATATATTTCATTTATCGTGAAAAGGGGAAAATAACAGACAAAATTTTGTTTGCAAAATATGTCCTTACTGTAAAAATAATCAGAATAGAAAACAGCTAGAAATGAAATAGCAATATGACAATCAAAAATACTGAAAATTATGATGTACCTTTTGGCGCCCCTTAATGTGGTAGACCCCTTTAATGAGACCCAGATCATTGCCTATGAATATGTAACTCCATTCAAGAGATATTGAACGGAAACCCTGAAATTTTGGTATTTTTCGAAATGCAAGGGGCATAACTCTGTCAAATTGTTTTTGATCGGACCCAAATATCAACTTGACCTAGATTTTTGTTTGATGTGTCTGTATACAAAATTTCATTTCAATATGTGAATCCATTCCAGAGATATTGAACGGAAACTGATGTCGCGGACGGACCGACAGACCGACCGACAGCGGCAAACCTATATGTCCCCTCTTCTTCGAAGGGGGGCATAAATATTTAAGTCCCATAGCTCAGTAATGACAAATCGAATGAACCTGAAAATAAAAAGACGGTTTTCTCTTTACAGTCTCATTAAAATGTACAAATATGAAAATCAGATGAGGTATATTGAAGTTAATGCGTTCCATAAATGGACGATTAGACAGCGCCATACCATAATATGTCCAGCTGTAAAATGATGGGCGTATAAAAACTTCTTATAAATGTCAAAGAATATCATTTCTTCATAAAGTATAAAAATTTTCAAAACATTGCACCTAAAAAAAGATTCTTAAAGAATTTTAAAGTATTTTTTAATATCTTCACATTATTTAAAAATTCTAAGTCCCAACACTTTGTAATGACAATCTGTAAATGTAATAACCTGAAAATCGAAAGGAAGATTCCTCTCCACTGTCTGATTATAATGTACAAATTTCATGAAAATCTTTTGATGCATATTCAAGATATTGTGTTTCATAACTGGACAGACAGATGGACTGATATCGCCATACCAAACTACATCCCGTCAAATGACAGGCATATAAAAATGGGTGAATCAGATGGAGCAAAACTTTAACTTGATTGGTATCAAATTGAGTTATAATCGCATACCAAATATGAGTTACATGTATGTAATGACAGCGAAAAAAGTCTGGAAAACCAAAGTCAGATGGATAGAAAGATGGACGGCAGACAAACCGGATGGAAACTATAAGTCCCCTCCTGTGAACCAGTGGGGGACTAATAATGTAAAAATTATAAGCATGACGGCACGTACGCTATGACAATACCTTACTTGACTTTTAATCAAGTGACCTAAAATATCGTTATGAAATATTATTTATTGTATGTTTTAGGATAAAAGTCAAAAGAGATCTTTGTTGGCGACAAAAGCAATGATATTCATAATAAATCTCATAAATGAGGAAGGATTCAGAAGGATTTGCCTGGAGAAGAAGATATATATAACAAAAACATGTCATTAATTATATATTTCATTTATCGTGAAAAGGGGAAAATAACAGACAAAATTTTGTTTGCAAAATATGTCCTTACTGTAAAAATAATCAGAATAGAAAACAGCTAGAAATGAAATAGCAATATGACAATCAAAAATACTGAAAATTATGATGTACCTTTTGGCGCCCCTTTATGTGGTAGACCCCTTTAATGAGACCCAGATCATTGCCTATGAATATGTAACTCCATTCAAGAGATATTGAACGGAAACCCTGAAATTTTGGTATTTTTCGAAATGCAAGGGGCATAACTCTGTCAAATTGTTTTTGATCGGACCCAAATATCAACTTGACCTAGATTTTTGTTTGATGTGTCTGTATACAAAATTTCATTTCAATATGTGAATCCATTCCAGAGATATTGAACGGAAACTGATGTCGCGGACGGACCGACAGACCGACCGACAGCGGCAAACCTATATGTCCCCTCTTCTTCGAAGGGGGGCATAAATATTTAAGTCCCATAGCTCAGTAATGACAAATCGAATGAACCTGAAAATAAAAAGACGGTTTTCTCTTTACAGTCTCATTAAAATGTACAAATATGAAAATCAGATGAGGTATATTGAAGTTAATGCGTTCCATAAATGGACGATTAGACAGCGCCATACCATAATATGTCCAGCTGTAAAATGATGGGCGTATAAAAACTTCTTATAAATGTCAAAGAATATCATTTCTTCATAAAGTATAAAAATTTTCAAAACATTGCACCTAAAAAAAGATTCTTAAAGAATTTTAAAGTATTTTTTAATATCTTCACATTATTTAAAAATTCTAAGTCCCAACACTTTGTAATGACAATCTGTAAATGTAATAACCTGAAAATCGAAAGGAAGATTCCTCTCCACTGTCTGATTATAATGTACAAATTTCATGAAAATCTGTTGATGCATATTCAAGATATTGTGTTTCATAACTGGACAGACAGATGGACTGATATCGCCATACCAAACTACATCCCGTCAAATGACAGGCATATAAAAATGGGTGAATCAGATGGAGCAAAACTTTAACTTGATTGGTATCAAATTGAGTTATAATCGCATACCAAATATGAGTTACATGTATGTAATGACAGCGAAATAAGTCTGGAAAACCAAAGTCAGATGGATAGAAAGATGGACGGCAGACAAACCGGATGGAAACTATAAGTCCCCTCCTGTGAACCAGTGGGGGACTAATAATGTAAAAATTATAAGCATGACGGCACGTACGCTATGACAATACCTTACTTGACTTTTAATCAAGTGACCTAAAATATCGTTATGAAATATTATTTATTGTATGTTTTAGGATAAAAGTCAAAAGAGATCTTTGTTGGCGACAAAAGCAATGATATTCATAATAAATCTCATAAATGAGGAAGGATTCAGAAGGATTTGCCTGGAGAAGAAGATATATATAACAAAAACATGTCATTAATTATATATTTCATTTATCGTGAAAAGGGGAAAATAACAGACAAAATTTTGTTTGCAAAATATGTCCTTACTGTAAAAATAATCAGAATAGAAAACAGCTAGAAATGAAATAGCAATATGACAATCAAAAATACTGAAAATTATGATGTACCTTTTGGCGCCCCTTTATGTGGTAGACCCCTTTAATGAGACCCAGATCATTGCCTATGAATATGTAACTCCATTCAAGAGATATTGAACGGAAACCCTGAAATTTTGGTATTTTTCGAAATGCAAGGGGCATAACTCTGTCAAATTGTTTTTGATCGGACCCAAATATGAACTTGACCTAGATTTTTGTTTGATGTGTCTGTATACAAAATTTCATTTCAATATGTGAATCCATTCCAGAGATATTGAACGGAAACTGATGTCGCGGACGGACCGACAGACCGACCGACAGCGGCAAACCTATATGTCCCCTCTTCTTCGAAGGGGGGCATAAATATTTAAGTCCCATAGCTCAGTAATGACAAATCGAATGAACCTGAAAATAAAAAGACGGTTTTCTCTTTACAGTCTCATTAAAATGTACAAATATGAAAATCAGATGAGGTATATTGAAGTTAATGCGTTCCATAAATGGACGATTAGACAGCGCCATACCATAATATGTCCAGCTGTAAAATGATGGGCGTATAAAAACTTCTTATAAATGTCAAAGAATATCATTTCTTCATAAAGTATAAAAATTTTCAAAACATTGCACCTAAAAAAAGATTCTTAAAGAATTTTAAAGTATTTTTTAATATCTTCACATTATTTAAAAATTCTAAGTCCCAACACTTTGTAATGACAATCTGTAAATGTAATAACCTGAAAATCGAAAGGAAGATTCCTCTCCACTGTCTGATTATAATGTACAAATTTCATGAAAATCTGTTGATGCATATTCAAGATATTGTGTTTCATAACTGGACAGACAGATGGACTGATATCGCCATACCAAACTACATCCCGTCAAATGACAGGCATATAAAAATGGGTGAATCAGATGGAGCAAAACTTTAACTTGATTGGTATCAAATTGAGTTATAATCGCATACCAAATATGAGTTACATGTATGTAATGACAGCGAAATAAGTCTGGAAAACCAAAGTCAGATGGATAGAAAGATGGACGGCAGACAAACCGGATGGAAACTATAAGTCCCCTCCTGTGAACCAGTGGGGGACTAATAATGTAAAAATTATAAGCATGACGGCACGTACGCTATGACAATACCTTACTTGACTTTTAATCAAGTGACCTAAAATATCGTTATGAAATATTATTTATTGTATGTTTTAGGATAAAAGTCAAAAGAGATCTTTGTTGGCGACAAAAGCAATGATATTCATAATAAACCTCATAAATGAGGAAGGATTCAGAAGGATTTGCCTGGAGAAGAAGGTATATATAACAAAAACATGTCATTAATTATATATTTCATTTATCGTGAAAAGGGGAAAATAACAGACAAAATTTTGTTTGCAAAATATGTCCTTACTGTAAAAATAATCAGAATAGAAAACAGCTAGAAATGAAATAGCAATATGACAATCAAAAATACTGAAAATTATGATGTACCTTTTGGCGCCCCTTAATGTGGTAGACCCCTTTAATGAGACCCAGATCATTGCCTATGAATATGTAACTCCATTCAAGAGATATTGAACGGAAACCCTGAAATTTTGGTATTTTTCGAAATGCAAGGGGCATAACTCTGTCAAATTGTTTTTGATCGGACCCAAATATGAACTTGACCTAGATTTTTGTTTGATGTGTCTGTATACAAAATTTCATTTCAATATGTGAATCCATTCCAGAGATATTGAACGGAAACTGATGTCGCGGACCGACCGACAGACCGACCGACAGCGGCAAACCTATATGTCCCCTCTTCTTCGAAGGGGGGCATAAATATTTAAGTCCCATAGCTCAGTAATGACAAATCGAATGAACCTGAAAATAAAAAGACGGTTTTCTCTTTACAGTCTCATTAAAATGTACAAATATGAAAATCAGATGAGGTATATTGAAGTTAATGCGTTCCATAAATGGACGATTAGACAGCGCCATACCATAATATGTCCAGCTGTAAAATGATGGGCGTATAAAAACTTCTTATAAATGTCAAAGAATATCATTTCTTCATAAAGTATAAAAATTTTCAAAACATTGCACCTAAAAAAAGATTCTTAAAGAATTTTAAAGTATTTTTTAATATCTTCACATTATTTAAAAATTCTAAGTCCCAACACTTTGTAATGACAATCTGTAAATGTAATAACCTGAAAATCGAAAGGAAGATTCCTCTCCACTGTCTGATTATAATGTACAAATTTCATGAAAATCTGTTGATGCATATTCAAGATATTGTGTTTCATAACTGGACAGACAGATGGACTGATATCGCCATACCAAACTACATCCCGTCAAATGACAGGCATATAAAAATGGGTGAATCAGATGGAGCAAAACTTTAACTTGATTGGTATCAAATTGAGTTATAATCGCATACCAAATATGAGTTACATGTATGTAATGACAGCGAAATAAGTCTGGAAAACCAAAGTCAGATGGATAGAAAGATGGACGGCAGACAAACCGGATGGAAACTATAAGTCCCCTCCTGTGAACCAGTGGGGGACTAATAATGTAAAAATTATAAGCATGACGGCACGTACGCTATGACAATACCTTACTTGACTTTTAATCAAGTGACCTAAAATATCGTTATGAAATATTATTTATTGTATGTTTTAGGATAAAAGTCAAAAGAGATCTTTGTTGGCGACAAAAGCAATGATATTCATAATAAATCTCATAAATGAGGAAGGATTCAGAAGGATTTGCCTGGAGAAGAAGATATATATAACAAAAACATGTCATTAATTATATATTTCATTTATCGTGAAAAGGGGAAAATAACAGACAAAATTTTGTTTGCAAAATATGTCCTTACTGTAAAAATAATCAGAATAGAAAACAGCTAGAAATGAAATAGCAATATGACAATCAAAAATACTGAAAATTATGATGTACCTTTTGGCGCCCCTTTATGTGGTAGACCCCTTTAATGAGACCCAGATCATTGCCTATGAATATGTAACTCCATTCAAGAGATATTGAACGGAAACCCTGAAATTTTGGTATTTTTCGAAATGCAAGGGGCATAACTCTGTCAAATTGTTTTTGATCGGACCCAAATATCAACTTGACCTAGATTTTTGTTTGATGTGTCTGTATACAAAATTTCATTTCAATATGTGAATCCATTCCAGAGATATTGAACGGAAACTGATGTCGCGGACGGACCGACAGACCGACCGACAGCGGCAAACCTATATGTCCCCTCTTCTTCGAAGGGGGGCATAAATATTTAAGTCCCATAGCTCAGTAATGACAAATCGAATGAACCTGAAAATAAAAAGACGGTTTTCTCTTTACAGTCTCATTAAAATGTACAAATATGAAAATCAGATGAGGTATATTGAAGTTAATGCGTTCCATAAATGGACGATTAGACAGCGCCATACCATAATATGTCCAGCTGTAAAATGATGGGCGTATAAAAACTTCTTATAAATGTCAAAGAATATCATTTCTTCATAAAGTATAAAAATTTTCAAAACATTGCACCTAAAAAAAGATTCTTAAAGAATTTTAAAGTATTTTTTAATATCTTCACATTATTTAAAAATTCTAAGTCCCAACACTTTGTAATGACAATCTGTAAATGTAATAACCTGAAAATCGAAAGGAAGATTCCTCTCCACTGTCTGATTATAATGTACAAATTTCATGAAAATCTGTTGATGCATATTCAAGATATTGTGTTTCATAACTGGACAGACAGATGGACTGATATCGCCATACCAAACTACATCCCGTCAAATGACAGGCATATAAAAATGGGTGAATCAGATGGAGCAAAACTTTAACTTGATTGGTATCAAATTGAGTTATAATCGCATACCAAATATGAGTTACATGTATGTAATGACAGCGAAATAAGTCTGGAAAACCAAAGTCAGATGGATAGAAAGATGGACGGCAGACAAACCGGATGGAAACTATAAGTCCCCTCCTGTGAACCAGTGGGGGACTAATAATGTAAAAATTATAAGCATGACGGCACGTACGCTATGACAATACCTTACTTGACTTTTAATCAAGTGACCTAAAATATCGTTATGAAATATTATTTATTGTATGTTTTAGGATAAAAGTCAAAAGAGATCTTTGTTGGCGACAAAAGCAATGATATTCATAATAAACCTCATAAATGAGGAAGGATTCAGAAGGATTTGCCTGGAGAAGAAGGTATATATAACAAAAACATGTCATTAATTATATATTTCATTTATCGTGAAAAGGGGAAAATAACAGACAAAATTTTGTTTGCAAAATATGTCCTTACTGTAAAAATAATCAGAATAGAAAACAGCTAGAAATGAAATAGCAATATGACAATCAAAAATACTGAAAATTATGATGTACCTTTTGGCGCCCCTTAATGTGGTAGACCCCTTTAATGAGACCCAGATCATTGCCTATGAATATGTAACTCCATTCAAGAGATATTGAACGGAAACCCTGAAATTTTGGTATTTTTCGAAATGCAAGGGGCATAACTCTGTCAAAATTTTTTTGATCGGACCCAAATATGAACTTGACCTAGATTTTTGTTTGATGTGTCTGTATACAAAATTTCATTTCAATATGTGAATCCATTCCAGAGATATTGAACGGAAACTGATGTCGCGGACCGACCGACAGACCGACCGACAGCGGCAAACCTATATGTCCCCTCTTCTTCGAAGGGGGGCATAAATATTTAAGTCCCATAGCTCAGTAATGACAAATCGAATGAACCTGAAAATAAAAAGACGGTTTTCTCTTTACAGTCTCATTAAAATGTACAAATATGAAAATCAGATGAGGTATATTGAAGTTAATGCGTTCCATAAATGGACGATTAGACAGCGCCATACCATAATATGTCCAGCTGTAAAATGATGGGCGTATAAAAACCTCTTATAAATGTCAAAGAATATCATTTCTTCATAAAGTATAAAAATTTTCAAAACATTGCACCTAAAAAAAGATTCTTAAAGAATTTTAAAGTATTTTTTAATATCTTCACATTATTTAAAAATTCTAAGTCCCAACACTTTGTTACGAAAGCCGAATAGTGTCAAACAAAAAATTAAATTTATCTCGTGATAACGAGAAAAGATCTCGTTATTACGAGAAAAGATCTCGTTATTACGAGAAAAGATCTCGTTATAACGAGATAATTTTCTCGTTATTACGAGAAAAGATCTCGTTATTTCGAGATAATTATCGCGTTATTACGAGAAAAGATCTCGTTATTACGAGATAATTATCGCGTTATTACGAGAAAATTATCTCGTAATTGCGAGAAAAGATCTCGTTATTACGAGATAATTATCGCGTTATAACGAGATAATTTTCTCGTTATTACGAGAAAAGATCTCGTTATTACGAGATAATTATCGCATTATTACGAGAAAATTATCTCGTAATTACGAGAAAAGATCTCGTTATTACGAGATAATTATCGCGTTATAACGAGATAATTTTCTCGTTATTACGAGAAAAGATCTCGTTATTACGAAATAATTATCGCGTTATAACGAGATAATTTTCTCGTTATTACGAGAAAAGATCTCGTTATTATGAGATAATTATCGCGTTATTACGAGAAAATTATCTCGTAATTACGAGAAAATTATCTCGTAATTACGCGATAATTATCTCGTTATTACGAGATAATTATTGCGTTATTACGAGATAATTTTCTCGTAATTACGAGAAAAGATCTCGTTATTACGATATAATTATCGCGTTATTACGAGAAAATTGTCTCGTAATTACGAGAAAATTATCTCGTAATTACGAGAAAAGATCTCGTTATTACGAGATAATTATCGCGTTATTACGAGATAATTTTCTCGTTATTACGAGAAAAGATCTCGTTATTACGAGATAATTATCGCGTTATTACGACTTAGTTATTAGGTGAATATGTATGAATAAAGCATGATTTATTTATATGCAGTTTTTAGAGTTTAAACATGTTTGAATTGAACCAGTTCATAAGAACTTGTTTCCGAATAGGATTCAGTAACAAGGAAATTATTCAATTGTTAGCACATTCTGAGAAAATAATAATTAGTATTTCGACACTGAAAAGAAGAATGAAATCTATGGGTTTGTATCGTAGGAAAAATCATGATGATTTATTGGATGTGGCCACTTTCTTAATAAATCAACAAGGGACATCAGGAGTTTTACACGGCTATAGATGGATGCATCTGAAGTGTGTACAAGCTGGTTTTTCAGTTCCGCGAGATACAGTGTACGAATTAATGAAAGTGTTGGACCCGGATGGCATGAAATCAAGGCTGCGAAGAAGATTACGAAGACGGAGATATGCGAGTCGCGGGCCAAATTATGTGTGGCACATTGATGGCTATGACAAACTTAAACCCTTTGGTATTGCTATTAACGGCTGTATGGACGGATTTTCGAGATGTATGATTTGGTTGGAAGCAGCTTCAACTAACAACGATCCAAAAGTCATAGGGAACTATTTCATTAATGCTGTGAAAGAAAGGGGTGGCTGTCCAAAACGCGTGAGAGGGGACCTCGGAACAGAAAATGTTTACGTTGAAAATATGCAAAAATTTCTACGTAGGAATCATGAAGATGATTTATCAGGCGATCGAAGTTACATGTCGGGTAGGAGTACACTGAACCAAAGAATTGAATGGTTTTGGGGTCTCTTGCGAAAAGAAATGGCGCAATTTTACATGGATTTATTTGCGGACTTGGGACAAGATGGCAATGACTTCTTCAGAGGTGATATGCTAGACAAATACATCATTCAGTTTTGCTTCATGAATGTTATACAGGTATGTAAAGGATATATTTTTGCAGGAAAGGAAAATCGACTTGTAAGTGCATGTATCCTATAGTATCCTGTTTGTCTTTACATACTGAAGCCTATTTTAATCCCCCCCCCGACATATTAGAGTCGGGAAAAGGCAGGATTGAAGTGCAAAACACATGAAAATTCCAGCCGAGCAGTCTTAAGCTTATCCTGTAAGGCGATTCATATCAAAACCTGATGTATACGTAAAATTTTGAACAGTTGTTTTTATAAAAAATAAAACTAGAGCTTTCTGCATAGCAGAACTAATACACCCCGCCTCCAACTTTGTGATATCTAATGAAACAGAGACTGAAATAATTTTCCTCGGCAGCATGTTAATACACAATTATGGACATTTTACTCGTAAATATGGTGTGATATTTACTGAATTTCAAAGAATGACCGAGGCGAAGCCGAGGTCAGTACTTTCAAATTCAGTAAATTATTACACCATATTTACTGAGTAAAATTTCCATAATTGTTTTATTGTATAGTAAAAAGATTTATAACAGGTCGAGATAACTCCCGTATATAGATGAAGTGACCACGTTCAGTGACCTCTGACGTATACAACTTCTGACCTATCGCATGGCTGAGTGATTACTACAATGTTTACGTTTTGGCGTACACACGTGGTATTTGTACGCAAAACTTGCACAAATTCGATAGGTCGGCGGAAAAAAAGATACACACGATATCTCTTTGAAAACAGCAAATATCGATTTATATGGACCCTCTTTGTCATTTCCATGTGCAGTGTTGATCTATAGTGAATCAAACCAGTGTAACGGGCGGTTTATTAAACAATGTTACCCGGGGTAATTTCGTATATATACCATTAGCACGTGTTGCATCGACCTCTTCCGAAAGACACCAGAACAGGTCAATTATGCCAATTATCACCGCTTTCGTTGATTATTTGCTCTAGAATTTTCATCAGGTGGGTGGGAGGGGGGGGGAGGTGTAGCTCGTGCCTAAATGCATATGCTTTCTTCTATTAGCTCCGGAAAGGGAGTTTAACCCTAACACTGGCCGAAAATGACCCTTTTTGGTAAAAAAAAAATTCCGTCCAGAAGTCGGGGGGGGGGGGGAGCAAACCTTGTTTGCTAAAAAGAGGTGAAAGCACGTCAAAATTTAAGTTTCCGATTTCTAACAAAAATTGCAAATCTGAAAAATACGTCTCAGATACCTTTTCCATTCGATCCATGGAGTAGTTCTGGAGATGAACATCTTCAAAGTGGGTACCGGTCTTGGACTTTTTCTTTGCCGCCGCGCGGATCCACCTTTTTTTGGGGGGGCGGGGTGTCCGCCCGAAATGAACGAACTTGAGAGAGGACTTTGGGTACTTGCTTTCTGTCTTGTATCCTTGAAATCCCTGCAGCGGTTTCGGACAGGGAGTCGAAAATATGAAAAGTCTACAGCCGGACGGACGGACGGACAAATGACGGAAGACGAACGGCGGACGACGAGTGATCACAACAGCTTCGCTAAAAAGTCGTAATTTTTATTACGTTATTTTGGCGCACTTCATTTACAATCGAATTAAAATTCGACTTGTTATTTCCGTTCCTCCCCATTACTCTCCAATACAAGTAACGGAGAGTAACGGAAATAACAAGTCGAATTTTAAATTAGATTTGCTTCATTTATTGACTAGAAAAGCGGAAGTGAATGATTTCGCGGTACTCGTATCATTTTCATTGAATACGGTCTCACAATTTCTGGTCACGTGTCAGTGCTCCGCCAATGGGGGCTGGAGTTAAAATAGACTATATAATAATATCTGATACGTCGCTTTTGGTGAAGTGTTATTAAAAAAAAAACTTCTAAAATTGTTCATTACGGGCGTATTAGGTACCATTTGCGGTACTCTTGATATTACCATGTTTATTTTCGTTTATAAATGAGGTTTCTTTTTTATATTTCTGTTATAAGCACATTTGATGTGACGAAATTGACTTATCTGACATTCATGACTTTTCTTACCAAAGCACGGTAAAGTCTAGGTGTTGCTAAACTTTTTTGACTCAATATAGTTTCGACTCAGGCGTTGTTTAGTTTCTCTCAGTTTCGTGGTTAACAGGTACCTGTCAGTGCAACAGTGCGTATAGTTCGTATATAATGCCCTGTTTACACGACGGGTTTAATGCACATTAAATCGAATTTAATGCGCATTAGATTTTAGCTGCGTTCACACGAGGAATCTAATGCGCATTAGTTTAATTCGCATTAGATTTAATGCGCATTAGATTTTGCCGTGTGAACGCTAAGCGAATCTAATTCGCATTAAATCTGGCGCATGCGTATATGATTAACTAGAATTCTACAGTACATTTCCATCATAACTGGGCACTTTTAATCACCCTTGGACCTCGAAACATAGAATAAGAGGTAAAAATATTTGATTTCACTCACAATGAACCCTCTAAGTAACAGTACTGCGTCTCTTTACTTACGTAGAGTAACATTATATTATGACGTCATTTTATCGCACAATGACGTCATGCAATGCATGCATGAGCCCAACTTACGAAGAGGTAAATTATTATGAGCAAAACAACATACAGGTATGCATTCGACCCTTTTACTATCTAAAGTATACGGCTATCAGTGCAAATGTACCAAAATCTAATGCGCATTAGAATGTGTCGTGTGAACGCAATGCGAATCTAATTCGCATTAGAATGAAGCGCATCAAATCTAATGCGAATTATGCCCTGTTCACACGAGTGCGCATTAAATCTAATTCGCATTAGATTTGATGCGCTTTATTCTAATGCGAATTAGATTCGCATTGCGTTCACACGACACATTCTAATGCGCATTAGATTTTGGTACATTTGCACTGAGAGCCGTATACCTTAGATAGAAAAAGGGTCGAATGCATGCCTGTATGTGCTCATAATAATTTACCTCTTCGTAAGTTGGGCTTATGCATGCATTGCATGACGTCATTGTGAGATAAAATGACGTCATAATATAATGTTACTCTACGTAAGTTTAGAGACACAGTACAGTTACTTAGAGGGTTCATTGTGAATGAAATCAAGTATTTTTACCTCTTATTCTATGTTTCGAGGTCCAAAGGTGATTAAAAGTGCCCAGTTATGATGGAAATGTACTGTAGAATTCTAGTGAATCATATACGCATGCGCCAGATTTAATGCGAATTAGATTCGCTTTGCGTTCACACGGCAAATCTAATGCGCATTAAATCTAATGCGAATTAAACTAATGCGCATTAGATTCCTCGTGTGAACGCAGCTAAAATCTAATGCGCATTAAATTCGATTTAATGCGCATTAAACCCGTCGTGTGAACAGGGTATTAGATTTAATGTGCACTCGTGTGAACAGGGCATTACTATCTAAAGTATACGGCTCTCGGTGCAAATTCACCAAAATCTAATGCGCATTAGAATGTGTCGTGTGAACGCAATGCGAATATAATTCGCATTAGAATAAAGCGCATTAAATCTAATGCGCATTAGATTTAATGCGCACTCGTGTGCACAGGGCATAAATGTGTATCACTTCAATATCCATTGATTTTTATGCCCACGGACATATCGGGCATATGACCTTGACCGTGACTTTTATTCTGAAAAAGAACTATTTTGGATTTTATAGCCACCGAAGGTATTAATGTTTCACAAATACATGTTGTTTTGATCTTCTCCTTGCAGGCAAACCTAGACGAAGTGTGCGATATCTGGAACACACACAGGCTACAGTCCAACGACAATGGGGTAGGGGGTGGCAAACGACCAATACTTTTGTACAGTCTTCCACATTTATACGGTCTGAACAACCATATATGCCAAGTAGAGGAAACTGAAATTGACATTTGCGCAGAAGAAACAACGCCAAAACCATCATGTGGTGATAACACGGTGTCGGAACTCTGCAAGATACTGATGGAGGAATACCATATGAGCGAGCCTACAAGTGCTACAGAGGCAAAAGAGCTGTACATGCGTTTAAGACAGATGATTCGATCTGAACTTGGAGATATTTAAAAATGATTGTCAAATTAACTGTGTGAACACCTGTTTTCTATAGACCTGCATACTAGTATTAGGGACTCAGTAAAACGGAATTTCTCGTTGCATGTCTTTTCATACGAAAAGTTCATAATGACTACCGAGGCCTTGTCCTTGACTTTAAGATTTTATCTCTGTTACATGTATTAAAGCTTAACCATTATTATATTTACTACAATAAAGTATATATCCCTTGTCTTAAACAAGAGTTGTCAGACGCTCACCGAGAGGCAACCATTAAAAAGGCAAGCATGCACGTGAAAAGTAAATCAAATGTCAAGGTCACAAGGTCAATAATTATGGTACCACGCGCATGAAAGGTCTTGTCACAAGTAATATAAGACTCTTTCATGGTCTTCTATGAAAGATACATCGGTTCCACCCGAGGTGTCTCAAAATCATGTAAAATCCGAGGCTTGCCGAGGGTTTTGCAAAATTTTGAGACCCCAAGGGTGGAAACGATGTATCTTTCATAGAAGAACATGAAAGAGTATTTTTCTCTCATACCTAAGGGTCAAAACAAAACTGAAAGAAAAGGGACGAAATTTGAAAAAAATGTCAAGTTGATCTAATCGCAAAAATTTTGCGATATTCGAATTCAGCGCCCCCGAAAATGGTTTATTCTATAAGAATAAACTACGAATATTAGGCTTTTCAGAATAAAACGCAAAAGTACATTGAAAAACGATCTTAAAATCGAAGTTTTATGGCGACGTCGCCGCTAGCTTGTTTGTTTTGCGGGCTGAAATCATGACGTCACAACAGCGTAAACAATCGAAATAATAGCGTCACGTGATATGTGATACAGAAGTAGCTCACATAGCTGTATTTCATGGGCCTACTCTGTAACACGTACGCGGGTATGAGAGAATACATAGTCATACATGCATGTGCAACATGAAAACCCTACCTTTGACAGTAAGGCCAAGGTTAAAGTTTTTTTAAAAGGTAATTCGAACTTCAAGGTTAAGGTTATGAGGTCCAAATAAAACGTATATTGCCTCGTCACAAGGAATACACATGAGCAATATATCACCCCTTTCTCTTATGGCCAAGGTTAAAGTTTTTTCGAACGTAGGTCAAACGTCAAGGTCAATAGGTAAAAAACTTCTTATTAGAAGAATACACACATGAAGTATGAAAGCGGTGTACGTTAAAGGTGTCGCTTCGCCTTACGATCACGGTAGCTTTGCAATATTTTTAAAACAGGCAGAGTGTACGGTATCTTCAGAATACGAAAGCAACCGTACACTACTGATGTTAAATATTGCACCCTGTGAGGCGAAGCGACACTTCTAACAGACACAGTTTTATAAGTGTGACTTTTGTCTACGACGAAGTAGTTCTACGGACGAATACAGTTCTCCGGAAATTCGTATATGGCTTGCTAACCAGTATACTATATTGGATTCCTTTTGCTACAATTATTCTATTATCAATAAAGAAATTCGGTGGAGTTTCACCGTCAGCGACGATAAGGTTTTGCGCCGTCAAGAGCAGATAATTACGTTTGCTGCCTTAATTGTGGAAATTTGGGGATCGACTAAAAATTCATGCTCACGCTTGGGACAATGAAGTTGAATCAACAAGCGACGCATACGTCATTACCTGTTCAATAGGCAGCGACAAAAAACGACAGCAAAGCCGCCGATTGAAGGCGGGGTATATAAACACGACGTCATGTGTAGCGACTTGGCAAAGTAACGGTATGTGGACGTGCAATGCCGTGAGGCAATGAAGTTGTTCACTTTGAGAACCCCCCCCCCCCCCAGGTTTTCGTGCCGCTTCAGACGCAATCATCTACCTGTGACGTCGCGTGTCTGAAACGTCGCCGACGATGAAACTCCACCGAATTTCTTAAGTGGTAATAGTTGTGGATAGATATGTGCAGCGGCGTAAAATCGGATTCAAACCCTTCGATTCTTTGTCTAAGATCGCCTTAGTGAAGTTCCATTGACGTCACGCGCGCCATATACATGTGTTCGGCTGCAGCCGTATATATTTGTCCATAGGTACGGCTGCGCAACCAATGAGATTCCTAGGAATTTATTTGAAGTATAACAAACATCATGACAACGACTCGCTCAATCTGGCTCCTCGGGCCTTTGGAATTTATTTGCAGTATGACAAAAACATGATGACAAAGGCTCAATCTGGTTCCTCGGGCCTGTTACTCTCGGCTCGCCAGAATGGCCCGAGATTGTGCGATTGGACAACGGCTATTTTCTTCGTTGGAAAGACGTCAATGTTATCCTAGAACGTACACTGTTTCGCCACTAATTTGGCGTCATTTACGCTACATTGTGTTACTTCATGGCTATGACGCATTTAAAGCTAGGCGCGGATAATCATCATGTGTTTTGGGGAAATAATCAAAGTAGTCCCCGGGCTGATATGGTTGCGGGCCTTGATATGGCTCAGTATCAGCCCGGACACCTTCTATAGAATCTATTTATAAAACACGATGTTTGTGAAACACTGATGCCCCCGGCGGCAACTAATTCCAAAATGGATATTTTCAATAAAGGTCACGGTCAAGGTCACAAGGTCATCGACCTTGGTGTCTTCTGAAAGTGTTTCATTAGTAGAGTATGCATGCCAAATATTAAGTCTCTATCTCTCACGGTTCAAAAGTTATGGCCAAGGTTAAAATTTTGCCACAGACTCAGACAGGACAAAAAGTAGATGCCCCCGAATTTTATTCGGGGGGGGATAAAAACCCAATATGTAATAAAACGTGACCCATAAAGCGTTGTTTGTCATATCTCCTCTACAATCAGAATATAGTTTATGGCATTGTAAACGCACAGAAAAAGTGCCATGTCAGTAAAACGGCGTTTTCCTCCATATCAAGGCCCGCACCATGTCCATGAAAAAACCAGGCAGTAAGTGGCCAAGTAAATTTCTCGGATTTCCGAATTAGATACCTATTCAGTACTGAGAGGAAGTATTTATAGGTCTTTTTTTTGCAATGGATAGGCTGTGAGGACTCATTAAAGTTACTATATAGCCCTTATAAGGGGCAGATAACACTTGCCTGTTGAAGCGAAATTGGTAAGAATATATAGGAATTTCAATCCCATCCATTCTTTGCAGAGAAAAATCATTACTGCTGTTGAGGTACATAGCACCTCGGCGAACTCGAGAATAAAAAGAAAAATGATGGGCGCTGTTATGCCCTTTGTCATCTATATTTTAGGCACTGCCTGGTTTGGTCATCGGCAGCCTCTTAAACGTACGTTGATTTAACGCATGGTTTAAGTAATCACTTTAATACTTTTTCTTTGGATGGAGGTATACCCCTACAAAATGGACAGACAACTGTAGCGCATGATGTAAAGTTTTCCGTCCATTTTGTCGGGGCATAACTATGGAACGCGGTTTTAACATAAAATCAATTATTTGAAGATATCTTCAATTATTTGAAGATATCTTCAATTATTTGAAGATATCTTCAATTATTTGAGGATATCTTCATATATTTATATTCAATTATTTGAAGATTTCTTTAATTCAATTGAAGATATCTTCATATAATTGAAGATATCTTTAAATCATTTGAAGATATCTTCAATTCATATGAAGATAGCTTCAAAGCAATTGTAGATATCTTCAAATAGTACATTTGAAGATATCTATAATTAATTTGAAGATATCTTCAAATATTTAAAGATATCTTAAATTCATTTGAAGATATCTTTAATTCATTTGAAGATATCTTTAATTCATTTGAAGATATCTTCAAATAATTGAATATATGTTAAAACGGCGTTCCAATTATTTGAAGAAATGTTCAATTATTTGAAGATATCTTCAAATGAATTAAAGATATCTTCAAATGATTTGAAGATATCTTCAAATGATTTGAAGATATTTTCAAATGAATTAAAGATATTTTCAATTCAAGATCTCTTCAATTCATTTGAAGATATATTCAAATGATTTGAAGATATCTTCAAATGATTTGAAGATATCTTCAAATGATTTGAAGATATCTTCAAATGATTTGAAGATATCTTCAAATAGTACCATTTGAAGATATCTTTAATTCATTTGAAAATATCTTCAAATCATTTGAAGATATCTTCAAATCATTTGAAGATATCTTTAATTCATTTGAAGATATCTTCAAATAATTGAACATTTCTTAAATAATCGAATATGTTAAAACGGCGCTCCATACATAACCTCCATCCCCCGAAAAATTATTAAAGTGATTACTTATTTAATTTTAACACACATAATTGCTTTCAAATCGCTAACAAGATGTGTTTGTGAAACACTGATGTCCCCGGCGGCAACGAAGTCCAAAATGGCTGTTTTTAGACTAAAGGTCACATTTAAGGTCACAAGGTCATCGACCTTGGTGTCATCTGAAAGGGTTTGTAGAGTAAGCATGCCAAATATGAAGTCTCTATCTCTTATGGTTCAAAAGTTATGGCCAAGGTTAAAGTTTTGACACAGAGTCACAGACAGACAGAGTCACAGACAGGACAAAAACTAGATGCCCCCGAATTTCATTCCGGGGGCATAAAAAGTTATTGTCATACAAATCATGTACTGTATGCCAAACAAGAGGACCAAATGGGCCTAATATTAGGGACAGGAGTACCATAAGCAAATCTGCAATTTACTAAACAGCTAACAGCTGAGCTTCTGTCAAACATTTATAGTGCAAAGGAGCCTTCTCATTGAGCTATTGTGATCATGTGATGTCCGTCGTCCATCGGTTGTTAACTTTTTAAAACATTTTGACTTCTCAGAAACCGCTGAGCTGATTTTGATGAAACTTGACAAAAAATCCAGCACAAAACATGCAATTACACGTGTATCAGCAATAATTACCCGTGCTATCAGAATACACTTTCCCCTAATGTAGGCCCACTTGGGCGCTATAAATACCCGGAAAATGCATGAGCATGTGCCAAAATGACTACGTCCAAAAAGACGCGTAAAAATTTGACTTCAGAATGGAATCAAATATAACAACACTTCTTCCTATATGCTTTTAAATCATTGCCATGTATTCTGTTTGTTGCTGTGGACATCAAGTCTGAAGAAGTTTGTCAAAGGAGGGGACACTTTGCAAGCCATTTCAGTCCCTACATGGATCCTGTCCTGGGCGGGTCAAGCCGAAAAACGACATCACCTGCACGGGACCATGAGAACTTCAATCCTACCAAGTTTCACCAAAATTCGCTAGGGTTCTGGAGAAGTTAAAAATTAATGTGAAAAGTCAAACAGACGGACCACAAACAATCAATTATCACAAAAGGGCTCTGGAGCAAAGGCAAAATGAGCTCGTGACATTTAATTGCCATGAACTCACTGTCAATTCACAGAAAGAGGCCCAGGTTGGCCTTATCACCAACCTGAGAAATGGTACCATTTATTGATTATCAAGGTCCATCTATGTGTAAGGTCCGAACGACCCGATTCGCATGGTATTTCTGTAACGAAGCTCAGTTGAATATACATTTGACCTTGAGACTGGAAAGACACAAGGTCAAGAACACAAGCAAATGCTGCAAGGGATAGTGTTCATAAATGTCTATGTGTGAGGTTTCAAAACTCCTATAGTCTTTTTGTAATCAACTAAACTATAATTTATATCTGATCTTGAAACTGCAAATGAAGATCATCATGAATAGTGCTCATCAAGGTAATATACACGTGAGGATTGGAAGATCTAACTCTGAACTATGAATTTGACCTTGAAACTGGAAACCTTCAAGGAAAAGGTCACAAAGGTTGTAATGGATAGGGCTCATAAAGGTCAATCTACATCTGAAGTTTGAAAGATTTCTTGTCAGTGGTCTTTCCATGTTGGACTAAAATGCAAGAACTAAACCAAATTGTTATGTAGAGAGATGGACAGACATCCAGACTCCGCCATTTCATAGACCACATTTTACTTGCAATTTTACCAAAAGTCAGGAAAAATTAAGAGTGACTGACAGACAAACGAACAGACAAATTGCGAGCAAAGTAAGAGTTCCCAGGCAGGCCAGGAGGGGACCAATACTGGACAATGATCCTATAAGTCGCTTTGCTAAGCGCAGGTGACATAAAAACCATTAACTTTCTGTTGACAACAGTTATGAGACATATACAAAACTTTGAACATGCGTCGATAAGTCTGTATTTTCACAATATTTGTACAACATATAAACTGTATAAAACAGCAGCTTTTCATCGTATAACTAGAAACCACTAAAGGCATCATGGCCGGATTGCGAAGCGGCAACAGAAATTGAAAAGATGTGTTTGTGAACACTGTTCCCTAGGCAGCTAGCAACAGAATCCAACAAAATCTATTTCTAGTACAAAGGTCAAGATCAAGGTCACAAGGTGATCAAGGTAACAGTGCTGATCAAGCTCCATCTATGAACTCCCATCACATTTCTGTAATGGAACTACTTTTAAAATATATTTGACCCTGAAAATGGAAACAATGAAGGCCAAGGTCACATACAAATGTTGCAAGGGAAAGTATTAATTAAGATCCATCTATGTGTGAAGTTTCAAAGATGTCATTGCTATGGTCTTTCTGTAATTGAACTGAACTGGCATATACATTTGACTGCAAATGGTAAAGGTCAAGGTCACAAATGAAGATTGTTATGAATAGTGCTCTATGTGTGAGGTCTGAAAGATCCAACTCTCATTGTCTTTATATAATTGAACTAAATTGAAAAATGCATTTAACCTTGAAACTGGGAACATTCAAGGTCAAGGTCACAAACAAATGTTACAATGGATAGAGGGGATCATGGTCTATCTACATGTGAAGAATTGTTGTAATTAGTCTATCCGCAATGGACCCAAACAAAACAGCTAAACCAAATTGTGGGTGCAGATAGACATCCGGACAGACATTACAATTTTAAAGACTGGATTTAGCTTTGCAATCCGGCCAAACCACATTTAACTTTGTTAGTAAGACTAGTCCAATACATTCAACCTTTGATTAAGGCCAACTAGAGCTGTCGGCATAGCAGGACTTATACTCCCTCCCCCGGCAACTTTCTTTCTATTTTTATTTTTGTTACCTCATATCGAATAGTTGTGGGGAATGTTCATATAATTTTGTCACCGACAGCAAGATCCAATTGTGTAATATGAATTCTCTATCTACTTTTGTTCAAAAGTTAGGTTTTCAAAAGTAGGTCAAACCTTGAGGTCAAGGTCACAAGGTAAAATATTTTAGTACCGACAAAAATGTCTTGCCACAAGGAAAACATGTAATATCAAAGCACTATCTCTTTTAGTTCAAAAGTTTTGACCAAGGTCAAAAGTCAAACGTGGAGGTCTAGGTCACGGGTCAAAATTTGGTACCAACATAAAGGTCTCGCCACAAGGAATGCACATGTGTTAAATGAAAGCATCATCTCTTACGGTTCAAAAGTTATGGCCAAGGTTAAAGTTTTCTGGACAGACGGACAAGGTGATTCCTATATACCCATCAAACTTTGTTTGCAGGGGGTATAAAAACAACTGAGGTCGAATATATGGCACTAGGGTATCATAAGGTCTTGCTAGTTCAAGTATATGTATTGTATACTTATATAGACCTTGCATGTATGAGAGATGATTGAATAAGAAAGTCACAGTCATTTGCTTTACCAATGCATTGTAATCAAAACTGAATTTTTATATGTACTAGATAAACATAACATTCAAGAGTAAACAAATCCAACAACCTGTATAATGTGTTACTACTGTATAACACATTTTCCGCTCTTAATCATAGTGTATAACTTAAAGACTTCAGACTACTTGTCTACTGATACTTAAACAAACTTCTGCCAATAAATACGCCTAGGCCATACCAAATTAATTTAATGTTCTTTGGATTTCCCGCACCATATTTTTCAAAATTCAAAAAGTAATATTATAAAAATAAAATGCTCGCCCGCAACATTTAATTTCTGGCTCAAGAATTTTTTAGGGTCGGTTCTGATTTCTGCAAATCTTAAAGCTTCAAAAGTCTCAAATTGTGCAAAATTTGAAGAAAATGATACTTCTTGTGTTTCAAAAAAATTTGTTGGGAGCATATTTGTTGTTCCGTATACATAGCACTGAAAGTCAAGAAGGGGGAAATGTTCGAAATCTTTTCCGTACTGCTATGTGCCAGGCTTTCTTGTCAACACTCATATGGGGATTCCTATTTGAGTACGGAAAACATCAGAAATGTATTACTGGGGTAACCTTTATCAAAAATAAAATTATTTCATTCGCCCGCACCCTAAAAACTGCAAAACCTAAAAAAAAATAAAATAATTATATTTTCGCCCGCTCGCACCCTTTTTTCACAAGAAAATCCAAAGACCATTTAATTAATTTGGTATGGCCCTACATGAATGTGTATTACACTAGATCCACATGTTCTGGCAACGAAACAACACAGCTGCAAGCGTAATTTCCTGTGTTGATAGAGGAATCACTTGTACACAACATTTGAATTGTAGCCAATCAGGAATTAAGATCCAGTCACATGGATGTAATGTTTACATGTTAAGACTGTTCAGCCAACGGGACTGACCTTACAATTCAAATGTTGCATACGAGTGACTAGGAAATTACATCTGCAGCTGTTTCTGTTTGTTGCCAGAATATCCGGATCTAGTGTATGTAAACTAACTACTCAAAATTCCTGAATAATATCAAATATTACAATATTCTATCAAATATTACAATATTCTAACATCAATCTTTTGTCTGATGTCTGTCAGATTATTTCAAATATACATGAAAAACTAGATCATGAACATGTCAGTTAAAAAAATAGTAATGAACACATTAATTTCGAGTTACAAATTACGAACACATCAGTTTAAACCCTAACATGAACCCATAAACTTAATGGAAAAATCATGAACACATCATGTTCAAGAAACAGTAACAAGTTATGTAGACATCCATTAAAAGAAAACACCTTCATTTAGAGAAATAAGCTGGCCCAATACATGTTATACACGTTATATCGCAAACCTGAGTGAGGTACTGTCAACATCTCTTTATGCAACAGTTCAGTTCAAACTGCATGACTCTTCGGGCAGTCCTAGTGACATTTCTCAAGTATCTAGATGAAGTCCATTTCCCAGTAGTTTGATTCTAACACAGAATTAAACTCTGAACGAAACTGTGGGAAACTGTCGAAAACTTTCGACAGTTCCAACATGCAGGTGCAAGTATGTGCCACGGGACGTCTTGCAAAGCCAGCAACGTTTACAAAGTTGACAGTGATCTTTTCAACTGCCAATAGGTCTGATCCTGTACAAAACCTCAAAAAGCGCTTCAGTTTATCCGAAGTAAGTTCTTTTATGAACCTTTTCAAGTGGTTGGAAGTGCCGATTTCATCTGCTGTCATATTTTCCGGAAATGACAAAATGCGTGACACACTTCTTCCTGTAGGAGTAAGCCTGCTGTATGCTTCCGCCAGTTCAGATTCACCAATCATATTTTTCAAAATTGGTTGGAAACAATCACAAACAAACATAGGGGCCTGAATAAGCTCTTTATGTGCCATTTCTTCTATCAATTGTGGTAATGTGTCTCTTGTCGGGACTTTTCTAGAATCATGCAGTACCATGACATCTAAGATTTCATCATAATCCGCATCTTCGAAGGAATCCATGGCAGTCTTCAAGGTAATGGTCTCTGAAGGCGGAATATATTGGTAGAATGCCTCTTGTAAAGAGGAGAAGTTCTTTCCATACAAGCATTGCTCAATGAATGGACGGGCCATATTCACTGGTAGATACTTTTGTGCTTCCCATCCAAAAAGCAATATTTTTCCTATGGCCGTCCACTCTCGTTCACCAAAGTCATGTCTGAGGCAAGGTACTTTGGCTTCTGTTCCTAGTGTGCATTGATCATAAAATGTATTCCAAAATTCTGACAAAGTATCCCTCGTTACACCTCCTCCATCTTCCGCAATCTCTACATTTCCATTAGGCATAACCATTTCAAATGATAGAATGACGTTTTTCAAATCTAATTCTGCAAACGCAGCAATCATGTCCTTCAGGACTTGTCCTCTGTGTACTCTTATTGTCATCTCCTTGACAACCATTTGCTCACTGAAATCATTTTCTGATATATCTCTGAGGTTAGGAAGTACATGTACATCTACTGAGTCAGGGTACAAATTGGATATAGTGTGTGCCATAAAATCAGGTATCTCTAAGTAATTCTGTTTGTTTTCAAGCTCTGTCTGGTGTCCAGGTTGGTTATTTGGTGGCTTTCTGCCAGGAACTTGATCCGTTCTTGAGCGAAAATTCGGCAGACTATTTATAACTGGATCTTGTACTACATGTACAGGTCTTGTGTCTGGCTCACATTCAGTCAGTTCACTGTTCTCACTAATTTCACTTATTTCCATCGCTCTTGCAAGAACATCTTTCTCTGGCTCAGAAGGGAAACTAAGCCCCCCGCTCTTTGGAGTGGATGCTAGATAAAACCTCAGTAGAGGTATTTTTGTGTCATCATACATTTCTTGTAGAGTCATTGACTCTTTAACAATTCCTTCGGAGAAGTCCCACAAGTCAATATCGAAATCGGTAATCTTCCCTTTTTTGCTTTGCCCATTTGGAAAGAACAGTCGTTTTGCCTCCGCCAATATTTCTGCTTTTGTCGAGTCCTTCCTCATGGGAACTTTTCGAGTTCCCCCACCCGTCCTTGTTCGCACCTGTTTGGAACGATTGGGGAATCTATGAATCCATCCTAGTTCGATATATCGGGATCCTTTATATGCATTCTTGTTTCCAAACTGGCGACGCATATTTTCCCCTTTGTCTGCCTCATAGGATGGCTCTTCCTTCTTTGATGTACTTGCATCAAGTTTTTCTTTCAAGATACCGAATAATTTCTTTTTCTTTTCGGTTGCACTGGATTCTTGTTTGATGTGTTTTCTTAAACGTAATCGATCTCCATGCACTGGTAAGTAGTTACTAAGTTCTTCGTCTGTCATCAGATGCACCAAGTCTGACGTTATCTACAAAAGCAATTAGTTACTTTTAAAAAGGTACACTCAATGATAATTGTAAATCATTTGTAGTGACTAGAATTGCAGTCAGAGTCAGAGGTTCTGAATTTATGCAAGTGTGGGGGTAAAACGATACAGTATCCTCATGATACGATATGTATCATCATGATGCAGAACTCACAATATGATACCGATACGTATTATGATACGCTTTGAATGAAATTATTAAAATCTGGGTCTCAAGATTTTGCAAATTGAAACAATTCTATGGATTATGCACTTACATATAACCTATGGATCAAGTCCGATCAACTAACAACAATGAATCTCTTCACATAGAATACATGTATTATACAATTGTTGACTGGGTTTGAGGGCAACACTGTTACACATGATATGTTGGCATGAAGGTGAACTGTTGCCCGAAGCCGTAGGCCAAGGGCCACAGTGTATCCAAGGGCGAACATATCACCTGTTGCCAAAATTTTTTTCAACAATTGTTTTGTTATACCTTACTCACTTTTTTTACACAACGCAGCAAAATCGCTATGTTTACAACCACCAACATTATTTGGCATTGTGCCATAAGAGTGACGTCAGCGGGCAATAGTTTTCGAACTTTTGATCGACCAGTCCAATATTGACGTAAACAAAGAAACTATTGACTGCTTCAATCTAACATTTTGTATTTAAGACTTTTTGACTATTTAGTCCATAAATTTATAGGGGTATAAAAAATATGAAAGGAAGAGGCACGGGTAGATAGGGCACTTGACCCAGTTGATGACCAAAAAAGTCATCTTCTTAGTCTTTCAGAAATTTTGATTTAAATTAGTAGTATTATTGTCAAATTTAATAAAAACATACTTTTTTTTCTAAAGTTTGTGCATTTTTGAAGGAAGATTTTTAGGATGACTCTTGCGTTTTAACATTATACCCAATGGAAAACGGAAAAGTTTTTTAAAGCATTGTTCCCCCCTGGGGAACGAGTTTTCCCAGTTACTGTAGCTTTATATTCATAAAAGAAATTGACACACTAAGTAGGACGTTGTTCCCCGGGGGCGGGGGGGGGGGGAACGATGTCGTACATGACTTTTGAAATTTGGGGAAGGGGGATAAAGGTACCTTGATTTCAAAATAATTTACTTTTGACTAATTAACATCCAGCATTTTTTTTTATTGATACCCAGACAGCACTGATTTTGGTGGGGCTGGGGTTGGGTTACCCCAGGCTCACCCACCGTACATACATGTGCCTTTCTAAACAATTCGGCACCGGTACTAGAGTTATTATTCAGTAATCAAATTATCTTATAGCATTTTATATATTAAGGTATTGTTATTTAATATAAAGGATCATTGCATACATAACTTATTAGAGTAATCATGAAGTCACCCAAAATTTCATTTTACGGTGCACATATATGAAGTACCTAATCAGAGGCCATGGCAGCAATCTTGGATGACAGATTGGCAAGAAAACAATTGGCCCAAATGCGCCTAATATCGCGCACAGGAGACCAATTAGAAATGCCCCACCCTTGATCCACGGCACCCATGGCCCAAAACAGCAGTACTTGAGCAAGGTTGTAAGAACTTTATCCCTACCTATCCCTACCAAGTATCATAAACATCCACCAAGCGGTTCTAGAGAAAAAGCTGAATACATGTTCTCATACATTGTACATGTGCATGCATGTACGGTACGTGTGCGTCCCCCATCCTTTTGAACTAAATAAATGCCTTAAAATTCTACATACGCCTTAATAGGGAATATAAACCCTGCTTATTAACCATGTTAACTTAAACACATCTTAACTACATAAAATAGATGCATTTTTAGCAATTGACCACATGCATGATATTCCATACAAATTGCATGAAAATGTGCCATATTGATCACAAAAAGAAGTAAAAAATGTGTCAAAAATTTGACTTCAGAATAGAACCAAAAACAACAACTTCTTCCCACGTTTCTACATCATTTCTGTGCATTCGGTTTACCGCTGTTGCCATCCGGTCTGAAGAAGAATTTGCCAAACGCAGGTACCTCTGCGACCTATTTTGGCCCCGCCCTGGACCCGCCCCTTGGCTGGTCTTGCCGAAAAACAACACTTGTGCGGGGCTATGAGTACTTCATCCCTACCAAGTTTCATCAAAATCCATAAAGTGGCTCTTTAGAAGAAGTTGAAAAATGTGAAAAGTTTACGCTGGGCGACGACGGACAAAGACAGACGACGGATGACGTTCAAAGCGCTATGACTATTATATAAATAAAATCTACCTCTGTTGTCCAGTGGTGACTGAGAAATCAACCAACATGGACAAGATAATTTGACAAGATAATTTGACACGAGGGTCAGTTGATTTCTCGGTCACCGTCGGCCAATAGAGTTTGATTATTTTTCTCCCATATTTGTCCCAAAATGTATTTTTACGGGCAAAATTTTAGTGACAAAAAGAACAGAATTTAGGACGCCCGACGTCGACGTTTCGGCGTGTTCGTTTGTGACGTCACAATGACGTTACGCGCGAAATAGGTCGTGCAGCTTGTCATCCACCCCCCTGTGGCGGATGACAGGCTGATCATTCTGGCAATTTGGCTGGATAACTCTGTGAATATGGGAGAAAATACATGTAGCTCACTTGAGCCTCTATGCCTGAAAATAAATAATCCAGCCCATTTCGTGCTGAAAATAATCTCTCCTCAAAATATTGCCAGCCAACACCCCCCCTTCCCCTGGTTTCAAAAACTCGTGATTTTCATCCGCCACCAGCGGAACCAGTACCGGTATCCCACCATGCATTATATCATTATTTACCTGGATGGAGAATTAAAAAGATCATGAACAGTACTGAGCTGCGCGACATTTGCATTTGTCCTGCGTATGTATACATGTGTAGCGGAAGCCTGTGCAAGTATAGTCCTCCTCTCGATAGGAGCACCGGAGAACATCCATGCCGGGAATAGAAATTTCCCATCTCTACAACGCAAAAATTACAATTTTATTTATTCATAATAAATAAATAAATAAATAGATAACTAACAAAAAACAAAAACCCAGCGCCCCCCCCCCCCCCCCCAACAGTGATTACTGACGTGTACGCTTGTCCAACTCTGCACCAGTCCTATATATAGTCCGTGACTGAAACTTTGAAGCAAAGAGCACTCACCTTTTCTTTCTCCATCTTCAAAGCACCTTTCTCTGAAATCTCCTTCACAATTTTTAAAAAGTCCTTAGCAGCAGCCATTTTGATGATGGTCGATATAGCCCTAAAAGAAAGAATACGGACTGCTTCCTCGTGAAAATGACGTAGATCTATCGTTATATAACTTAAAACTATGTCGTAATGACGCGATAATTATCTCGTAATAACGAGATCTTTTCTCGTAATAACGAGAAAATTATCTCGTTATAACGCGATAATTATCTCGTAATAACGAGATCTTTTCTCGTAATTACGAGATAATTTTCTCGCAATAACGCGATAATTATCTCGTAATAACGAGATCTTTTCTCGTAATTACGAGATAATTTTCTCGTAATTACGAAATAATTTTCTCGTAATAACGCGATAATTATCTCGTAATAACGAGATCTTTTCTCGTAATTACGAGATAATTTTCTCGTAATAACGCGATAATTATCTCGTAATAACGAGATCTTTTCTCGTAATAACGAGAAAATTATCTCGTTATAACGACATCTTTTCTCGTAATAACGAGATCTTTTCTCGTAATAACGAGATCTTTTCTCGTAATAACGAGATAAATTTAATTTTTTGTTTGACACTATTCGGCTTTCGTACTTTGTAATGACAATCTGTAAATGTAATAACCTGAAAATCGAAAGGAAGATTCCTCTCCACTGTCTGATTATAATGTACAAATTTCATGAAAATCTTTTGATGCATATTCAAGATATTGTGTTTCATAACTGGACAGACAGATGGACTGATATCGCCATACCAAACTACATCCCGTCAAATGACAGGCATATAAAAATGGGTGAATCAGATGGAGCAAAACTTTAACTTGATTGGTATCAAATTGAGTTATAATCGCATACCAAATATGAGTTACATGTATGTAATGACAGCGAAAAAAGTCTGGAAAACCAAACTCAGATGGATAGAAAGATGGACGGCAGACAAACCGGATGGAAACTATAAGTCCCCTCCTGTGAACCAGTGGGGGACTAATAATGTAAAAATTATAAGCATGACGGCACGTACGCTATGACAATACCTTACTTGACTTTTAATCAAGTGACCTAAAATATCGTTATGAAATATTATTTATTGTATGTTTTAGGATAAAAGTCAAAAGAGATCTTTGTTGGCGACAAAAGCAATGATATTCATAATAAATCTCATAAATGAGGAAGGATTCAGAAGGATTTGCCTGGAGAAGAAGATATATATAACAAAAACATGTCATTAATTATATATTTCATTTATCGTGAAAAGGGGAAAATAACAGACAAAATTTTGTTTGCAAAATATGTCCTTACTGTAAAAATAATCAGAATAGAAAACAGCTAGAAATGAAATAGCAATATGACAATCAAAAATACTGAAAATTATGATGTACCTTTTGGCGCCCCTTAATGTGGTAGAACCCTTTAATGAGACCCAGATCATTGCCTATGAATATGTAACTCCATTCAAGAGATATTGAACGGAAACCCTGAAATTTTGGTATTTTTCGAAATGCAAGGGGCATAACTCTGTCAAATTTTTTTTGATCGGACCCAAATATCAACTTGACCTAGATTTTTGTTTGATGTGTCTGTATACAAAATTTCATTTCAATATGTGAATCCATTCCAGAGATATTGAACGGAAACTGATGTCGCGGACGGACCGACAGACCGACCGACAGCGGCAAACCTATATGTCCCCTCTTCTTCGAAGGGGGGCATAAATATTTAAGTCCCATAGCTCAGTAATGACAAATCGAATGAACCTGAAAATAAAAAGACGGTTTTCTCTTTACAGTCTCATTAAAATGTACAAATATGAAAATCAGATGAGGTATATTGAAGTTAATGCGTTCCATAAATGGACGATTAGACAGCGCCATACCATAATATGTCCAGCTGTAAAATGATGGGCGTATAAAAACTTCTTATAAATGTCAAAGAATATCATTTCTTCATAAAGTATAAAAATTTTCAAAACATTGCACCTAAAAAAAGATTCTTAAAGAATTTTAAAGTATTTTTTAATATCTTCACATTATTTAAAAATTCTAAGTCCCAACACTTTGTAATGACAATCTGTAAATGTAATAACCTGAAAATCGAAAGGAAGATTCCTCTCCACTGTCTGATTATAATGTACAAATTTCATGAAAATCTGTTGATGCATATTCAAGATATTGTGTTTCATAACTGGACAGACAGATGGACTGATATCGCCATACCAAACTACATCCCGTCAAATGACAGGCATATAAAAATGGGTGAATCAGATGGAGCAAAACTTTAACTTGATTGGTATCAAATTGAGTTATAATCGCATACCAAATATGAGTTACATGTATGTAATGACAGCGAAAAAAGTCTGGAAAACCAAAGTCAGATGGATAGAAAGATGGACGGCAGACAAACCGGATGGAAACTATAAGTCCCCTCCTGTGAACCAGTGGGGGACTAATAATGTAAAAATTATAAGCATGACGGCACGTACGCTATGACAATACCTTACTTGACTTTTAATCAAGTGACCTAAAATATCGTTATGAAATATTATTTATTGTATGTTTTAGGATAAAAGTCAAAAGAGATCTTTGTTGGCGACAAAAGCAATGATATTCATAATAAACCTCATAAATGAGGAAGGATTCAGAAGGATTTGCATGGAGAAGAAGGTACATATAACAAAAACATGTCATTAATTATATATTTCATTTATCGTGAAAAGGGGAAAATAACAGACAAAATTTTGTTTGCAAAATATGTCCTTACTGTAAAAATAATCAGAATAGAAAACAGCTAGAAATGAAATAGCAATATGACAATCAAAAATACTGAAAATTATGATGTACCTTTTGGCGCCCCTTAATGTGGTAGACCCCTTTAATGAGACCCAGATCATTGCCTATGAATATGTAACTCCATTCAAGAGATATTGAACGGAAACCCTGAAATTTTGGTATTTTTCGAAATGCAAGGGGCATAACTCTGTCAAAATTTTTTTGATCGGACCCAAATATGAACTTGACCTAGATTTTTGTTTGATGTGTCTGTATACAAAATTTCATTTCAATATGTGAATCCATTCCAGAGATATTGAACGGAAACTGATGTCGCGGACCGACCGACAGACCGACCGACAGCGGCAAACCTATATGTCCCCTCTTCTTCGAAGGGGGGCATAAATATTTAAGTCCCATAGCTCAGTAATGACAAATCGAATGAACCTGAAAATAAAAAGACGGTTTTCTCTTTACAGTGTCATTAAAATGTACAAATATGAAAATCAGATGAGGTATATTGAAGTTAATGCGTTCCATAAATGGACGATTAGACAGCGCCATACCATAATATGTCCAGCTGTAAAATGATGGGCGTATAAAAACCTCTTATAAATGTCAAAGAATATCATTTCTTCATAAAGTATAAAAATTTTCAAAACATTGCACCTAAAAAAAGATTCTTAAAGAATTTTAAAGTATTTTTTAATATCTTCACATTATTTAAAAATTCTAAGTCCCAACACTTTGTAATGACAATCTGTAAATGTAATAACCTGAAAATCGAAAGGAAGATTCCTCTCCACTGTCTGATTATAATGTACAAATTTCATGAAAATCTGTTGATGCATATTCAAGATATTGTGTTTCATAACTGGACAGACAGATGGACTGATATCGCCATACCAAACTACATCCCGTCAAATGACAGGAATATAAAAATGGGTGAATCAGATGGAGCAAAACTTTAACTTGATTGGTATCAAATTGAGTTATAATCGCATACCAAATATGAGTTACATGTATGTAATGACAGCGAAAAAAGTCTGGAAAACCAAACTCAGATGGATAGAAAGATGGACGGCAGACAAACCGGATGGAAACTATAAGTCCCCTCCTGTGAACCAGTGGGGGACTAATAATGTAAAAATTATAAGCATGACGGCACGTACGCTATGACAATACCTTACTTGACTTTTAATCAAGTGACCTAAAATATCGTTATGAAATATTATTTATTGTATGTTTTAGGATAAAAGTCAAAAGAGATCTTTGTTGGCGACAAAAGCAATGATATTCATAATAAACCTCATAAATGAGGAAGGATCAGAAGGATTTGCCTGGAGAAGAAGGTATATATAACAAAAACATGTCATTAATTATATATTTCATTTATCGTGAAAAGGGGAAAATAACAGACAAAATTTTGTTTGCAAAATATGTCCTTACTGTAAAAATAATCAGAATAGAAAACAGCTAGAAATGAAATAGCAATATGACAATCAAAAATACTGAAAATTATGATGTACCTTTTGGCGCCCCTTAATGTGGTAGACCCCTTTAATGAGACCCAGATCATTGCCTATGAATATGTAACTCCATTCAAGAGATATTGAACGGAAACCCTGAAATTTTGGTATTTTTCGAAATGCAAGGGGCATAACTCTGTCAAAATTTTTTTGATCGGACCCAAATATGAACTTGACCTAGATTTTTGTTTGATGTGTCTGTATACAAAATTTCATTTCAATATGTGAATCCATTCCAGAGATATTGAACGGAAACTGATGTCGCGGACCGACCGACAGACCGACATACCGACAGACCGACCGACAGCGGCAAACCTATATGTCCCCTCTTCTTCGAAGGGGGGCATAAATATTTAAGTCCCATAGCTCAGTAATGACAAATCGAATGAACCTGAAAATAAAAAGACGGTTTTCTCTTTACAGTCTCATTAAAATGTACAAATATGAAAATCAGATGAGGTATATTGAAGTTAATGCGTTCCATAAATGGACGATTAGACAGCGCCATACCATAATATGTCCAGCTGTAAAATGATGGGCGTATAAAAACCTCTTATAAATGTCAAAGAATATCATTTCTTCATAAAGTATAAAAATTTTCAAAACATTGCACCTAAAAAAAGATTCTTAAAGAATTTTAAAGTATTTTTTAATATCTTCACATTATTTAAAAATTCTAAGTCCCAACACTTTGTAATGACAATCTGTAAATGTAATAACCTGAAAATCGAAAGGAAGATTCCTCTCCACTGTCTGATTATAATGTACAAATTTCATGAAAATCTTTTGATGCATATTCAAGATATTGTGTTTCATAACTGGACAGACAGATGGACTGATATCGCCATACCAAACTACATCCCGTCAAATGACAGGCATATAAAAATGGGTGAATCAGATGGAGCAAAACTTTAACTTGATTGGTATCAAATTGAGTTATAATCGCATACCAAATATGAGTTACATGTATGTAATGACAGCGAAAAAAGTCTGGAAAACCAAACTCAGATGGATAGAAAGATGGACGGCAGACAAACCGGATGGAAACTATAAGTCCCCTCCTGTGAACCAGTGGGGGACTAATAATGTAAAAATTATAAGCATGACGGCACGTACGCTATGACAATACCTTACTTGACTTTTAATCAAGTGACCTAAAATATCGTTATGAAATATTATTTATTGTATGTTTTAGGATAAAAGTCAAAAGAGATCTTTGTTGGCGACAAAAGCAATGATATTCATAATAAATCTCATAAATGAGGAAGGATTCAGAAGGATTTGCCTGGAGAAGAAGGTATATATAACAAAAACATGTCATTAATTATATATTTCATTTATCGTGAAAAGGGGAAAATAACAGACAAAATTTTGTTTGCAAAATATGTCCTTACTGTAAAAATAATCAGAATAGAAAACAGCTAGAAATGAAATAGCAATATGACAATCAAAAATACTGAAAATTATGATGTACCTTTTGGCGCCCCTTAATGTGGTAGACCCCTTTAATGAGACCCAGATCATTGCCTATGAATATGTAACTCCATTCAAGAGATATTGAACGGAAACCCTGAAATTTTGGTATTTTTCGAAATGCAAGGGGCATAACTCTGTCAAAATTTTTTTGATCGGACCCAAATATGAACTTGACCTAGATTTTTGTTTGATGTGTCTGTATACAAAATTTCATTTCAATATGTGAATCCATTCCAGAGATATTGAACGGAAACTGATGTCGCGGACGGACCGACAGACCGACCGACAGCGGCAAACCTATATGTCCCCTCTTCTTCGAAGGGGGGCATAAATATTTAAGTCCCATAGCTCAGTAATGACAAATCGAATGAACCTGAAAATAAAAAGACGGTTTTCTCTTTACAGTCTCATTAAAATGTACAAATATGAAAATCAGATGAGGTATATTGAAGTTAATGCGTTCCATAAATGGACGATTAGACAGCGCCATACCATAATATGTCCAGCTGTAAAATGATGGGCGTATAAAAACCTCTTATAAATGTCAAAGAATATCATTTCTTCATAAAGTATAAAAATTTTCAAAACATTGCACCTAAAAAAAGATTCTTAAAGAATTTTAAAGTATTTTTTAATATCTTCACATTATTTAAAAATTCTAAGTCCCAACACTTTGTAATGACAATCTGTAAATGTAATAACCTGAAAATCGAAAGGAAGATTCCTCTCCACTGTCTGATTATAATGTACAAATTTCATGAAAATCTTTTGATGCATATTCAAGATATTGTGTTTCATAACTGGACAGACAGATGGACTGATATCGCCATACCAAACTACATCCCGTCAAATGACAGGCATATAAAAATGGGTGAATCAGATGGAGCAAAACTTTAACTTGATTGGTATCAAATTGAGTTATAATCGCATACCAAATATGAGTTACATGTATGTAATGACAGCGAAAAAAGTCTGGAAAACCAAAGTCAGATGGATAGAAAGATGGACGGCAGACAAACCGGATGGAAACTATAAGTCCCCTCCTGTGAACCAGTGGGGGACTAATAATGTAAAAATTATAAGCATGACGGCACGTACGCTATGACAATACCTTACTTGACTTTTAATCAAGTGACCTAAAATATCGTTATGAAATATTATTTATTGTATGTTTTAGGATAAAAGTCAAAAGAGATCTTTGTTGGCGACAAAAGCAATGATATTCATAATAAACCTCATAAATGAGGAAGGATTCAGAAGGATTTGCCTGGAGAAGAAGGTATATATAACAAAAACATGTCATTAATTATATATTTCATTTATCGTGAAAAGGGGAAAATAACAGACAAAATTTTGTTTGCAAAATATGTCCTTACTGTAAAAATAATCAGAATAGAAAACAGCTAGAAATGAAATAGCAATATGACAATCAAAAATACTGAAAATTATGATGTACCTTTTGGCGCCCCTTAATGTGGTAGACCCCTTTAATGAGACCCAGATCATTGCCTATGAATATGTAACTCCATTCAAGAGATATTGAACGGAAACCCTGAAATTTTGGTATTTTTCGAAATGCAAGGGCATAACTCTGTCAAAATTTTTTTGATCGGACCCAAATATGAACTTGAACTAGATTTTTGTTTGATGTGTCTGTATACAAAATTTCATTTCAATATGTGAATCCATTGCAGAGATATTGAACGGAAACTGATGTCGCGGACCGACCGACAGACCGTCAGACCGACCGACAGCGGCAAACCTATATGTCCCCTCTTCTTCGAAGGGGG
This sequence comes from Pinctada fucata, assembly GCA_028142955.1. Taxonomy (NCBI): domain Eukaryota; kingdom Metazoa; phylum Mollusca; class Bivalvia; order Pterioida; family Pteriidae; genus Pinctada; species Pinctada fucata. The sequence goes on along the minus strand of AP027110.1, from coordinate 49,241,313 downwards.
GCATAAATATTTAAGTCCCATAGCTCAGTAATGACAAATCGAATGAACCTGAAAATAAAAAGACGGTTTTCTCTTTACAGTCTCATTAAAATGTACAAATATGAAAATCAGATGAGGTATATTGAAGTTAATGCTTTCCATAAATGGACGATTAGACAGCGCCATACCATAATATGTCCAGCTGTAAAATGATGGGCGTATAAAAACCTCTTATAAATGTCAAAGAATATCATTTCTTCATAAAGTATAAAAATTTTCAAAACATTGCACCTAAAAAAAGATTCTTAAAGAATTTTAAAGTATTTTTTAATATCTTCACATTATTTAAAAATTCTAAGTCCCAACACTTTGTAATGACAATCTGTAAATGTAATAACCTGAAAATCGAAAGGAAGATTCCTCTCCACTGTCTGATTATAATGTACAAATTTCATGAAAATCTGTTGATGCATATTCAAGATATTGAGTTTCATAACTGGACAGACAGATGGACTGATTTCGCCATACCAAACTACATCCCGTCAAATGACAGGCATATAAAAATGGGTGAATCAGATGGAGCAAAACTTTAACTTGATTGGTATCAAATTGAGTTATAATCGCATACCAAATATGAGTTACATGTATGTAATGACAGCGAAAAAAGTCTGGAAAACCAAAGTCAGATGGATAGAAAGATGGACGGCAGACAAACCGGATGGAAACTATAAGTCCCCTCCTGTGAACCAGTGGGGGACTAATAATGTAAAAATTATAAGCATGACGGCACGTACGCTATGACAATACCTTACTTGACTTTTAATCAAGTGACCTAAAATATCGTTATGAAATATTATTTATTGTATGTTTTAGGATAAAAGTCAAAAGAGATCTTTGTTGGCGACAAAAGCAATGATATTCATAATAAACCTCATAAATGAGGAAGGATTCAGAAGGATTTGCCTGGAGAAGAAGGTATATATAACAAAAACATGTCATTAATTATATATTTCATTTATCGTGAAAAGGGGAAAATAACAGACAAAATTTTGTTTGCAAAATATGTCCTTACTGTAAAAATAATCAGAATAGAAAACAGCTAGAAATGAAATAGCAATATGACAATCAAAAATACTGAAAATTATGATGTACCTTTTGGTGCCCCTTAGTGTGGTAGACCCCTTTAATGAGACCCAGATCATTGCCTATGAATATGTAACTCCATTCAAGAGATATTGAACGGAAACCCTGAAATTTTGGTATTTTTCGAAATGCAAGGGCATAACTCTGTCAAAATTTTTTTGATCGGACCCAAATATGAACTTGACCTAGATTTTTGTTTGATGTGTCTGTATACAAAATTTCATTTCAATATGTGAATCCATTGCAGAGATATTGAACGGAAACTGATGTCGCGGACCGACCGACAGACCGTCAGACCGACCGACAGCGGCAAACCTATATGTCCCCTCTTCTTCGAAGGGGGGCATAAATATTTAAGTCCCATAGCTCAGTAATGACAAATCGAATGAACCTGAAAATAAAAAGACGGTTTTCTCTTTACAGTCTCATTAAAATGTACAAATATGAAAATCAGATGAGGTATATTGAAGTTAATGCTTTCCATAAATGGACGATTAGACAGCGCCATACCATAATATGTCCAGCTGTAAAATGATGGGCGTATAAAAACCTCTTATAAATGTCAAAGAATATCATTTCTTCATAAAGTATAAAAATTTTCAAAACATTGCACCTAAAAAAAGATTCTTAAAGAATTTTAAAGTATTTTTTAATATCTTCACATTATTTAAAAATTCTAAGTCCCAACACTTTGTAATGACAATCTGTAAATGTAATAACCTGAAAATCGAAAGGAAGATTCCTCTCCACTGTCTGATTATAATGTACAAATTTCATGAAAATCTGTTGATGCATATTCAAGATATTGAGTTTCATAACTGGACAGACAGATGGACTGATTTCGCCATACCAAACTACATCCCGTCAAATGACAGGCATATAAAAATGGGTGAATCAGATGGAGCAAAACTTTAACTTGATTGGTATCAAATTGAGTTATAATCGCATACCAAATATGAGTTACATGTATGTAATGACAGCGAAAAAAGTCTGGAAAACCAAAGTCAGATGGATAGAAAGATGGACGGCAGACAAACCGGATGGAAACTATAAGTCCCCTCCTGTGAACCAGTGGGGGACTAATAATGTAAAAATTATAAGCATGACGGCACGTACGCTATGACAATACCTTACTTGACTTTTAATCAAGTGACCTAAAATATCGTTATGAAATATTATTTATTGTATGTTTTAGGATAAAAGTCAAAAGAGATCTTTGTTGGCGACAAAAGCAATGATATTCATAATAAACCTCATAAATGAGGAAGGATTCAGAAGGATTTGCCTGGAGAAGAAGGTATATATAACAAAAACATGTCATTAATTATATATTTCATTTATCGTGAAAAGGGGAAAATAACAGACAAAATTTTGTTTGCAAAATATGTCCTTACTGTAAAAATAATCAGAATAGAAAACAGCTAGAAATGAAATAGCAATATGACAATCAAAAATACTGAAAATTATGATGTACCTTTTGGAGCCCCTTAATGTGGTAGACCCCTTTAATGAGACCCAGATCATTGCCTATGAATATGTAACTCCATTCAAGAGATATTGAACGGAAACCCTGAAATTTTGGTATTTTTCGAAATGCAAGGGGCATAACTCTGTCAAAATTTTTTTGATCGGACCCAAATATGAACTTGACCTAGATTTTTGTTTGATGTGTCTGTATACAAAATTTCATTTCAATATGTGAATCCATTCCAGAGATATTGAACGGAAACTGATGTCGCGGACCGACCGACATACCGACAGACCGACCGACAGCGGCAAACCTATATGTCCCCTCTTCTTCGAAGGGGGGCATAAATATTTAAGTCCCATAGCTCAGTAATGACAAATCGAATGAACCTGAAAATAAAAAGACGGTTTTCTCTTTACAGTCTCATTAAAATGTACAAATATGAAAATCAGATGAGGTATATTGAAGTTAATGCGTTCCATAAATGGACGATTAGACAGCGCCATACCATAATATGTCCAGCTGTAAAATGATGGGCGTATAAAAACCTCTTATAAATGTCAAAGAATATCATTTCTTCATAAAGTATAAAAATTTTCAAAACATTGCACCTAAAAAAAGATTCTTAAAGAATTTTAAAGTATTTTTTAATATCTTCACATTATTTAAAAATTCTAAGTCCCAACACTTTGTAATGACAATCTGTAAATGTAATAACCTGAAAATCGAAAGGAAGATTCCTCTCCACTGTCTGATTATAATGTACAAATTTCATGAAAATCTTTTGATGCATATTCAAGATATTGTGTTTCATAACTGGACAGACAGATGGACTGATATCGCCATACCAAACTACATCCCGTCAAATGACAGGCATATAAAAATGGGTGAATCAGATGGAGCAAAACTTTAACTTGATTGGTATCAAATTGAGTTATAATCGCATACCAAATATGAGTTACATGTATGTAATGACAGCGAAAAAAGTCTGGAAAACCAAAGTCAGATGGATAGAAAGATGGACGGCAGACAAACCGGATGGAAACTATAAGTCCCCTCCTGTGAACCAGTGGGGGACTAATAATGTAAAAATTATAAGCATGACGGCACGTACGCTATGACAATACCTTACTTGACTTTTAATCAAGTGACCTAAAATATCGTTATGAAATATTATTTATTGTATGTTTTAGGATAAAAGTCAAAAGAGATCTTTGTTGGCGACAAAAGCAATGATATTCATAATAAACCTCATAAATGAGGAAGGATTCAGAAGGATTTGCCTGGAGAAGAAGGTATATATAACAAAAACATGTCATTAATTATATATTTCATTTATCGTGAAAAGGGGAAAATAACAGACAAAATTTTGTTTGCAAAATATGTCCTTACTGTAAAAATAATCAGAATAGAAAACAGCTAGAAATGAAATAGCAATATGACAATCAAAAATACTGAAAATTATGATGTACCTTTTGGCGCCCCTTAATGTGGTAGACCCCTTTAATGAGACCCAGATCATTGCCTATGAATATGTAACTCCATTCAAGAGATATTGAACGGAAACCCTGAAATTTTGGTATTTTTCGAAATGCAAGGGGCATAACTCTGTCAAAATTTTTTTGATCGGACCCAAATATGAACTTGACCTAGATTTTTGTTTGATGTGTCTGTATACAAAATTTCATTTCGATATGTGAATCCATTCCAGAGATATTGAACGGAAACTGATGTCGCGGACCGACCGACATACCGACAGACCGACCAACAGCGGCAAACCTATATGTCCCCTCTTCTTCGAAGGGGGGCATAAATATTTAAGTCCCATAGCTCAGTAATGACAAATCGAATGAACCTGAAAATAAAAAGACGGTTTTCTCTTTACAGTGTCATTAAAATGTACAAATATGAAAATCAGATGAGGTATATTGAAGTTAATGCGTTCCATAAATGGACGATTAGACAGCGCCATACCATAATATGTCCAGCTGTAAAATGATGGGCGTATAAAAACCTCTTATAAATGTCAAAGAATATCATTTCTTCATAAAGTATAAAAATTTTCAAAACATTGCACCTAAAAAAAGATTCTTAAAGAATTTTAAAGTATTTTTTAATATCTTCACATTATTTAAAAATTCTAAGTCCCAACACTTTGTAATGACAATCTGTAAATGTAATAACCTGAAAATCGAAAGGAAGATTCCTCTCCACTGTCTGATTATAATGTACAAATTTCATGAAAATCTTTTGATGCATATTCAAGATATTGTGTTTCATAACTGGACAGACAGATGGACTGATATCGCCATACCAAACTACATCCCGTCAAATGACAGGCATATAAAAATGGGTGAATCAGATGGAGCAAAACTTTAACTTGATTGGTATCAAATTGAGTTATAATCGCATACCAAATATGAGTTACATGTATGTAATGACAGCGAAAAAAGTCTGGAAAACCAAACTCAGATGGATAGAAAGATGGACGGCAGACAAACCGGATGGAAACTATAAGTCCCCTCCTGTGAACCAGTGGGGGACTAATAATGTAAAAATTATAAGCATGACGGCACGTACGCTATGACAATACCTTACTTGACTTTTAATCAAGTGACCTAAAATATCGTTATGAAATATTATTTATTGTATGTTTTAGGATAAAAGTCAAAAGAGATCTTTGTTGGCGACAAAAGCAATGATATTCATAATAAACCTCATAAATGAGGAAGGATTCAGAAGGATTTGCCTGGAGAAGAAGGTATATATAACAAAAACATGTCATTAATTATATATTTCATTTATCGTGAAAAGGGGAAAATAACAGACAAAATTTTGTTTGCAAAATATGTCCTTACTGTAAAAATAATCAGAATAGAAAACAGCTAGAAATGAAATAGCAATATGACAATCAAAAATACTGAAAATTATGATGTACCTTTTGGCGCCCCTTAATGTGGTAGACCCCTTTAATGAGACCAAGATCATTGCCTATGAATATGTAACTCCATTCAAGAGATATTGAACGGAAACCCTGAAATTTTGGTATTTTTCGAAATGCAAGGGCATAACTCTGTCAAAATTTTTTTGATCGGACCCAAATATGAACTTGACCTAGATTTTTGTTTGATGTGTCTGTATACAAAATTTCATTTCAATATGTGAATCCATTGCAGAGATATTGAACGGAAACTGATGTCGCGGACCGACCGACAGACCGTCAGACCGACCGACAGCGGCAAACCTATATGTCCCCTCTTCTTCGAAGGGGGGCATAAATATTTAAGTCCCATAGCTCAGTAATGACAAATCGAATGAACCTGAAAATAAAAAGACGGTTTTCACTTTACAGTCTCATTAAAATGTACAAATATGAAAATCAGATGAGGTATATTGAAGTTAATGCGTTCCATAAATGGACGATTAGACAGCGCCATACCATAATATGTCCAGCTGTAAAATGATGGGCGTATAAAAACCTCTTATAAATGTCAAAGAATATCATTTCTTCATAAAGTATAAAAATTTTCAAAACATTGCACCTAAAAAAAGATTCTTAAAGAATTTTAAAGTATTTTTTAATATCTTCACATTATTTAAAAATTCTAAGTCCCAACACTTTGTAATGACAATCTGTAAATGTAATAACCTGAAAATCGAAAGGAAGATTCCTCTCCACTGTCTGATTATAATGTACAAATTTCATGAAAATCTTTTGATGCATATTCAAGATATTGTGTTTCATAACTGGACAGACAGATGGACTGATATCGCCATACCAAACTACATCCCGTCAAATGACAGGCATATAAAAATGGGTGAATCAGATGGAGCAAAACTTTAACTTGATTGGTATCAAATTGAGTTATAATCGCATACCAAATATGAGTTACATGTATGTAATGACAGCGAAAAAAGTCTGGAAAACCAAACTCAGATGGATAGAAAGATGGACGGCAGACAAACCGGATGGAAACTATAAGTCCCCTCCTGTGAACCAGTGGGGGACTAATAATGTAAAAATTATAAGCATGACGGCACGTACGCTATGACAATACCTTACTTGACTTTTAATCAAGTGACCTAAAATATCGTTATGAAATATTATTTATTGTATGTTTTAGGATAAAAGTCAAAAGAGATCTTTGTTGGCGACAAAAGCAATGATATTCATAATAAATTTCATAAATGAGGAAGGATTCAGAAGGATTTGCCTGGAGAAGAAGGTATATATAACAAAAACATGTCATTAATTATATATTTCATTTATCGTGAAAAGGGGAAAATAACAGACAAAATTTTGTTTGCAAAATATGTCCTTACTGTAAAAATAATCAGAATAGAAAACAGCTAGAAATGAAATAGCAATATGACAATCAAAAATACTGAAAATTATGATGTACCTTTTGGCGCCCCTTAATGTGGTAGACCCCTTTAATGAGACCCAGATCATTGCCTATGAATATGTACCTCCATTCAAGAGATATTGAACGGAAACCCTGAAATTTTGGTATTTTTCGAAATGCAAGGGGCATAACTCTGTCAAAATTTTTTTGATCGGACCCAAATATGAACTTGACCTAGATTTTTGTTTGATGTGTCTGTATACAAAATTTCATTTCAATATGTGAATCCATTCCAGAGATATTGAACGGAAACTGATGTCGCGGACGGACCGACAGACCGACCGACAGCGGCAAACCTATATGTCCCCTCTTCTTCGAAGGGGGGCATAAATATTTAAGTCCCATAGCTCAGTAATGACAAATCGAATGAACCTGAAAATAAAAAGACGGTTTTCTCTTTACAGTCTCATTAAAATGTACAAATATGAAAATCAGATGAGGTATATTGAAGTTAATGCGTTCCATAAATGGACGATTAGACAGCGCCATACCATAATATGTCCAGCTGTAAAATGATGGGCGTATAAAAACTTCTTATAAATGTCAAAGAATATCATTTCTTCATAAAGTATAAAAATTTTCAAAACATTGCACCTAAAAAAAGATTCTTAAAGAATTTTAAAGTATTTTTAATATCTTCACATTATTTAAAAATTCTAAGTCCCAACACTTTGTAATGACAATCTGTAAATGTAAAAAACCTGAAAATCGAAAGGAAGATTCCTCTCCACTGTCTGATTATAATGTACAAATTTCATGAAAATCTGTTGATGCATATTCAAGATATTGTGTTTCATAACTGGACAGACAGATGGACTGATATCGCCATACCAAACTACATCCCGTCAAATGACAGGCATATAAAAATGGGTGAATCAGATGGAGCAAAACTTTAACTTGATTGGTATCAAATTGAGTTATAATCGCATACCAAATATGAGTTACATGTATGTAATGACAGCGAAAAAAGTCTGGAAAACCAAAGTCAGATGGATAGAAAGATGGACGGCAGACAAACCGGATGGAAACTATAAGTCCCCTCCTGTGAACCAGTGGGGGACTAATAATGTAAAAATTATAAGCATGACGGCACGTACGCTATGACAATACCTTACTTGACTTTTAATCAAGTGACCTAAAATATCGTTATGAAATATTATTTATTGTATGTTTTAGGATAAAAGTCAAAAGAGATCTTTGTTGGCGACAAAAGCAATGATATTCATAATAAACCTCATAAATGAGGAAGGATTCAGAAGGATTTGCCTGGAGAAGAAGGTATATATAACAAAAACATGTCATTAATTATATATTTCATTTATCGTGAAAAGGGGAAAATAACACAGCACGAAAAGCCGAGTTTCCATGTTTTGGAAACCACGTGGAAACTGCATGGAAACCTGAGGTTGACAGTTTCCAAGTGGTTTCCAAGGCATGGAAACCTGGCTCAGGATTCCACGTAGTTTCCACCGGGTTTCCATTTTGGAAACTTCGTTGAGTGGTTTCCATTAGGTTTCCATTTTGTAAACTACTAGTCAAAATTAAAGAAGCAATATTATTCATTTATTTTTACTTTGACTTTGGGGAAGTTGACGGATCCGGCCCATAATCGACATGCGGACGGCCTTCGATATCTCAGGAACTATGCAAATTCGGTACACTAGCTCCGTACGGCGACTTTACATACATACCATAACGGCACGGTGGACTATTTTTATTTATTTATTTATTTATTTATTTTCAACACATTCGTTTGTTTTACAAATACAATTGTGATTAATTGATAAATTAATTAATTTATTTATTATGAATGAATGAATTAATTAATTTATTTTTTTATTATTTATCTACTTATTTATCTATCTATTTACGCATCTCTTTTTTTTTTTTTTGGTTTCTTCTACTAAACCATAATATATCAACTATATATAAGGTGTATTAGAAAAAACTGTTTGTTCTAATTCATTTTTTTTTCCTAGTATTTATAATACCGGTAATACATTTCTAGAAAGAAACTTTATAAAATTAATATGCAAAATGTTTTCATTCATAAATTCCATAGAGCATAAGCCATTTATTCTCTAAAGCCAGCGGAGTGGTTTAATTTCAAGTATATACACAGACACCGGTTATGTAACGTTTGACCCCATGCAAATTGCATGTCAATTGGAATTCAGTTCTATAGTCGGGGGCGGTGCGACGCTGTGACAAGTACACAGTTGATGCATGCAATCGCGGCATGTTATTAACGTTTGACCCCATGCAAATTGCATGTCAATTGGAATTCAGTTCTAAAGTCGGGGGCGGTGCGACACTGTGACAAGTACACGGTAACAACGCCGCTAGGAAATATCTTGCATGGAGAGAGAGAGAGAGAGAGAGAGAGAGAGAGTTTTCGTCATGTTTATAATTTTAATAAAATTCGAAAAATCAGCTTGAATGTACTTTACACAAATATACGTACTCAGTCATGCATCTATTAAAAAATCTGAAGTTATTCGTACATGGCGTATGTACATATATATATACTGTACGTTTTAATTAACATAGTGTAATATAGTTTAATGAGTAAATAAAGCCTAGAAAAGGGTAGACTAGGCAGTGGTGGATCCAGTGCCCCCTTTACTTGGGGTCAAGGGGCAAATTTTGTCGATTTTTAATGAAAATGTCTGATTTTGGAAAATTGTGGGTCAGTGCCGGGGGCGGACGCCCATCCGCCTCCCCCCTTGATTTTGCCACTGCTAGGATTGAAGCTCATACTGCCAGCAGCGAGAGAGAGACTCAGATATGCATAAAGTGAAAAAAGGCAAGAAAAAGACTGAAAGGAAACATATTAAAATTATGGTTATTTCCTACTATCTCATTCAAACTGAATATAACTAATAGAGTATAATTTAAGATCAATGTAAGTATGTTTGTCTGTTCTTTGTATTAATTGTGACTCGCTTATAGATATGCAAACTAGTATCTATACAAAAAAAACTAACAATAACAAAGATAAAACGATTTATCGACAACATATGAAATACTTTTTTAAAAATCGATTTTGAAAGAAATAAGGCACGGTCCATTTAATATATTCGGGGGGGGGGGGGTTGTCAGAGCAAGATTATTTTTTCGCCTCGGACCGGAGCAGAATTATTTTTTTCTCGCAGAGTTGGAGCAAGAAAATTTTTTCAGACATATAGTGTGCAATATATTAAGATTAGAATGTTTGTGTTTTATCGATAGAGCCGGGAATTTTTTGAGAATTTTAAGCGAAATTTTATAGTAATTCTTCAAATTCAGATTACTTGTAAGAACAAGATTATTTTTTTCTGACAGACCATAAGCAAATTATTTTTTTTTCATCAAAATTCAGAGCAAAATTATTTTTTTCGAAAAAAAAACCCCAAGCGCCCCCCCCCCCCCCGGGTATCAAATGGACCGTACTTAATACAATTCAAAAATCAATTAATGTACATTGATCAGCTTTAATTGTCATGGTACAACATAGGAGGATCCAGGATTTTGGAGAAACGAGAATTTTTTCCAAGATTTCTCGCATCCTCTATACCTGTATTTTTCAGTTAATTGCCCTTCTTTATTTACAAAGGTGTAATGCATTATAAGGGACATCATTTGAAATTGATAATAAATTATTATGTATTTGATAAAATCTGGCAAGCGTAAGTGAGCCCAGGAATATTTTGAAATGCTCACCGTTAAAAACTTAATAAGAATGAAAGATTTTCAATACAAATTATTTTTCAAATATTATGACAACAAAAGGGGAATCGGGTTAATCTTATGAAAATTAAAACATCTATATATATGAACTTTATCAAAACTCCAGGGGGGAGGGGTCGGACCCCCCCGACCCTCTGGATCCGCGCTTGTACAAAACAAATAAAAAGTTTCCATACTTCTTTGAATGAAATATCAGAGAGCCAGACAGAGAGACCGACGACCGAAACGCTGGGCAGGCGGTCTTCCCATACTGCTTGATGCCAGTGTTGCTTTTTAATTTTTTCCGAGGTCAAAAGAGATAAGACTTTGGAAAATTACACGAATTCGTAGAGTGAAAATAAAATAATGATATTAAACTCTACCACGAACTTAAATAATAATTAACAGAAAAAAATTAATCGTTCAGGATGATTTTGCGGGCTCAGAATTTCAAAATAAATTTTGACCAATCAGAAGCGAGCATTTATTTTTGAGCAGAGGAAACGCTGGAACGGCCTGTTCACCAAAATTCTACACATAAACTTAAGAAAACACGCATTCTATTGCAATGGATAGATAAGATGAGAAGATCAATGGTGAAAATTAAGTATTATTATACTATTTGCTTCTTTTTTACAGATGTATGTATGTCGATATTGCTGGCTCAGCCCACGCGTTGTTTTCAGAAATTTGTCCAGTGTCTGTTCGAACCAGAAATCTGTAACGTTGCCGTTAATTAACCTTTTCTTACAAGGAATCACATTTCTTAGTTACTTTTGAATTAATGTGATTTGAATCGGCAATTCAAATCCCATTATTTATGGTCAGATGGTCAGTAATGAGCTGGACGCCCCCCCCCCCCCCCCCTCCTGATAGTCATGTTCAGAGTTTTTACAGTTCTATCATATGTGGAAAATGAACTCATGGAAAAACCATCTATGAGGACGAAGTCAAAACACTTATTATACCCCCTGCAAACGAAGTTTACTGTCCGCGCGTCTCACTTTGGAAATTAGATAAATGTGATTTTGACTATTTTATCATTCAGAAATTTTATTAAAATTGATACCATTCATTAGATCTTGCTTAGTCGTAAATATTGGTATAAGTTATATGATGGTCAGTGCACGCAATTAAATTTTATAAACAAAACAAGTTTTAGATGGGCCATTTCCAATGCTAATTTTTCCCGTGACGTCGTGACACACTCCATAGGCTCAATGTAAACTTGGCCACGTCACGCTAAAATTTAACATTGAAAACGACCCATCTAAAATTTATTTTATCTGTATGATATGACGGAGATCAGATGTTCAGACCAGACAGCACCACAAAGACAGATTTTCACGGCTAAGCACCTCAACAGACGCCTATAAGTACAGCTTCATCCCAAGGACTATCGTTGACTGGAACCAGCTGCCAGAAGAGGTCATCCAGGCACCTTCCACCGAAGTTTTTCGGGAGAGGGTGTGGAAGTTCATGGTGTAAGCCTGAAGATTGATGTTTTTAACCAGTTTTTAAAAATTTTTAACCTGTGTGTGCTGGTTGGCATGCGTTTTATCATATCTGCAATATGGATTCCGGCTGCAGATTACCAACATAGAACATAGAACATATGATTGCATAAACCCACGACCATATAACATATACCAAATGTTACGCCTAAGCGAGAATCTATTCAATGATATAGATTTTATTTTAATTTTTGCATAACAAAGCCATCAAAATCGCGTTTATCCAGTTTCCGAAGTGAGCCACGCGGACAGTAGGGGTACATAGGAATCACCCTGTCCGTCTGTAATGTCTGTCTGTCTGTCCGTCCGGTTAAGTTTCAAAAGCAGATTTCTTTTATACTATTAATGGTAGCCTTTCATATTTCATACACACATTCACCATAAAGAGTACTACATTTTGGTACCATGACTTTTGACCCTGTGACCTTGACCTTCAGCCTATACAACATTTTATGTTAAGAAGTTTTGAAAGCAGATTTCTTTTATACTGTTAAAGGTAGGACTTTCATCCAAACATGGCATCTTCTCGTAGACGACAGTGCCGGTCGTCCTTGAACTTCGTCTGGTGCGATCATGTGATGCTTGATCGACTTACTACGTCACACGTCTTGGAAGTGTACATATGGATCACATAGATTTTGACACATGTAATCACTAGAGGATAGACAGCGTTGATTGATAAATGAATTTTGAATCTGTGTTGAAGCAGTAAATAGAATGGGCATTTAATGGGAAATTGTTCAAATGTCATGCGATAGGGTCTTGCGTTTATCGAAAAATGCAGTGCAGTTGGTTTGGTACCTTCATATAAGGGAAACGCAGTAGGAATGTAAATATAAGAAAATGAAAATGCATACAGAGGGACACAGCGATTGGAAATCTATGGTTCCTTGGCAATTTTTATGCGTCAGGGACGCAGGTCGTAGATGCAAATTAATCCCTGAACTTTTACACTATTATCAAGCTGATTCAATTTACTTTTCAATTTTTCTTTCAGTATACCTGGTGTAGCCTTGACATTACTTTCTTATCCAAGCATGTGTACACTGCACTATCAGCATTATCAGAGGCCATCTATGACATCTTAACTGTATATCTGATGCTGAATGTGGAAAAGAATGTTGTACATATTCAACAGATGTAGAGTACTATAACCAAAAGTTGCCATGGAAATGGATCAAGGATTGGTATGACTTAAAGTTAAACATGTATTATATTAACAATTGTAATACATCATCATGTATGTACAGTAAGGGTGAAACGTTTACCAAATTTCATAAACATGTACACAGAAGGCTGTAAACGAAACGTAAACGTTTAAACGCTTCTTGTACTTCTATTGTGAAAAGTGATATCCATTAATGTTTATTTGCAGACGTGGTCATAAATTGACATCAAAACAACTTAGTTATGCTTGACTACATTAAATTCGTAACTTAAGGTATCCGTTGTACAAATAAATATCAAGTGTATTATATAGTTCGAATCATGGCATATTTTTACCTAAATATACCTGATACAACATAAATAATAGTTTCTATCATCAAAGGTCAACATGCCGACCGTCACTCAAGCCACGGAAACTATCGAGACACTGCCGAAGATTACCGAGATAATTTTAACACTGTTTAAATGGACGAGACGTCCGCGAGATTTTCATTTGTACATTGGATACGTTAAATTTAATACCAGTCTTCGTGAAAACTCACTAGCCCGACTGCCCTGGCTACCAAATATTTCCTCGGGCTACCAAAATTTGATGGTGAACTAGCCCGACTGGCTAGTGACTTTTAATGAAATGCAGTGTTCTGAACTTCTGATTAAGGGCCGACGGCTGGCGATTTCTCATCTTATACTTGGGGTAATATCGCCGCCTTCTTTCCACAAAAGTACACGTTGCGTCTCAACTTTTATCGCTGGTTAAGTATGAAATGTGTATGTTAATGAACATGTTTCAAATGAAATATAATAAGGTTTTCCTGTAAAATATGTTTATTAAAATATTGTCCTAAGATACAAGATAAATATTCCCGTAACAACGGTGCATTGATTTCAGCGCGGCGTGACGGGTTATTCTACGGTACTGAGTATAACATGTTCAATTAAATATCTAACAATTTCAAAAATCTCGACTGAACACTGAGATCAGGGACGTATATAAAATATATATATATATATACGTCCCTGCTGAGATGAAGAAATTCTTACGAAAATTTTATAACTATTGGCCAAGCACCGCAAGCAACGGCCGGCCTTTTAACGAGTATGATTCAAATAAGGTCTTTTTTTTTCTCCGTCCATTTTCTGCAGACAAAAGCGTATTTGAAATTATATTTATACAAACAATATCATGCATTCATTGTAAAATTGAGTCTATTGATAACAGTCAGGGGTGCTACTTCAACAAGTAATTAAAAAATTACTTCTACAAGTAATTATCTGACTGATATCAAAAGTACCCATGATTTCACATAAAAAGTTAAACAATGTCTTATTTCCTATGGCAAGTAAGACAATACAGCAGTAGAAGGCAAGAGCACTTCCATTATTTTCAAAAGGAAATAACTTTCTCAGAAGAAACTGTTTGAATTAAGAAAGATAGCGGAAATTGTAGCCGAATTTCACTTAAAAAGTTGCAAATTTGTGAAAGTTTGTAACCTTGTAGATTTTTAAACAGAATTTTCATCCCAATAGCAATAATTTTTCCTGTAAATTCAGACTTTCCTTTTCAAAATAAAATTTAAATATAAATTACGATAATTGCTTAAAGCTTTACTCCTTTCATTTAAAGATAAGCCCCTTTCAATAAATATGACTTAAACAAGTAATTTTAAGGGAATGGTTTTACCTTGATATTTCTGTTACTGAAGCAATTATTACTGATATGAGTAGCCCTTATAACAATTAAAAGCTTGAGAACTTTAAATGTGTATGCTACAATCATTACAAACCATCCATTGCCTTACTTTTTATGTATATTACTTGTATAAGTAATGTGTTGGATTGACATCGCAAGTAAATCGGTTACTTTTAGAGGTAATCATTTAAGAAGGCAAAATTAGAAAGTTACTTGAAAAGGTAATTTTTTTAATTACTTGTTGAAGTAGCACCCCTGACTGGATAATGACGTAGCTGACATCTGCCAGAGAAATGATCGGGTGGTGGTTTAACTTTGTTCGATTTTATGTATACTCTATATTTGTGTGAATTTTTGCCTACTCAACGGACCTAGCTGAAGAAACGATGGGTCTTTATAGCGTTTTTATTTTTTTTTCAATGGCTAGAGAAAATTTTGGGTGGCTAGTAGATTTTGGCACTCAACTAGCCCGGCTGGCTAGTGGTCAAAAAAGTTTTCATGAAGACTGCAGGGATTTTTTTTACCCCTTTTCGGGGCCGTTATTCGGCCCCATTCCCAATGAAAAATAGTATCTTTTTTTCCCAATTGAGCCTGTAAAATTTCCCAATTTAACATAGATAAAATTATCACCGAAATTAATGAAATTTTCTGGTTCAAAAGTAGCAAACTTACTCATTATTTGTCATATTGTTGTAAGCATGTGAAATTAAATAATTTTTTTAACGTAAATCATTTGATTAAACATTCAATTCTGAACTTTTGATTATATAAACTGTCATTTTACTTTCATATTAGTACTTCCCAAAATATTCCCAAACGTTGTTAATTTTCCCAATTGCACGGGCCCCGACCCCATTCCCAAATTACTGAAAAAAATCACTGGACTGTAATACAACATGCTGATGTTTCGTATGGCAATAAAACTTTCAACGATTCAAAAATCAAACTGTTATTTTCAAACGAGTTTGAGCAATTCCCACAATTCAATCATAGAAGTAAGTTACAAGAACAGTAACTCCATGGAAGGTTGGACACCAGGTCATCGAGGAAAGGGCGTTAATAAGCGGAGAAAGAGACGAAGAAATAGACGACTGTTAAGCTCCTTCATATGTGTCAGGATAAGATTGATTTTCAGATAAATTTTCTTCCTGTTTTAAGCGTTTGTTGACAGTTTGTCCTCTGTGTTCGAATCAAGGGATGCATACATAACATGATAACTCCGACAGCACATACATCTACGTACGTTAAATCAAGAATCTATTGCCTCACTTCGCGACTTCAGGAAATCAATACAAGTATTGAGTTTTTAGAGTTATAACGATATTAAAGAAGATTTTTTGATTGTATGTACAGTAGTCCGTGTACATGTTTAGAAATTATGTAAATGTTTACAGCCAAAAAAACGAAACGGATCTGTGTACACGTGTAAACGTTTCACCCTTAATGTGCAGTATATTATTAAGAAGAGAATTTAATTTTAAATTAGGCCAGACTTAAAAAAATTGTTAATTTGTTTGTTTCCCCTCCCTCCGTTTTGTTTTTCGCAGGTGACCCGGCAGGCAGGTACTGTTTTTTTTTTTTTTTTTTTTTTTGCTGATGTAATTTGAATCATAATTACACATTATTTGACACCTAGCTAAGAGACACGCATGTTGTGATATATACTAAGAGTCGGCAGCTGACAATTGAGATTTCTTATGTAGGAATAAGAAAGCTATAGAGTTGATTCACAGTCTATTTGGACAGAATATTGCAACATTAAAATAAAAAATGGACATGGCTGTGATTCAATATTTGCAAAAAAAAGGGACTTTTGGCTACAAAAAAAATCTTGACTCAGTGGCATTTTTTCTGACCTGGTCGGGGCAAGGGGAAACAAACAATTTTTTAATTATGGCCTTATGTTTAAATTTTTTCAAAAATATACCGGTACCTTCAACATGTTCAATAGCTCTTGCAGCTCTCATTAATTGAAATAAATTGTCAAATACAGATAAAAGATGATTTCTGACTCAATGACTCATTAATATACATTTATATTAGTCTATTTTGATTAATATTGCATTTGGGTGAACTGCAGCAGCATTTTCTTCAATTTTACAGAGCTCTCACACCCATTTTTGGGACTGGGGCCCAGGGCCTTTGAAATTGGGAAAAATAACAACATTTTCTCGGAAATGGGGAAAATATATAATATAAGGTTGGATGTCTTTTCACTTGAAGATGAGAATTTTTAACTTAAATTGTTCAATTTTCCATGAGATTTCAAATTGGGAAAAATGGTCAACAAACAGGAAAAAAAGATATTATTTTTCATTGGGAGTGGGGTGGAATATGGGCCGCAAATTAGGCTAATCGAGAGCCCAGGATAATAAGCCGGCAATCTGTCACTTTTTGTAAACTCTGAAGACTTATTTGATAAATTTCAACATATTAAATCTTCGTTTTCACTTTCAGGTCAATATTGTACTGTTACCATTGAAGAACTAGAAGGACTGCATGAAAAATTAGCATCCAATGATGTCATGTAAGCTTCTTACTATACTGAGTTGAGACACTTCATTCATGTTGCCTGCAACATAAGAGCGACATAAAGGGATCATTTGTCAGGCGTCTGCCTGTCCATCTGTCTGGTAGTCACACTTACATTTTTGGCTATAACTTACTTGATATACATCATACATCTTTCAAATTTGCAGGGATGGTAAAGCATGATGGGACTAAATTTTTACCCAAATCAGATCAGGGTCATTTTCAAGGAAAAGGTCACACATTTTTGGTCAAACAACAAATAACTATTTATAACAGACACAGACAGATAAGTTGTGGGAGAAAAACAATCAAACAACACCATGAGGGAGGATTGGCTAAATCTCAACCCTCATGTACAAAATTTTGCTTGTCCACGACTCGGCAAGCCTCGTTCTCGACTTGCAGAATTTTTGCACACTCGGGTTGAAATTTCACCATCACCATGGTATAATAGAGAGGTTGAGCAAACCGAACTTGTACATGTACGCATACGTCAAAAAGTTGTTTATGACGTCATCATATTTTGCGCTCCACGCACCTGCGTTAAACGTTCGGTATAACGTGTAAAGCGGTAAGTACACATTGATGATTACATGTACTTGTAGATTTTATAAGCAACTGAATGCAGATAACCTATGAAAACCTATATTCAATTTATTTGGGAACATATGTACTTTCTGAATATTAGAAGGAATTGCAAATAAAATGTATCACATCTTAAAGAAGAACCCTAAAAGTTGACAAAAAATTTTACTCTTGAGGTTTAATTTTTATGTTATATAAATCTGATTACTTAGAATAGATAAATCAATTCACCGTCAATGCTGAATGTCCCTTACCTTTAGAATCTAGATGCCAAGTTATTGACTAATAAGCAGTTGTAAACAAAATAAGAGCGTATATACGATATGCACGAAGCAGTACTCGTTGTGACATCTGCTCAACCGCATAACGTCAACGTGTAAACAGATAACGTGTTAATACACGCACAAGTTCTCGTACACGTACAAGTTGGGTTTGCTCAACCTCTCTTTAATTTTAATTCCATGGGGGATAAATTTGTGCCTTTTTGGAACTTCCACTTTCTTATAATTCATAAATTGTTGACATAAGCTTCTTGTGACATCCCAACCTGCAATATTAGTTCTCTACAACTGTAGTTTGTAATTTTGTTGCCGCTTACTATATATTTTTTTTTTTCATTCATTCCAGATGAGACAGAGGACAGAAGAAAAAGTAGAGGACAGAAGAAAGAAATTTGTAACAGTGGTCTGAAACATCTTGAACTGGGATTTCCGTCGAATGTCAATCTCTGCAGAATAACAAATTTTATCTGAAAGAGATCTCTTTGTGACTTTGTCTGTTTTTGGCAAGGATAAAATTTGTCCATCATTTCTACACACTTGTTTAAAAATATCTGGTTTTTTTTCAAAGAATACAAGTACATTTTATTTCTGTAGTGGTTTCAAAGAGACACGTCCATCTTTTTCTAAATTTCATTTCCATCTTAAAAACATGATATATTAAACAAGGACAATGAAGAATGGAAGATGCCATTTTTAAATTTGAAAGCTCAAACATGTATATTTATGATTTCATGGAATCTTGTACATCTGATGTTGAATAAGCATGTATTCTGAATAAATATTACACAGTATGATAAGCATGTTTTAGGGTTTTTTATTATGACATAAAAAGTACATAGAAGAATATACATGTAGCCTACATACTGATATAAAGGAATACGAGAAGTGCAGGATTCAAAACTTTCAAATTCACTGTATATACTAACACATAAAGAGTTTTTCATACAGTTACAGTATATGGAAACCAGTTTACAAGATATGGAAAACAAAAAGAAACATCCAGTTTCCAACTAATTTCCATCATGGAAACCAGCTCTTATACAGGCTTACAAGATGTGGAAACCAAAAGGAAACTTGAGGTTTCCAACCCGATTCCAAGTGGTTTCCATCGTGGAAACCAGCTCTTATACAGGTTTACAAGGTATGGAAACCAAAAGGAAACTTGAGGTTTCCAACCCGATTCCAAGTGGTTTCCATCGTGGAAACCGGGCGGTTAGCGCTTTCCAAACACATGGAAACCACTGGTTTCCATTATGGAAACCTGGTGGAAACCACATGGAAACCCCAGGTTTCCATGTGGTTTCCACCAGGTTTCCAAGGTATGGAAACCTGTTTTTTCGTCCTGTGTAACAGACAAAATTTTGTTTGCAAAATATGTCCTTACTGTAAAAATAATCAGAATAGAAAACAGCTAGAAATGAAATAGCAATATGACAATCAAAAATACTGAAAATTATGATGTACCTTTTGGCGCCCCTTAATGTGGTAGACCCCTTTAATGAGACCCAGATCATTGCCTATGAATATGTAACTCCATTCAAGAGATATTGAACGGAAACCCTGAAATTTTGGTATTTTTCGAAATGCAAGGGGCATAACTCTGTCAAAATTTTTTTGATCGGACCCAAATATGAACTTGACCTAGATTTTTGTTTGATGTGTCTGTATACAAAATTTCATTTCAATATGTGAATCCATTCCAGAGATATTGAACGGAAACTGATGTCGCGGACCGACCGACATACCGACCGACAGCGGCAAACCTATATGTCCCCTCTTCTTCGAAGGGGGGCATAAATATTTAAGTCCCATAGCTCAGTAATGACAAATCAAATGAACCTGAAAATAAAAAGACGGTTTTCTCTTTACAGTCTCATTAAAATGTACAAATATGAAAATCAGATGAGGTATATTGAAGTTAATGCGTTCCATAAATGGACGATTAGACAGCGCCATACCATAATATGTCCAGCTGTAAAATGATGGGCGTATAAAAACTTCTTATAAATGTCAAAGAATATCATTTCTTCATAAAGTATAAAAATTTTCAAAACATTGCACCTAAAAAAAGATTCTTAAAGAATTTTAAAGTATTTTTAATATCTTCACATTATTTAAAAATTCTAAGTCCCAACACTTTGTAATGACAATCTGTAAATGTAAAAAACCTGAAAATCGAAAGGAAGATTCCTCTCCACTG
This sequence comes from Pinctada fucata, assembly GCA_028142955.1. NCBI lineage: Eukaryota > Metazoa > Mollusca > Bivalvia > Pterioida > Pteriidae > Pinctada > Pinctada fucata. The sequence continues at coordinate 49,220,640 of AP027110.1, read as the reverse complement.
TCTGATTATAATGTACAAATTTCATGAAAATCTGTTGATGCATATTCAAGATATTGTGTTTCATAACTGGACAGACAGATGGACTGATATCGCCATACCAAACTACATCCCGTCAAATGACAGGCATATAAAAATGGGTGAATCAGATGGAGCAAAACTTTAACTTGATTGGTATCAAATTGAGTTATAATCGCATACCAAATATGAGTTACATGTATGTAATGACAGCGAAAAAAGTCTGGAAAACCAAACTCAGATGGATAGAAAGATGGACGGCAGACAAACCGGATGGAAACTATAAGTCCCCTCCTGTGAACCAGTGGGGGACTAATAATGTAAAAATTATAAGCATGACGGCACGTACGCTATGACAATACCTTACTTGACTTTTAATCAAGTGACCTAAAATATCGTTATGAAATATTATTTATTGTATGTTTTAGGATAAAAGTCAAAAGAGATCTTTGTTGGCGACAAAAGCAATGATATTCATAATAAACCTCATAAATGAGGAAGGATTCAGAAGGATTTGCCTGGAGAAGAAGGTATATATAACAAAAACATGTCATTAATTATATATTTCATTTATCGTGAAAAGGGGAAAATAACAGACAAAATTTTGTTTGCAAAATATGTCCTTACTGTAAAAATAATCAGAATAGAAAACAGCTAGAAATGAAATAGCAATATGACAATCAAAAATACTGAAAATTATGATGTACCTTTTGGCGCCCCTTAATGTGGTAGACCCCTTTAATGAGACCCAGATCATTGCCTATGAATATGTAACTCCATTCAAGAGATATTGAACGGAAACCCTGAAATTTTGGTATTTTTCGAAATGCAAGGGGCATAACTCTGTCAAAATTTTTTTGATCGGACCCAAATATGAACTTGACCTAGATTTTTGTTTGATGTGTCTGTATACAAAATTTCATTTCAATATGTGAATCCATTGCAGAGATATTGAACGGAAACTGATGTCGCGGACCGACCGAGAGACCGTCAGACCGACCGACAGCGGCAAACCTATATGTCCCCTCTTCTTCGAAGGGGGGCATAAATATTTAAGTCCCATAGCTCAGTAATGACAAATCGAATGAACCTGAAAATAAAAAGACGGTTTTCTCTTTACAGTCTCATTAAAATGTACAAATATGAAAATCAGATGAGGTATATTGAAGTTAATGCTTTCCATAAATGGACGATTAGACAGCGCCATACCATAATATGTCCAGCTGTAAAATGATGGGCGTATAAAAACCTCTTATAAATGTCAAAGAATATAATTTCTTCATAAAGTATAAAAATTTTCAAAACATTGCACCTAAAAAAAGATTCTTAAAGAATTTTAAAGTATTTTTTAATATCTTCACATTATTTAAAAATTCTAAGTCCCAACACTTTGTAATGACAATCTGTAAATGTAATAACCTGAAAATCGAAAGGAAGATTCCTCTCCACTGTCTGATTATAATGTACAAATTTCATGAAAATCTGTTGATGCATATTCAAGATATTGAGTTTCATAACTGGACAGACAGATGGACTGATTTCGCCATACCAAACTACATCCCGTCAAATGACAGGCATATAAAAATGGGTGAATCAGATGGAGCAAAACTTTAACTTGATTGGTATCAAATTGAGTTATAATCGCATACCAAATATGAGTTACATGTATGTAATGACAGCGAAAAAAGTCTGGAAAACCAAAGTCAGATGGATAGAAAGATGGACGGCAGACAAACCGGATGGAAACTATAAGTCCCCTCCTGTGAACCAGTGGGGGACTAATAATGTAAAAATTATAAGCATGACGGCACGTACGCTATGACAATACCTTACTTGACTTTTAATCAAGTGACCTAAAATATCGTTATGAAATATTATTTATTGTATGTTTTAGGATAAAAGTCAAAAGAGATCTTTGTTGGCGACAAAAGCAATGATATTCATAATAAACCTCATAAATGAGGAAGGATTCAGAAGGATTTGCCTGGAGAAGAAGGTATATATAACAAAAACATGTCATTAATTATATATTTCATTTATCGTGAAAAGGGGAAAATAACAGACAAAATTTTGTTTGCAAAATATGTCCTTACTGTAAAAATAATCAGAATAGAAAACAGCTAGAAATGAAATAGCAATATGACAATCAAAAATACTGAAAATTATGATGTACCTTTTGGCGCCCCTTAATGTGGTAGACCCCTTTAATGAGACCCAGATCATTGCCTATGAATATGTAACTCCATTCAAGAGATATTGAACGGAAACCCTGAAATTTTGGTATTTTTCGAAATGCAAGGGGCATAACTCTGTCAAAATTTGTTTGATCGGACCCAAATATGAACTTGACCTAGATTTTTGTTTGATGTGTCTGTATACAAAATTTCATTTCAATATGTGAATCCATTCCAGAGATATTGAACGGAAACTGATGTCGCGGACCGACCGACATACCGACAGACCGACCGACAGCGGCAAACCTATATGTCCCCTCTTCTTCGAAGGGGGGCATAAATATTTAAGTCCCATAGCTCAGTAATGACAAATCGAATGAACCTGAAAATAAAAAGACGGTTTTCTCTTTACAGTCTCATTAAAATGTACAAATATGAAAATCAGATGAGGTATATTGAAGTTAATGCGTTCCATAAATGGACGATTAGACAGCGCCATACCATAATATGTCCAGCTGTAAAATGATGGGCGTATAAAAACTTCTTATAAATGTCAAAGAATATCATTTCTTCATAAAGTATAAAAATTTTCAAAACATTGCACCTAAAAAAAGATTCTTAAAGAATTTTAAAGTATTTTTTAATATCTTCACATTATTTAAAAATTCTAAGTCCCAACACTTTGTAATGACAATCTGTAAATGTAATAACCTGAAAATCGAAAGGAAGATTCCTCTCCACTGTCTGATTATAATGTACAAATTTCATGAAAATCTGTTGATGCATATTCAAGATATTGTGTTTCATAACTGGACAGACAGATGGACTGATATCGCCATACCAAACTACATCCCGTCAAATGACAGGCATATAAAAATGGGTGAATCAGATGGAGCAAAACTTTAACTTGATTGGTATCAAATTGAGTTATAATCGCATACCAAATATGAGTTACATGTATGTAATGACAGCGAAAAAAGTCTGGAAAACCAAAGTCAGATGGATAGAAAGATGGACGGCAGACAAACCGGATGGAAACTATAAGTCCCCTCCTGTGAACCAGTGGGGGACTAATAATGTAAAAATTATAAGCATGACGGCACGTACACTATGACAATACCTTACTTGACTTTTAATCAAGTGACCTAAAATATCGTTATGAAATATTATTTATTGTATGTTTTAGGATAAAAGTCAAACGAGATCTTTGTTGGCGACAAAAGCAATGATATTCATAATAAACCTCATAAATGAGGAAGGATTCAGAAGGATTTGCCTGGAGAAGAAGGTATATATAACAAAAACATGTCATTAATTATATATTTCATTTATCGTGAAAAGGGGAAAATAACAGACAAAATTTTGTTTGCAAAATATGTCCTTACTGTAAAAATAATCAGAATAGAAAACAGCTAGAAATGAAATAACAATTTGACAATCAAAAATACTGAAAATTATGATGTACCTTTTGGCGCCCCTTAATGTGGTAGACCCCTTTAATGAGACCCAGATCATTGCCTATGAATATGTAACTCCATTCAAGAGATATTGAACGGAAACCCTGAAATTTTGGTATTTTTCGAAATGCAAGGGGCATAACTCTGTCAAAATTTTTTTGATCGGACCCAAATATGAACTTGACCTAGATTTTTGTTTGATGTGTCTGTATACAAAATTTCATTTCAATATGTGAATCCATTCCAGAGATATTGAACGGAAACTGATGTCGCGGACCGACCGACATACCGACAGACCGACCGACAGCGGCAAACCTATATGTCCCCTCTTCTTCGAAGGGGGGCATAAATATTTAAGTCCCATAGCTCAGTAATGACAAATCGAATGAACCTGAAAATAAAAAGACGGTTTTCTCTTTACAGTGTCATTAAAATGTACAAATATGAAAATCAGATGAGGTATATTGAAGTTAATGCTTTCCATAAATGGACGATTAGACAGCGCCATACCATAATATGTCCAGCTGTAAAATGATGGGCGTATAAAAACCTCTTATAAATGTCAAAGAATATCATTTCTTCATAAAGTATAAAAATTTTCAAAACATTGCACCTAAAAAAAGATTCTTAAAGAATTTTAAAGTATTTTTTAATATCTTCACATTATTTAAAAATTCTAAGTCCCAACACTTTGTAATGACAATCTGTAAATGTAATAACCTGAAAATCGAAAGGAAGATTCCTCTCCACTGTCTGATTATAATGTACAAATTTCATGAAAATCTGTTGATGCATATTCAAGATATTGAGTTTCATAACTGGACAGACAGATGGACTGATTTCGCCATACCAAACTACATCCCGTCAAATGACAGGCATATAAAAATGGGTGAATCAGATGGAGCAAAACTTTAACTTGATTGGTATCAAATTGAGTTATAATCGCATACCAAATATGAGTTACATGTATGTAATGACAGCGAAAAAAGTCTGGAAAACCAAAGTCAGATGGATAGAAAGATGGACGGCAGACAAACCGGATGGAAACTATAAGTCCCCTCCTGTGAACCAGTGGGGGACTAATAATGTAAAAATTATAAGCATGACGGCACGTACGCTATGACAATGCCTTACTTGACTTTTAATCAAGTGACCTAAAATATCGTTATGAAATATTATTTATTGTATGTTTTAGGATAAAAGTCAAAAGAGATCTTTGTTGGCGACAAAAGCAATGATATTCATAATAAACCTCATAAATGAGGAAGGATTCAGAAGGATTTGCCTGGAGAAGAAGGTATATATAACAAAAACATGTCATTAATTATATATTTCATTTATCGTGAAAAGGGGAAAATAACAGACAAAATTTTGTTTGCAAAATATGTCCTTACTGTAAAAATAATCAGAATAGAAAACAGCTAGAAATGAAATAACAATATGACAATCAAAAATACTGAAAATTATGATGTACCTTTTGGCGCCCCTTAATGTGGTAGACCCCTTTAATGAGACCCAGATCATTGCCTATGAATATGTAACTCCATTCAAGAGATATTGAACGGAAACCCTGAAATTTTGGTATTTTTCGAAATGCAAGGGGCATAACTCTGTCAAAATTTGTTTGATCGGACCCAAATATGAACTTGACCTAGATTTTTGTTTGATGTGTCTGTATACAAAATTTCATTTCAATATGTGAATCCATTCCAGAGATATTGAACGGAAACTGATGTCGCGGACCGACCGACATACCGACAGACCGACCGACAGCGGCAAACCTATATGTCCCCTCTTCTTCGAAGGGGGGCATAAATATTTAAGTCCCATAGCTCAGTAATGACAAATCGAATGAACCTGAAAATAAAAAGACGGTTTTCTCTTTACAGTCTCATTAAAATGTACAAATATGAAAATCAGATGAGGTATATTGAAGTTAATGCGTTCCATAAATGGACGATTAGACAGCGCCATACCATAATATGTCCAGCTGTAAAATGATGGGCGTATAAAAACCTCTTATAAATGTCAAAGAATATCATTTCTTCATAAAGTATAAAAATTTTCAAAACATTGCACCTAAAAAAAGATTCTTAAAGAATTTTAAAGTATTTTTTAATATCTTCACATTATTTAAAAATTCTAAGTCCCAACACTTTGTAATGACAATCTGTAAATGTAATAACCTGAAAATCGAAAGGAAGATTCCTCTCCACTGTCTGATTATAATGTACAAATTTCATGAAAATCTTTTGATGCATATTCAAGATATTGTGTTTCATAACTGGACAGACAGATGGACTGATATCGCCATACCAAACTACATCCCGTCAAATGACAGGCATATAAAAATGGGTGAATCAGATGGAGCAAAACTTTAACTTGATTGGTATCAAATTGAGTTATAATCGCATACCAAATATGAGTTACATGTATGTAATGACAGCGAAAAAAGTCTGGAAAACCAAACTCAGATGGATAGAAAGATGGACGGCAGACAAACCGGATGGAAACTATAAGTCCCCTCCTGTGAACCAGTGGGGGACTAATAATGTAAAAATTATAAGCATGACGGCACGTACGCTATGACAATACCTTACTTGACTTTTAATCAAGTGACCTAAAATATCGTTATGAAATATTATTTATTGTATGTTTTAGGATAAAAGTCAAAAGAGATCTTTGTTGGCGACAAAAGCAATGATATTCATAATAAATTTCATAAATGAGGAAGGATTCAGAAGGATTTGCCTGGAGAAGAAGGTATATATAACAAAAACATGTCATTAATTATATATTTCATTTATCGTGAAAAGGGGAAAATAACAGACAAAATTTTGTTTGCAAAATATGTCCTTACTGTAAAAATAATCAGAATAGAAAACAGCTAGAAATGAAATAGCAATATGACAATCAAAAATACTGAAAATTATGATGTACCTTTTGGCGCCCCTTAATGTGGTAGACCCCTTTAATGAGACCCAGATCATTGCCTATGAATATGTAACTCCATTCAAGAGATATTGAACGGAAACCCTGAAATTTTGGTATTTTTCGAAATGCAAGGGGCATAACTCTGTCAAAATTTTTTTGATCGGACCCAAATATGAACTTGACCTAGATTTTTGTTTGATGTGTCTGTATACAAAATTTCATTTCAATATGTGAATCCATTCCAGAGATATTGAACGGAAACTGATGTCGCGGACGGACCGACAGACCGACCGACAGCGGCAAACCTATATGTCCCCTCTTCTTCGAAGGGGGGCATAAATATTTAAGTCCCATAGCTCAGTAATGACAAATCGAATGAACCTGAAAATAAAAAGACGGTTTTCTCTTTACAGTCTCATTAAAATGTACAAATATGAAAATCAGATGAGGTATATTGAAGTTAATGCGTTCCATAAATGGACGATTAGACAGCGCCATACCATAATATGTCCAGCTGTAAAATGATGGGCGTATAAAAACTTCTTATAAATGTCAAAGAATATCATTTCTTCATAAAGTATAAAAATTTTTAAAACATTGCACCTAAAAAAAGATTCTTAAAGAATTTTAAAGTATTTTTAATATCTTCACATTATTTAAAAATTCTAAGTCCCAACACTTTGTAATGACAATCTGTAAATGTAATAACCTGAAAATCGAAAGGAAGATTCCTCTCCACTGTCTGATTATAATGTACAAATTTCATGAAAATCTGTTGATGCATATTCAAGATATTGAGTTTCATAACTGGACAGACAGATGGACTGATTTCGCCATACCAAACTACATCCCGTCAAATGACAGGCATATAAAAATGGGTGAATCAGATGGAGCAAAACTTTAACTTGATTGGTATCAAATTGAGTTATAATCGCATACCAAATATGAGTTACATGTATGTAATGACAGCGAAAAAAGTCTGGAAAACCAAAGTCAGATGGATAGAAAGATGGACGGCAGACAAACCGGATGGAAACTATAAGTCCCCTCCTGTGAACCAGTGGGGGACTAATAATGTAAAAATTATAAGCATGACGGCACGTACGCTATGACAATACCTTACTTGACTTTTAATCAAGTGACCTAAAATATCGTTATGAAATATTATTTATTGTATGTTTTAGGATAAAAGTCAAAAGAGATCTTTGTTGGCGACAAAAGCAATGATATTCATAATAAACCTCATAAATGAGGAAGGATTCAGAAGGATTTGCCTGGAGAAGAAGGTATATATAACAAAAACATGTCATTAATTATATATTTCATTTATCGTGAAAAGGGGAAAATAACAGACAAAATTTTGTTTGCAAAATATGTCCTTACTGTAAAAATAATCAGAATAGAAAACAGCTAGAAATGAAATAGCAATATGACAATCAAAAATACTGAAAATTATGATGTACCTTTTGGCGCCCCTTAATGTGGTAGACCCCTTTAATGAGACCCAGATCATTGCCTATGAATATGTAACTCCATTCAAGAGATATTGAACGGAAACCCTGAAATTTTGGTATTTTTCGAAATGCAAGGGGCATAACTCTGTCAAAATTTTTTTGATCGGACCCAAATATGAACTTGACCTAGATTTTTGTTTGATGTGTCTGTATACAAAATTTCATTTCAATATGTGAATCCATTCCAGAGATATTGAACGGAAACTGATGTCGCGGACGGACCGACAGACCGACCGACAGCGGCAAACCTATATGTCCCCTCTTCTTCGAAGGGGGGCATAAATATTTAAGTCCCATAGCTCAGTAATGACAAATCGAATGAACCTGAAAATAAAAAGACGGTTTTCTCTTTACAGTCTCATTAAAATGTACAAATATGAAAATCAGATGAGGTATATTGAAGTTAATGCGTTCCATAAATGGACGATTAGACAGCGCCATACCATAATATGTCCAGCTGTAAAATGATGGGCGTATAAAAACTTCTTATAAATGTCAAAGAATATCATTTCTTCATAAAGTATAAAAATTTTTAAAACATTGCACCTAAAAAAAGATTCTTAAAGAATTTTAAAGTATTTTTAATATCTTCACATTATTTAAAAATTCTAAGTCCCAACACTTTGTAATGACAATCTGTAAATGTAATAACCTGAAAATCGAAAGGAAGATTCCTCTCCACTGTCTGATTATAATGTACAAATTTCATGAAAATCTGTTGATGCATATTCAAGATATTGAGTTTCATAACTGGACAGACAGATGGACTGATTTCGCCATACCAAACTACATCCCGTCAAATGACAGGCATATAAAAATGGGTGAATCAGATGGAGCAAAACTTTAACTTGATTGGTATCAAATTGAGTTATAATCGCATACCAAATATGAGTTACATGTATGTAATGACAGCGAAAAAAGTCTGGAAAACCAAAGTCAGATGGATAGAAAGATGGACGGCAGACAAACCGGATGGAAACTATAAGTCCCCTCCTGTGAACCAGTGGGGGACTAATAATGTAAAAATTATAAGCATGACGGCACGTACGCTATGACAATACCTTACTTGACTTTTAATCAAGTGACCTAAAATATCGTTATGAAATATTATTTATTGTATGTTTTAGGATAAAAGTCAAAAGAGATCTTTGTTGGCGACAAAAGCAATGATATTCATAATAAACCTCATAAATGAGGAAGGATTCAGAAGGATTTGCCTGGAGAAGAAGGTATATATAACAAAAACATGTCATTAATTATATATTTCATTTATCGTGAAAAGGGGAAAATAACAGACAAAATTTTGTTTGCAAAATATGTCCTTACTGTAAAAATAATCAGAATAGAAAACAGCTAGAAATGAAATAGCAATATGACAATCAAAAATACTGAAAATTATGATGTACCTTTTGGCGCCCCTTAATGTGGTAGACCCCTTTAATGAGACCCAGATCATTGCCTATGAATATGTAACTCCATTCAAGAGATATTGAACGGAAACCCTGAAATTTTGGTATTTTTCGAAATGCAAGGGGCATAACTCTGTCAAAATTTGTTTGATCGGACCCAAATATGAACTTGACCTAGATTTTTGTTTGATGTGTCTGTATACAAAATTTCATTTCAATATGTGAATCCATTGCAGAGATATTGAACGGAAACTGATGTCGCGGACCGACCGACATACCGACAGACCGACCGACAGCGGCAAACCTATATGTCCCCTCTTCTTCGAAGGGGGGCATAAATATTTAAGTCCCATAGCTCAGTAATGACAAATCGAATGAACCTGAAAATAAAAAGACGGTTTTCTCTTTACAGTCTCATTAAAATGTACAAATATGAAAATCAGATGAGGTATATTGAAGTTAATGCGTTCCATAAATGGACGATTAGACAGCGCCATACCATAATATGTCCAGCTGTAAAATGATGGGCGTATAAAAACTTCTTATAAATGTCAAAGAATATCATTTCTTCATAAAGTATAAAAATTTTCAAAACATTGCACCTAAAAAAAGATTCTTAAAGAATTTTAAAGTATTTTTTAATATCTTCACATTATTTAAAAATTCTAAGTCCCAACACTTTGTAATGACAATCTGTAAATGTAATAACCTGAAAATCGAAAGGAAGATTCCTCTCCACTGTCTGATTATAATGTACAAATTTCATGAAAATCTGTTGATGCATATTCAAGATATTGTGTTTCATAACTGGACAGACAGATGGACTGATATCGCCATACCAAACTACATCCCGTCAAATGACAGGCATATAAAAATGGGTGAATCAGATGGAGCAAAACTTTAACTTGATTGGTATCAAATTGAGTTATAATCGCATACCAAATATGAGTTACATGTATGTAATGACAGCGAAAAAAGTCTGGAAAACCAAAGTCAGATGGATAGAAAGATGGACGGCAGACAAACCGGATGGAAACTATAAGTCCCCTCCTGTGAACCAGTGGGGGACTAATAATGTAAAAATTATAAGCATGACGGCACGTACACTATGACAATACCTTACTTGACTTTTAATCAAGTGACCTAAAATATCGTTATGAAATATTATTTATTGTATGTTTTAGGATAAAAGTCAAACGAGATCTTTGTTGGCGACAAAAGCCATGATATTCATAATAAACCTCATAAATGAGGAAGGATTCAGAAGGATTTGCCTGGAGAAGAAGGTATATATAACAAAAACATGTCATTAATTATATATATCATTTATCGTGAAAAGGGGAAAATAACAGACAAAATTTTGTTTGCAAAATATGTCCTTACTGTAAAAATAATCAGAATAGAAAACAGCTAGAAATGAAATAGCAATATGACAATCAAAAATACTGAAAATTATGATGTACCTTTTGGCGCCCCTTAATGTGGTAGACCCCTTTAATGAGACCCAGATCATTGCCTATGAACACGTGTTTCAGAAAATGAAAATTTCCTTTAATCTTGAAAATATCTTGCAGATATTAATGATACCTCATAATATGCCATTATTTTAATTTTCATGCATACAGTAGGAAGATTAAGGTTCAGCTCTTATTATTGAAAAAAATGACCGGGGCCAAATCAGGTTTGAGGTTATGTGAAAATGATTATTGAAACCTAAGACCCTGGGGGTCAGGAGCTCAAATAAGATATCAGAATCAAAACTACACCACAGACATATCATATTGCAAAAAGAATTAAGTCTCCATCATTTATAGTGTCAGAGGAGTTGCGAGAACAAGATATTACATAGATTTTTATAACCACGCCCATTTTCTAAGACCCTGGGGGTCAGGGGAAGAAACCAAATGTTAGGTGCACAACTACACCACATATCAAGTAGGATACAAAAAAAATTAACTTTCTATCTCCTATGGTTTCAGAGGAGTTGCGAGCACAAGAATTGTTTATGGATGGACGCCGGAAGACGGGGTATCGCATAAGCTCGACTGCTCTGAGACCAGTAGAGCTAAAAATAATGGTATGATCAAAATGTAGTCTTATTTATAGTGAATGTTTCTATGGAATATGAAAGGTATACCATTAATAGTAGAAAAGAAATCTGCTTTCAAACTATCTTAACATATAGAATATTGTACAGGTTGAAAGTCAAGGTTAGAAGGTCAAAAGTTATGTAACTAAAATGTAGTACTTTTTATGGTGAATGTGTGTGTGAAATATGAAAGACGTACCATTAATAGCTTAAAAGAAATATGCTTTCAAAACTTCTTATACGGCCAGACAGACAAATCGACAGAAGGACAGGGTGATTCCTATATAACCCCCTAAACTTTTAAAAAATAAACAAAATTTCTAAAAATTCTAATTTTCAAGAAAAAAGGTATGTAAACTTATTTCATATATCTTCCCAAATTATGAGAAAATGTCATTATTTTTTTCCAATTTCAGAGGCAAATCGGTTAAATACAAAAACAAATTAATGATGATTACATTGTCCAATGTACAGATCAATGTAAGTATTATCTTATTAAATTTCATTTGTTTGATAAACAATATATTATCATAAATATTGAGATATTAATTATAACAAATAGTAACACTTAAAGACAAAAATGACAATCCAAGGAATACTTATGTAGACTGCTGAGAGCCTTTCTTTTTAAGTGGTTAAATATCTAGTTTGATCCTTTTTTTACCCACTTTTTCTTCAAAACCTCCTACTATTCCTACTTTTTTCATCTCTAAATGAAATAAATATTGTTTATGTGAATTGAAATTGAAGTAAAAGTGAATTGAATTTGAATGCAAATTAATCACTAGATTGTTATGCTTCTTAATTGTAAAGTATATACTTTAAACTTCGATAATTAAACTAATAATTGTGAAAACCTTTTCCACTGGTAATCTAAGCCATGTACAGAGAACTGACCTGTTTATTTTCTATAAAATCCCTTTATCTTTGGATGTGCCCTATTCACCCTGTATTTTGACTAAAAATGATATACTTCCTGTATTATCCCTATTATTTGAGACTTAAATGGTAGCAAATTCTTGGAGTTTAAAATGATAATGTTAATTATATCATTTTAATTGAATAACTAGTATGAAATATTGCTAATATTAAGCAAAGTTTAAGTGATACAGGTACAAAACTTGCATATTGGATTTTTGATAAATTTTCATTAAATGACCTTGACCCTCTTTTTCTGCTTGAGTGATTTTGCCTTTAAAAGCAAATATTGAATAAGGTAAAACTGCTTCATGTACCAAAGGAGCTGATAAGATAAGTGCCTTTTTTTGCCCTAAATTTCGTGCCGTATTTCTTCCACATGACGGTACATATACAGACAAAAGATAATCATTTTTGAAATAAAATGTATTTGAAGACTTTTTGTATGTTTTACTTTTCGATGAAATACTCATAAGATTCTAAAATGATGGCTCAAAGAGGTAGGGGGTTCACGAGTAATAAAACTGATAATATCGACCAAAACGCAGAAATTTTAGAATATTTTGCCTGAAATCGATAAATATTAACTAAAAGATATCAAATCCATCTACACTGTATATCAGAAATACATTTCGAAAGTTCTATTTCCTCTAATCGGTAAATTATGAAATCCGGAACTCAAAATACGGTCTTATTTTGTATATAATGGCTATAATAGAAGCTATTAGCGCGAAATACACATTAGCGGAGAAATCCACATCGCTACTGCTTATTTCGTTCGTAATTGTTGTATATTTCATTCGATCGTACTTAGAACACATTTTTTGATGGATTAAGGGGAAAAATAGTCAAATTTTCCGTATTCAATGATCTTAAAGATCGATTCTTTAACAAATGCACCCCCTTCCTTTTTTGGTTTTTCGTCTCTGGGGTAGTGTTCCCCCCGGAGATACAGAACCCCACTTTTCCATAAAATTTGTATCATGGATATACACCTCCAGTAAAAGTGGCGTTCTGTATCTCCGGGGGGAACAATGTTCAAAAAAAACTTTTTCGTTTTCTATTGATTTCTATGGGAAAAAGACAAGTTTTGACCCAAAAATTAGCAATATTATGCACAATAGATCTAAAATAACTTCAGAGTTTGATGGGATACTGTATTTGTATTAAATTAACGAACGATTTTTCTTAGAATTTCCATTTTCAAAATTCGACTTTTTAGGGCAGATTTTACGTCTTATCTTATCAGCTCCTTTGTATATTGGATGTATCTTTGATCAAAATTTCATAAAAGCCAATATACATGTACTAAGAAATATGATTGAATTGAATTTGGCTGCCACGAGGTGAGCTTTGTAATCTGTGATTACCTATGTTCAAAAAGATTAGGATTTTTCTGGTCCACGTTGCCAATTTATTTGTTCTTAAATGATGCTATTCAATTTGAAGACGTTTACATCTATTCGAATATCGGTAATATCCAAAATGAGGTTTTTCCAGTCATTCAGAGCATGCGATTCGACTCCTTCCGATTTACACCATCGTTTGGTATAGTTATCTAAAGCTTCCTTTAGCACTTCGCGACATTAAATTTTAATACAATCTATCTTGGATGGGATTCTATATTTAGGTCCTTTTTAGCTTTACTGGTCTCTGACCAGTCGAGCTTATGCGATACCCCGTCGTCCGGCGTCCGTCTGTAAACAATTCTTGTGCTCGCAACTCCTCTGAAACCATAGGAGAAAGAATGCTAATTGTTTTGCATCTTACTTGGTATGTGGTCTAGTTGTGCACCTGACATTTGATTTCAGCCCCTGACCCCCAGTGTCTTAGAAAATGGGCGTGGTCATGAAAATCTATGAAATCTTGTTCTCACAACTCCTCTGACACTATAAATGATAGAGACTTTATTCTTTTTGCAATATGATGGGTCTGTAATCTAGTTGTGCACCTGACATTTTGTTTGAACCCCTGACCCCCAGGGTCTTGGAAAATGGGTGTGGTCATAACTCTGTTACATCTTGGCTTGCAACTCCTCTAACACTACAAATGATAGAGACTTCATTCTTTTTGCAATATGATGGATCTGAAGTCTAGGTGTGCACCTGATATTTCGTATGAGCCCCTGACCGCCAGGGTCTTAGAAAATAGGTGTGGTCATTTTCTCCTATATTACTCTATGTAATCTTGTGCTCGCAACTCCTCTGACACTATAAATGATAGACTTCATTCTTTTTGCAGTATGATGGATCTGAGGTCTAGATGTGCACCTGATATTTTGTTTGAGCCCGTGACCCCCAGGGTCTTAGAAAATGGGTGTGGTCATTTTCTCCTGTATAACTCTATGTAAATCTAGTGTTCCAATTCCTCTGACACTATGAATAATAGATACTTCATTCTTTTTGCAATATTATGGGTTCACAGTGTAGTTGTGCACCTGATATTTTGTTTGAACCCCTGACCCCTAGGTCTTAGAAAATGGGTTTGGTCATTTTCCTATATATCTCTTTGTAATCTTGAGCTTGCAACTTCTCTGACACTATAAATGAAAATGACTTCATTCTTTTTTGCAATATGATGGGTCTGTGGTCTAGTTTTGCACCTGATATTTTGTTTGAGCCCCTGACCCACAGGGTCTTAGAAAATGGGTGTGGTCATTTTCTCCTATATAAGTCTATGTAATCCTGTGCTCGCAACTCCTCTAATAATGGAAGCTTCATTCTTTTTGCAATATGATTGCTCTGTCACTGGTCTTGTTGTGCACTAATATCTTGTTTGAGCCCAAGGGTCTTAGGAAATGGGTGTGGTCATTTTCTCCTAGTATATAACTCTATGTAATCTTGCGCTCACAACTCCTCTGACACTATAAATGATTGAGGCTTCATTCTATTTGCAATATGATTGGTTTGTGTTCTTGTTGTGCATCTGATATTTTGTTTGAGCCCCTGATCCCCAGGGTCTTAGAAAATAGGTGTGGTCATTTTTCCTATATAATTGTGCTTTCAACCTTTCAAAGCTATTAATGAATGAGAGTTGTTGTAATTCTTAATGCAATAAGATGGATCTGTCAGTTTTGTTATGTCATTGATAGTTCATTTGAGCTAGCAGTCCCTACTCCCCCTGGGATCTTGGGAAATGGGTGTGGCATTCTTTTTTTAAATACTTTATCTTGGATATTATGAATTATATGAGTGATATTCTAGTTGCAGTTTTTTGTTGTGCTACTTTTAATTTGTTAGAATGATTGCTCCCTATGGTCTTTAAAAAATGAAATTGATATTTATGTGTATGTATCTTACTCACTCGTCAGAGACTTCTGGTTTGAGAAGACCACGGAGCTGCCTGTCTTTGATAATTGAAAAGTCACCTGTAATAATATGACCAGCTGGTTTATATAGGTATTCAGACGTTGCACATTCTCAAGAAGCAGGACATGATTCAAGAATTTTAGGATCTTGTGCAACTTTGTTGTAGTTAAAGAAAGGAGGGGATTAAAAACGAAATTTCGAATAGGTCTCTTATATTTGTAACAAATAAGAGGAGGTTCTAAATTTTCAAAATATTGAGGAATGGCACTTTATACGCGATGATCCCGAAAAATATTAGAGATGTTCAGAAGATCAAATCCTTTGTTAATAAATGGAATTTTTATTAATTTTTATAAATGGAATTTTTTTGTAGTAACGTTTTCAAATGATAATGGTGTTGTTGGCTGCTTTATCAGCTGGTGCAAAGACATATTTTTCATGAAATTTACTTAGTTTGGATTTGAAATATCTTTCTGATTTGGAACGTGGATTTTGAAAAAGATGAGGGTTTTTATGAATGTTATCTATTCGAATATCTATTCAAAGTACATCAGAAGTAGAAAGTGCAGCAGAAAGACAAAGTGCACCAGTAACTCAAAATACATCAGAAGTAGAAAGTGCAGCAGAAAGACAAAGTGCACCAGTAACTCAAAATACATCAGAAGTAGAAAGTGCAGCAGAAACACAAAGTGCACCTGTGACTCAGGTTGCATCAGGAACACTTAGTGAATTAGATTTAGAAGTACTGAACATTACTCCTCACTCTACAATTAAGAAAATTTGATGGTTCGGAATCTGTCCATACGTGGTGGAACCATTTCGAGAACTGGACCAAACTGCACAACTACAATGAAGTAAAATCACTTGAAACAGCAGGGTGCATTTTGGAAGGAAACGCAGCTTCTCTTTGGAGTAACTTAAGTAATCAGCAAAGAGGATCTCTTGCACAACTTAAGAAAGCATTACTGGAGAGATTTGCTCCAAAAGAAGTAAACTATACACTGTTTAGCATGAAACAAAACTAAGGGGAGAAAATTGAGACCTACCTAGCAAGGGCTGAAAAACATGCTATTGGACACACCCTATCGGAGGGATACAAAGTGCAATTCACACTTAACGGTATGAAAAATGGTGCACTGAAAAGTAAAATAGTTTCCAAGGAACCTAACAATTTCCAGCAGTAAAGAGATGCTCTTTCTGTAGCAAAAGCAGAATTGGCTTGCCAGGTAGTAGACAATATTGAGGGTTTGAACTTATTAACGATTGCTTCCCAATTTTCAAGAAACATTGAAGGAAACATTAAAAGGAAGTGTCAAGGAAGAGATCAGTGCAGTGATGGCAAACTCTGGTGCCCAGTTTCAGGGATTGGGACACAAAAAAAGGACACTATAAGAACAATGGGTTTGAGCATCAAACCACGCAGCCCACCATGCAATTCGCTACAGGTATGCAGCCCACAATGCAGCCCGCCATGCAGCCCATGAATTTAATGTCTCAAGATGCAAGATCACAGAAATCAGTGTGTCATAATTGTGGTAGGTCATGTAATAGATATAGATGCCCTGCTTTCAATAAGCTTTGTAATAATTGTGGATGTAAAGGTAATTTTGAGGTAGCATGTTTACAAAAACAACTTGCCATTCAAGCACAACAACAAGCTTTATTAAAGATGCAGTGTCCCTGAAAATAATTTTTTATTGAAAATGTAAATTTTACTCCAAACGGTCTAGATAGAGGAAAAAATGAGCCAGAAAAAAAATCATTTGAAAATATGCAGTAAGGCACGGTCCATTTGATATTCTGGGGAGGGGGGGGCTTGGGTTTTTTTCGAAAAAAATTATTTTGCTCTGAATTTTGATGAAAAAAATAAATTTGCTTATGGTGTGACAGAAAAAAATAATCTTGCTCTTACAAATATTCTTAATTTGAAGAATTACCATAAAATTTTGCTAAAATTCTTGAAATTTTTCCGGCTCGCTTCGCTCGCCGCAGTTTTCAGTCTATCAAAAATTTTTTTGGCTCGCTCCGCTCGCCATAGTTTTCTATCAATCATTTCTTCTTTATGTCAAAGTTCATATATTTGAAGATATCAAAAGTGTTAACAATACTTATGTATATATAACTATTAATACATGTTGCGTGTATCCCATAGAGTCTCGATTTTATGTTCTTGTAAGCTTGGAAGAACTTCAGTTATTCACCATTTTACAATTCTACATTTTAAAATTTGTCTAGAAGACCTTCCCCAAAGACCCTCTTATGTACCTTATATAAATCTTGTTTATTTAGAAGTGTATTGTAGAAATCTTTTATCTCTCCATTCAGAATTGAATTGAATACTTGCATAAAAATAAAGTATATATTAATATTTAGATTTTGAGTAAAAATATAAATAATATCTATTTATAAAACACAAACATTCTTAATATATATGAACATCACTTTGTTAAAAAAAATTTCCTTGCTCCGACTTTGCAAGAAAAAAATAATTTTGCCCCGGTCCGAGGCGAAAAAAATAATCTTGCTCCGACAAAAAACCCAAGCCCCCCCCCCCCCCCTCCCAGAATATCAAATGGACCGTGCCTAACCACTCTAATATTGTCGATTTTGTAATAATTAAATCTTCGTATACCTCTATAGTAAAAACTCAATACATTGTAGGTGGCGCTAGTGGAATGAATTAGAACTGCGCACCCCAAATTCAAAATGACGTTTTTAAAGCTCTATAACTGCGAAAGTGTGCGTTAGATTGGCCTGAAAAATTGAATTTGTACAAATGAGAATGTATACTTTCATATGAAAAGAAAGATTTTGAATTACAAAATTTTGTAAAATTAATTAATTTTCAGGGACACCGTCCCTTTAAATCAATTGTTACAAAGCAATCAACAGCAACAGAACAGTGCCACGCAGCCTCAAAACACATCACAATAGGGACACGCGCCTGTCCTTTTGAAGGATAGGCAACCTTCTCTTGAAACTATCAACGATTCAACTTCTTTAACTAATCTTCACAATATGCATGAGTCAGATAACATGAAAATTAGTATAAATCCTACTCTTTTTTCATGAAATCTAGTGAATCTAGTCCTGGTAGTCAGTCTACTCAGTATGTAAGTTTGGTCATGCCTACAGTGAAGAACATGGTTATAGCTGACCTCTATGGTAAGCTCATACGAGCATTAGTTGACACGGGTGCTAGTCTCTCGTGTATAGCTGAATCTCTCTTGACCAAATTAGGCATTAACAGAGAAATGTTACAGTCAACTGATACAGCTCATCCACAGGCACCAGATTCCAAGAGATAAAACTATAACCCATCTAAAACGCCCTTTCTCTTCTCTTTATCCTTTTACAAGGCATGACAGCTCCCATGTTTTAAATCGAGTCGAAACCTACACTTTACCGTTAGCGGCAAGGATGACAACTCCAACTAACAAACTGCGCATGCTAAGAATAACGTAAAGTGTAGGTTTCGACTCCATTTCATGTTTTTGGATTAATTGCGGCTAAATGCAAGTATAATCAATGACAAGTAGGTTACGGTCATGAAGAAAAATATCTGTAGAAAATAATGATATATAGCTTAATGCTGAAATCTTGTTGAAACTTAAGATATTGAGGGGGTAAAGAGGGGGGATGGTGTTTAAATATGGAAGCTGTCATGCCTTGAGGAAAGAGTAAAGAGAAGAGAAACGGGAGTTAAAGATGTGGTTTTAATTTTTTTTTCTAGGAATCTGGCGCCTGTGAGCTCATCCGGTATGCTAGAGCATGTACTGATGTTTTGGATTTTCATAGTAGAAATTTACAAATTACAAAGAAACTTTTAGGACAAGGTTTTCGCTTTCACAAACTAGTAAAGACTTTCTAGAAATTTTACAAAAATTATTGTCAACTTCTTCTGAAATTCGGACCAATACAGGCAACAGAGTATATTACTTTGGGTATTTCACAACCAGCATTTTATGGCGACATTATTAACAAGACAAGAAGGATCAAAGATAGACAACATCATTATCGAAAATGCGTCAGAATCATCAAACGCCTTTTATACCGTGGGTATGAGCCTAATGTCACCAGACGGACACTAGGCTTGGTACTTCACCAATCTACAGTCTTGTACAAGCGCATTCTTAAAACTTGCACTCTGGACTGACTGTGACGACGGGACTCCATGATGGGCCCTGTCCAAACCTCTTTAGAAAAGACAGGGCCCCGACCACCTGTCCTCTCTGAATGTCAGTCGGACTCCTCGGGTGATAAAATACATGAGCTCGCGGCGGCAGAGCACGGATTGTATTACGTACGCCCTCTTTTTATATCCATTTACATATTCATCTGTGTTGCTTGGGCCCCTGCGTTTTGCGGTCTTGTTTGTGAGTGGTCATCTGACAGTGAGGAGGTTGTTTTATACAACAATTGTACGTTCTTCGAGACCGCTGGGTAATCGGAAAAATGGGAGGGTTGTGCGCACGTAATCCAAGATAACCATACCTTCTGCTATTTCCGTGGCAGGTGGCCGTCCTAAGTCGGCACCGGTTGCCCATTGGTCTCGTTGGTTTATGTGTAGTCCTTCGTGTTTGTGTTGTGCGTTGACGTTCCTTGTCCCTTGCGCGTCTTTTTTTTTTGTGCTTGTCTGCTTTGTGTTTTTGCATTGGGTGTTTTGGGGTTTTGCTGTGGGTGCTACAACCTGGTGTTGTTGGGGATCCCCTCCTTTGTTTTAAGGGGGAACCGGGGAGTTGCACATCCCTTTTACATACGTCCCTGAATATTTGATGTCATTTCTCAAAATTCAATAGATTTGAACAAGGTTCAGAATCCCCATTTATAATTTATATAACTTAGATATACTTTATTAGCCGTCACATAATAGTCAAGTCTGACTGCGTTGACGTATGTAACAGATACTGAATAGCCAACCAAAGAAAAAAGGTAATTCATGCCCCCAAATGTACCTCGCTTAATCGGTGCTGACGGCGAGAAAACACTTGAGGCACCTACAGGTTAACGGAAGGAATAGGGGAGAATCTACAGAGCCACGTGGAGATTGGATAGGCTATGCATGTTTTATTTCATTATTGTGTATGTTTATTCTATTGATTAAGACCCTTTCTGTTTACAGTATTGTTATTGTTACAGTTATGTAACCCGAAACCCGTTTCCCAAAGCCCACGTGTGCAACGACGACCTAAATTAAAAGCCACGTTACTATTGAATTTGAAGACGTTTAACATTCACCCTTCCACAGTTCCCGTTATTCTATTGCTCTTGCTTAAAAAAAGCGCCAACTTTAAGTACCTCACCATTGTTACATGATGAGTAAACAATGAAATAACGTAACTTGACGGAGTTTTGTGGAAGGGTGAATTACAACATATATTAGGGGCTGGACAAGGTGAAATATAAGGGAAAGCTATAAAATCTTACTTCTATATTACACTATTACCAGCATAAAATCTTCCGACGTCACCACGCTCTACAGTAGTTGTATTCAAGTGAAATGGTGCTACCGTGCTCATTAAATTTAATGAGCAAAACGAGGTAGAGCCACACCCTTGTAGAAATAAATGGCTAATAAATTTCAATTATTTTAAAATTAAAATAGTAAGGGTCGCGGCCTTTGATAAATCGACGACTCCCACGATGATGATTCTCTAGAGAACCTATCGGAAAGTCTTTAAAATAAAAGGGTGCTGTCCATTGAATAAGTAGTTCATACAATTTTTATTTTCTTAAAAAAAAAAAACATATACGTGCATTTAGTTAATCGGGCCCTAGAGAAATAAATCAGACGCAGAATTTTTTTATCCTATTTAATATAGATTCTATGTAAAAACCTAAAAAATCAGACATGTTTGGCCACGACATGTCTCAGATTTTGGATATCTTTTGTGTATAAGGTAAATATGATGTCCCCAGAACGAATTGACCTTCCATTTTTTCTCCGACGTTCCGTTGCCATGGTAAGCAAGGTTTTGTATAAAAACACCTTTAAACAAGGCATTTTTATGCATCCCGTTACCATGGAAACAAATGTTGAATGTATATGTAATATTCCGAAAAGATTATTTAAATCCTCTTAAGTTGATACAATTCGATTTTTCGATGCTCCTTCTTTCTGTGTGTCATGTAAATTCACTTCAATTTCAAGAAAAATTGCTTATTAAAAATGAGCCATTTTTGGCTAATTTAGGCCTTATATTACCTATATTTTACTTAGTTTTGACAAGAGTAATGATGCAATTGCACAAGATTTGAAATACAGTTGACTATTTCCTGAAGAGTATTATCCTAGGACTTCATGGGAATCGAAGGAAATTTATATAGAAGTGAGATTTTTTGTTTACATGCCTTTAGAAAAGGTTACCATGGCAACCTTTGGTACGAAGGTGTAAATACCTGTCATAAGTAAAAAGATAATTTCTACAGATGTATGCCTGCTATTGTTACAAAACTTGGTATGTAGATGTATTAATTTAGGAAAATATTTGTGTAAATCATTCAAAAGAAGAAAATTGTAGTCCATCCTCCTTGAACTCATTAATTCTATATTGTATTTGCTGTATGTATATTTATATGATATTATATTCTATGATATGTACATATGTTTCATGCTGATGAGCCTAAGGGCTTAAAGCCAAATAAACTATACTATACTAAAAGACCATTTGATGCTATCATGACCTTGAGAAAATGTCAAGGTCATTTGCTCAATTTTCAAGGTCATTTAAAAATATATGCTATTTTCAGGCCAAATTTTGTGGTTTTTCACTTAAAAGAGACATGATTAACAGTAAACAGTATGGAACCTTGGCAAAACAACCAATTATCGGTAAAAGTATGATAAATGTATTATTTGTTGGAATGAGTATCACATTTATCACAGTCCAATGAAGACCCCAAAAAATGTCACACATTTTACGAGAAAATTTTAGAAAATCGCAATTTTCTGCTCTTTTGAAAGTATGTCATACATAGAAGTGAAATAAAATTTAAGAAAATTGTGATGAATTCTACTTCTTTTGATCGGTTGTTCATCTGTAAATATTTAAAATCAAAATATCTAATGAAATAAGTAAGAGAAATCAATTTAAATTAATTTAGTCTAGGTGCCATTCACGAAACCCACGCACAAAATGTTTTTGCATGAAAGTGTTGTCAATACCCTCTTATTTGATAATCCGGCTGATGCCACTCTGGCATCCTTGGGCATTTCGAAATTTTGGGGTAAAATGGATTTTTTCGAAGAAAAATCGTTGAAAATAGGAAAAATTCAATTTTTCCATGCTGCAGCTAGATCAACAACATTGGTACCAAAAGAACGACAATTTTATTGTCTTTAAGTCTCAAGCTTAATTTACCAATTGTCCATGAAATGGGGAAAACTATGGATTTTCGATGAAAAATCGTTGAAAATTGGGAAAACACCATATCTTTTTTTATTCTGTATCTAAATAAACAATTTTGGTACCAAACGCACAATTAATTTATTGCCTTTCATCTTAATTAATACAGAAGTCAGATTTGCAACTTGCTGGTACGAAAAATTGGGAAAAACAACTACTCTTTGATGAAAAATCGCTGAAAATTTGCAAAATGCAATGACTTTTTCAAACTGTAGTATGAGGTTCTGCAATTATGGTACCAAATTAAAGGTTTTTGTTATTGTCTTTTATTCTGAATACATATTAAGCAACTTGCTCATAAATAAAATGGGAGAAGAGCAATGAGGGAGAAAACTTTGATTTTTGAAGGGTTTTTTCCATACAAAGTTGGGACTTTGAAAAATGCAAAACGTTTAGAGAAAATCTAGAACAAAGATATGTGTATTCAAGTCAACAGTTTAAAAAAAAAAAACAATTTACTAGTACATGGAGTCTTGTAGCAAGCTTTTGAAAGATGTGGGTGAAATTAGACACATTGTTCAAAAGGAAGCGGCTACTGTCTATGATACATAACGTGCATGTCTTGTCCACTCTGTTAATTAATCTGCTTTTAAATGATGCTAATGAATTTGAAGACGTTTAACATTTGTACCACTTGGTGAGTGTGAGTGTCACTGCCGGTGGACCAGGAGTCCCTGAGGGCACATGTAGCCAAGTTTGATCAATTTCGGTTGGTCGTTTCTTCAAATCGTAATCCAGGATAACCACACCTTCTGCTATTTCCGTGGCAGATGGCCGTCCTAAGTCGGCACCGGTTGCTCGTTGGTTTATGTGTAGTCCTTTGTGTTTGGTGTTTCTGTGTTGTGCGTTGACGTCCCTTTCCCTTATGCATCTCTTTCTGTGCTTGTCTGTTTTGTGTTTTTGCATTGGGGGTTTTGCTAAGGGTGCTGCAACCTGCTGTTGTTGGAAATCACCTCCTTTGTCTCAAACGCATTCGAAAATTTCTGTTTACAAAATTGCCACAAATTTCTGAAACCTGGGTCCTGTAGCATCATATCCTAGTCATCTTGCTACGTCTTATATTTTGGACATAATTATCACACATTTTGGCCATATTTCATTGTTTGGATTGAGGATCAATGACGAGGGTTAAATATCCGAAATGTGCATGTCTAGTCCACGCTGTTTTAATCTGCTTTTAAATGATGCTATTGAATTTGAAGATGTTTAACAGAGATGATTTCTGCCAGGGTTGTGAAGTTGTTTTCAATCATTGAAGTGGATCTTAAAGACCTGCTTAGAGGTGACATTGTTCAATGTTAAAAAGATAACTTCAGTTTTGCAACTTCGAAATGTGTTCTTAAAATAAGCTCCAGGTTATTTATTCGACAAGAATGCCTAGGAGCTGATGATCGATTGATGTATGCAGGGCTCTGGTGTATCAACTGACCATTAAATGGCAGAATTAATACCTTGATTGTTTCTGGTCATATAATTCTAAAAATAACTAAACAACTTCAGATGTTCAATGATAAGTGTTCCAGTTATCTACCTTCTTGAAGAAAGTTTTAAACCAATTTTAATGCACCAGACACGAGTTTCGGATAGAAAAATCCTCATCAGTGATGCTTTCAATTAAAGTGACTTCATGGAACAGCCAAAATCCTCTCCAGCAGCTCCCCTGGTCCTATTTTCTGAACTTGAAATTGCTATTTCTTTGCAGAGAGCAAATTTAAATGATATTCAACTGACTCCTACTTACGATCACAATGACATAAAAGATTCAAGCTACATCTCATGAAATGAAGTGCAACTGATTGATATTACATGTACTTGCAATCATTTGATCGAGAAAGCAATCAGATTGATGAAGAACTCGCATTCTACACATTGTTCTAAAGATGTAGATATTGCGAACAGATCATGATGATGGATACCATCAACATATGATGGTATAGGAGAGACAAAGGTTGTTCTGTGGGAAATCTTTTGAAGTGGTGTTCCGTGTCAAATTGAGAGAAGTTAATTCAGATATTGAAAAGATGGTGACTGAGGTCATGGTATTCACAAAAAATTACTATGGTTTAGAGAATCTAGACAGTATATCTGATGTCAGGTCCAGTGTACGATTGAATGAAATGGGCTATAAGAGAAAGGAGGGGATCTCGAACAACACTAGGTTACAGCACCCACAGCAAAATCCCAAAACACCCATGCAAAAAACACAGAACAGACACCCACAGAAAGAGACGCAAAAGGGACAAGGAACACCAACTCAGATCATAGAAACATGAAACATAAAAGACTAAACATAAACCAACGAGACCAATGGAAAACCGGTGCCGACTTAGGACGGTCATCTGCCACGTTAATAGCAGACGGTGTGGTTATCCTGGATTACGTGCGCACGACCCTCCCACTATTCCGATTTCCCAGAGGTCTCGAAGAACGCACAATTATGGTGTAAAACAACCTCCTCACAGAGTTCAAAACTCTTGGATGACCATTACCACCAACTTTATTAAATGAAGAATTTCGATAAAATGTCAAGAAAAACGAAATATTTTTAGCCAGTCATAAGGAAACATTCTTAAGATGCAGTTCAATCAAACCTGGATCTACTGAAAGAACTAAATTCAAAATAAATGTTGAGACCTATTGTGATAATATTTTGCCAATTGCGTCTGAACCTCTATCTGTTATCCTGTTGATTTGTTGTAGTCGCACATGAAATCTGAGCTGTGTAACAAACAGATGTGACAAATTCTGTACTCAATTTTCTTTAATTCCGTAAATGTTTTGGAGTAGAAAATTGTCAGAGTACGATGCAAAGGAGGCATTTTGATCAACCATGTAAGAGGGGTTCTTTGTTGTTAGAAGTAGTTGCACACAAGAATTACAATTGCGTGTTGATGAAAAAAAAAACAAGGCAATAAGAAAGGAGGTGATATCCAACAAAACTGGGTTGCAGCACCAATATCAGCACATCAAAACACCTCAAGTAAAAATCACAGAGAAGACAAACACAGAAAGAGAAACCAAACGGGCAGCGAACAGCAAACACGACATCAAACATCAAATAAGCAATGTATGAATTATGCAATTAAAATGGAACATTCTTCTCGTGAAATGATGCGTGATATTGTAAGATGATGCTAAGACATTTATACTATTTGGAATGATATATCTAGA
Organism: Pinctada fucata; assembly: GCA_028142955.1. Lineage (NCBI taxonomy): Eukaryota > Metazoa > Mollusca > Bivalvia > Pterioida > Pteriidae > Pinctada > Pinctada fucata. The sequence continues at coordinate 49,194,245 of AP027110.1, read as the reverse complement.
GTAGAATAAAGGGTAATAAGAGAGTGCAAATCTAAAACTATCAATATGCAATCATTTTGATACGAAAATTGTTGTTTTAGAATTTCTTTAAACCGATTTTTTTTACAATTTAAAACTTGTTTTCAGTAAAAACAAAACAAAACAAGAAGATTCAAGTTGCTTGAGTGGAATTCTGAATTTAAAGCAATGAAATCATTTTTCTTGCTGTTGTTCTAACTACAGCATGGAAAAAACATTGCAATATCCCAATTGTCAGCGATTTTTCATTCAAAATTCATTCTTTCCCCCATTTTCGTACTTGCAAATTGCTAATCTGATATTTAAAATGAAAGGCAATACATTTATTGTGCGTTTGGTACCAAAATTGTTATTTTATCTACGGTATGAAAAAAGATATGACATATTCCCAATTTTCAACGGTTTTTCATCGAAAATTCATAGTTTTCCCCATCTTATGGACGAGTAAATTGATAAACTGAGCTTTGGACTTAAAGGCAATGGCATTGCTGTTCTTTTGATTCAAGATTTGTTGTTCTAGCTACAACATGGACAAAGTAATTGCGTTTTTCCAATTTTCAACGGTTTTCGTTGAAAAATGACATTTTTTCCCAATAATTTCGAAATGCCCAAGGATGCCAGAGTGGCATCAACCGGATTATCAAAGTAGAGGGTATTAACATCACTTTCATGCAAAAACATTTTGTGCGTAACATTTTTTTGGGTTCACCCCAAAATAGCCATTTGGCAACTAGACTAATTGGAAATTCTGATTTTTGTCTTAATTTTAGTCTAAATTTAGAAATGACCTTTAGATTTGGACAGATGACCTTGAAATGATTTGAAGGTCAATTGATAATGATAAATATAATTTGTATACTGGTATGCTATTTCATAATTATAGGACTCAAACATGAGGAAAAACAATGTATTTAAATATGCGGTATATGGTAATATGGATTCCAAGTTGCTATAGCAACGGATTTTGATTGGCATTCATGACAAAATGGTGAGTTTCACCATAGATTTTATTTCTTGATTTTTCCCAGCTATAGACATTTATTTTGGCAAGGTGATGTTAAATACCCATAACATTCACCGAATAATGGTTTTCAACCTTCAAAATAATCAAAAACAGGCCAAAAATGACCCTAAAATTAGACCTAATTTTTGCTAAATTTTCACATAATTTGACTGAATATCAACAACTACCTGATAACCCCCTCCTCCGAAAAAGTTATTCTTGTCAGAGTTAAACTTACAAATAAAAGTTTTTGTGTTCATTAAGTAAATTTTGACCATGGTTTCCATTGCAACAGAATGCCACAACATATCTTATCTCTCATATTTATGGGGGTGTCAAAAAGATTGACCCCGTTACCATGGCAACCGTTGTTCAAATATAACAATATGGTTTGTTTTCATTGTTTTTACATTAAGTATGATAATTACAGAAAGTTTCATCAAAATCCATGACATGCCGTGGCCAGCTGTTTTAGGTTTTTACAGAGAATCCATATTAAGTCTTAAAGTGCCTCAACATTGCAAAATCATATTTTTTATACTACTTGGTATTAATGAAACGCATCTTTTCCCGAAAACGCGATTTTTCTGCGGTGAAGATTTAATGAGTTACTTGCACCATCTTTTCTTGATTAACTTTTGACAACCTGTGATCGCCTGTCTCCGGCGCTTTCTGTGGTCAGACGTACAAAGTGAAACGAAAAGCCTGATCGTTGATGCTAACTCTGTATAAATAATACAGAGAAAGAAGGAGAAACTTTTGAACAGATTTTTAGATTAATAAATGACTTAGAATAGAGAAAAATGGATAGGGATTACAAAAATATACATTTTGAACACAGAGCACGATAAGAAATAATTTATATAGGCATTTACAAGGACTGGTTAACAAAGACTCATCAAGTATATAAATTCTGGACAGGCTCCTATTATGTATTTCCAGTAAATTGTGGTAATCACAGGGAAATAACTTCGATTTAGTCAATATTTCTATGAAAAAAAAAATTAATTTCTTTAAAGTGTGAAATGTGTGTTTGAAATCCGAGAGTAACAAACAAGGGATAAAGACAGAATTCTTCCGACCAAAAGAATGTTATATTCGGAAATATTATTTTGACCCTGGAGGAGATCGAGACTTCCATCTATTTTCTTCATTTTTCTGGGTTTTGTAACTGTCTTTCTTTTTCTTCTGTTTTCAATTTATCCTATTTGATATATCAGTTCCTAACTAAGAAAATAAGATGGAGCTGCGAACTTTCTTATTATCAGGCCGATATAACATGCCGAACTTTTGTAGTTTTTAAGATACAGAAAAAAAAAAGTGCGAAATGTTTGAAATGTTGAAAATACTAGGTTAGCTATTTTAAACATACCCCTCCCCCCTCAGAAATACTTCGTATATGGTGCTTACAATCGGACTGATCGTATTCCCACTTTTCCTATGCCAATTTCTCGGGCCAAAGCAATTTTGACCTCTCATTGCTCTTATTCTTACATGCATAATGCAAAAAAGAAACAAAGAACAAACAAACAAGAACAAAAAACTAATAAAAAACTACCTAATCATGCGCCGTAAACATGTATATATCTGTTATTCGAATATCGGTGGGGGTTGAAATTAAAATTTCATGTGAACATATGAAATGCTGTATTTCTAATCAAGTCTGATATAAATAAAATGTAGGGGAATAGGCTCTGAAAATAAACTCGTGAATATATCTGTCTATTTACCCCCAAATGTCTATTATCTAATTGTATTTTTTAACATCCCCTTTTAATTTTCTTGAATTGTAATAGTGTACAAAACACTACATAGTAAATGGGGCAATAATTATTATTTCAATTCTTTTTTTGTAGAATGTTCTGTTAAATTCACTGTTCATCTATGCTTCATACTACTATCTGAAATGCTTTCTGTTTCACTCATGACGATTTCACCACACATGTGGTTAGCAGCAAGATTTAGCGATAAGACATTCGGCTACCTTCCGCTGCAGATGTAAATGGACACTAAAATCACAAAATACGGGGTTAAAACGCAGGAATTTTTGCAAATTAATTATGCAATCGCAAATTGATTCATATTTGTTATTTGATGGACTTAAAACATCCTGTAATGTAGAGGCACTTTAAGCATCTCAATAGTATACTGAAAAGATTTATCAGGTTTTGTTTTGATGAAAACTATGACTGGTTATTCGTATAACAGTAAAATCAGAGAGCATGTTGCTACGACCCTAATTCATCCCCTCTCATCTGGTCCCGCGCACTTCTTAAACATTCCATTGCGATAAGGCCTATTTACACGCTCTTCTTTTCCACATCTGCTTCGCCACATGTGGCAGAGATGCAAAGCAGATTGTGCATTTACACGTTCTGTCTAACCATCTCTGCTTTTCCTTATCGGTGAGCGGTTTTCCCGCCATCAGTCATATACACGTGTCGATAAAATGGACGAATTAGAGGTTTTGGGGCCTATAATAATTTTAATTATGGCTGCTGCGTATCGCCAATACATAAGACATAAACGAAAAAGGCGGACACATTGGATAAAGCAATGGATTAAAAGAAGAGACAAATACGGCGCTCACCATGCTTTGCTGAAAGAATTGGAAATCGAAGATATAGAAACGTACAGAAACTTTGTAAGAATGAGCAAAGAAAATTTTGACGAACTTTTGTCGCTGGTGTCTCCTATGATAAAGAAGAAGGACACAATAATGAGAGAATCTATAACGGCAGCTGAGAGACTTTCGTTGACATTACGTTATCTGGCTTCAGGTACGATTTTTTTTTTTGCATGCACAAACAACTCCATTTTTCAATATAATATGTACAAATCAGAATTGTGAATTCATTTATTCATATATCATGTGTATTATAATAGTTCTGGTAAATTGAAAATGAAGTCAAATAACTTTTATTTTTTACACAGGTGACAGCTATCCTTCACTTTCCTACTTATTCCGGATACCGATATCCACGTTGTCACAGATAATCCCCGAGACATGTGCCGCTATTTATACATGTCTGAAGAACGAATATATGAAGGTATTGTACCATTTCATTTGTATAAACTATTGTAAGTTCATAAAACGCTGCGAACCATCCTGAGAGTGTGATGATTGCATACTTTGTGACGATTGCATACTGTGAGGTGATTGCATACTGTGCGGTGGAGCAACTTGCTGCATTGGATTGTATCCATAGCCCATCCCGCCAAATGCTCCATATTTTACTTCATGTAAAATAGTTTGAAATTTCAGCTTCACGAGAGACTTTGTCCGGTCGTCCATTTTCCGGAGAGCCTCAGCAATATAATTCCCATAATGGGCATCCTCGTCTAATGCAGGCGGAGTGACGTTTCCTCTCAATTCGGACCTTTTTCGTATGTCCTGCAAGCAGGACATGGCCTGTGACATAACAGCTTCTGGCCCATGCTGTCTACCCCTCTTTTTTGGCGGTATATACTCCTCTGTGGACGCTTCGGAACACTGTGAGGCATTCTCGTCCATATCGTCCACATCGTCATCATCGACCTGACTGCCACTTATGTCCTGCAATTTCATTAAATTCATTTAATTTCAGGTCCCGAATTCAGCGGAGGAATGGAATAACATTGCACAAGAATTCGAAGAAATGTGGAACTTTCCTAATTGCGTCGGTGCCATGGATGGGAAACACATAGCAATCCCATGTCCAATTAAAAGCGGTTCAAATTATTATAATTACAAACAGTTTTTTAGCATCGTTTTGCTTGCCTTGGTTGATGCTGATTACAAATTTATTTACGTTGATTGTGGCTGTAATGGACGCGTAAGTGATGGAGGCGTTTTTGCAAATTCAAGTTTGTACAGAGCTCTAGAAGACAATGAATTGAATATTCTATCGAGCAAACCCCTTCCACATCGACATTTGGCTCTACCACATGTAATTGTCGGTGACGAGGCCTTCCCGTTAAAAAAATACATAATGAAACCATATCCATCTAGGAACTTGGACGGTAGCAAACGGATTTTTAATTATCGACTTTCAAGAGCCAGAATAATTGTTGAAAATGTATGTGGAATTTTAGCATGCCGATTCGGAGTATTGAAAAAAAGTATTCCATTGGATCCAGAAAAAGCCGAAAAAATCGTCCTTGCATGCTGTGCATTGCATAACTTTTTAAGGACAAAGAAATCTTCAAGGAGTATTTATACCACCCCTGGTCTGGTTGATGAAGAGAACCTCGAAGAGGCCACAGTCACCCCGGGTTCCTGGAGACGTGAGCCGGGTACAGAATTGACGGGACTAGAGCGACAGGGAGGAAATCGTTCTACAGAAGACGCACGTGAGATACGTGAAGAATTGTGTGACTTTTTTAATACTAATGGGCAGGTCCCATGGCAATGGAACTTTTTATAAATAATGTGTTCTACAAAAAGCTACTTACAAGATTTGACTGTGATGCCCTTGGCACAACCTGAGTTTTTAGAAAAGCATCCAAGCTTTTAAAGTGGACCCAAGGACTTGTGTACACCTCATCAGCACCGGCACCGCTCTTTCTGGACTTGCTGACCTTTGATAATTCTTTGGAGTAGTATCCTCTCAAATAAGATATTTTGGTCTGGATCTGTGCCTCTGAAATAATTGTAAAATAGTTTTCCAAAGTGAATAAATATAACAAAATTTGGTCATTAATTATTGGTAGATTGTTTTGGTAGATTGTATATATCACTGGGTTTTTTTTTTTCATAGAACAGTAAATTTATTTTAACAGTATTGTATAATAACCTGTTAATAATGGAATTCAAATAAAATATTCTCATACGTACCAGTACATACAAGACCTTCAAACTACTCCATCATCCGCTCCTTGATATTATTGAGTGCTTTTTGTCTGCACTCCTTCTTTGAATAAGTTGGTGCAGAGATGTTCCATAGGTCCGATTCTGATTGGTATAGTTCAATAAGTTTCTCCATCTGATCACCATTTAATTTCAATTCATCGCCTTTTTTCTTATTACTCGCCATTGTTACCGCTTTGTTTTGCTTCTGAAACTGTAAACTTAACCCCAACCTGACCCTGATTATCCTTATCTGAACCTGATCTGCGCTTCTGATTGGTTACTCACTGCCGAAGCAGCTCTGCTTTTCCAGACGGAATAGAACATGTTCTAATCGGTCTGCAACCACACGTGTTTTGCATAACCCCCTATTTACACGCTCTGCTTTACCACATGTGCTTAAGCAGATGTGGAAAAGAAGAGCGTCTAAATAGGCCTATACGCTGCCTTTGCTATGTAACAGTCAAGTACAGCGCTGTACAAAGAATGCGAGGGGACCAGCGAAGGGCAATTCTTAATTTACGCAGCTACGTTAAGGCACTCCTCAGAAATGACGTCAACCTCAGATTTTGACGAAATCAACACGGAGTCTATTGTCGTTTGCAAATTTTGATACTCTTTATTGTCATTTATCATCGAGTTAGATCTTTATACATGATTGAATTTTTTGCTGAATATGTTATATCTTTTATCTATAGTAAAAATACTTGAATGGCATAACGTACTTTACAAATATTTGATGAAAATGCTTGCCTAGCAACCACGTGCGGATGCTACTCAAAGTCTTAGAAAAGCTTGAAGGCTTTATGGATTCTTTTTTATAATAGATGATTCGTTTTTTAAACTGAGGTTAAACTAACTGAGGATACAGCCTTTCAATCTAAACAAAGTGAAAGCAAGGAAATAATAATGATAAGATCATAATAAATTTTCTATATCATATTATATATTATTCTCTAAAAGCCAAATTTAAAGACGGGAGAGAAAATACTACCGACGACAACTTGAAAAAAAGGGCTTAAAAAATTAAAATGCTGGAAGTTACTAAGTAAGGTGGCGTGCGTAACATTCAGATTGGACTTTGTCAATTATGAATAATTTTACGACATGTATTTTCTTCGTGGTATTCTTTTAGATTTTAATAAGAATGAAAAAAAAAATAATGATAAAATTTTCACGTCTTCCTGTTTGTTTGTTTTTTTTTTCTCTCTCTCTCTTAGACCACGTAAATTGAATATCACAAGCTAAAATAAGAATTATATATTATATGTTAGTAACGAAATGTTACAGAATTAATCTTCTCTTTCCTAATATCACATATCATATTTTATCTGTACTGTACAAAGCTCTTTTAATAAGTACAAGCATATACGATATACGGAAACAATGCCTATTGATATCATGGTGCCTCTCACTGAGTCAACAATTAAAAAAAGCAAGAACTTCGTAAAAATTTTGAAAAATAAATGTATCTTCTGCCAGGATCGAACTCTCGATCATGGAATTTGCAGTCCTGCGTCATAACCACTAAGCCACCGCACCGTTGCGGTCAAGTTGATGAAATTGTAAAATACATTTCACTGATTGCCAAAGATTTAATCTTTTCACTTTTTTGATTGAAATACGATAAAATTTTCCTCAATTAAACAACATAGTATTTATTTCATCTTCTCAGGTAAACATTTGTGTTTAAAGGCCACAAAACTGTGAGAACGAAATCGGCGAAGTCGACCTTGATTGTTATAAACTACGAGTTGCTTCCCTTCGCTAGTCACATATACGTTTGAAAAAGATATTGTCGTAGGGTGCATGGTATAAAATTGCATGGCGCAGGCTGAAATTACAATGCTATGTGTTGGGGTCGCGTTCAACTAGTCCGATAGATGGTTGTCCTCCATGATCTAAGTAGGCACTTTGTCGATTCTATCTATGACTATTTAAAGACCGGGTTCTGACCTACTTGTTTTACACCCCTACAGCAATTAAGCCGATATGGCGAAGGGGCGGTTCTACTGCTGATAAGAATATATCCCATGTGTTAACGCACGTGGTATTACTCAGCTGCCGAATCTCATTACATGTATAACGATTAATACGTACTGTCAAAGAAAATTTAATGTATGAAATAAATATGTAATAAAATGCAGTGCCTAACTAATTTAAACAAATTAATACTTAAAATAAATTCCTAAATAAATTACCTCTGGTTTATAATCGTAACTCTATGCAATTAGTATAAATGTATATAATAATATTCAAGCGCGGATCTGGGAGTCATCACACGCACTGGACTTACCTCAATGGGTTGGACACCCCCTCCTCCTGAGATTACATGATATATCATTATCTTATTTTGTACAGTACATACATCACTTGGAATTACAAAAACAAATACAAATAAGCTCCTGATTCTTATCGAAAACACTAAAACATTTTTCAACTGAATAAATCACATATTTGTCGTTCCCAGATACTTTTTCTGTAATTGTATGTCGGTGCTTTATAATTCTTTTTTCCTTTGGTACTTCTTGGAGCATTACGACGCACCGGATTCCATACGGATGTATACTTCCGGTCCACATTTTCATTCCAGTGACAGACTGCTAATTCACTGCGCATTCGGTACGCGTCGTCCGTAAAGGAAATTCTTTTGTCTTGAAGCATGTTAATTGTGTTGTTGAAACTTTCAACATAGTATGTGTCCTTTCCATATACAAAATCACTGGCATTCTTGTAAAGTGTGGAATTTATGATGACGCCTCGGAGAAGTTTCTGCGACACATTGTCAGTGAGCACTAACCGCTGTGGTTCGTAATTTGGGTCATTCCTACATCTCGAGGATTCGTGACATTTCTCATGGTTGTCACGATAGTGTTCTATCACATTGATGAGCAGCATCCTAAATTTCTCGGGGTCCCTGTCGCAGTTCCTTACAGCCCAATGACAGTGAGTAGCCACGGGCTCGACTTTATCTTGAAGAAGCTCCGACCAGGTTTTATTTTTTAGGTATGCGGGACCACTAGAAATCTTCTTCATTGCGGCTTTGATGGATTTCACCCCGTGCCATGTGTCGTTTTGGTTTACAGTATTTCTTGTATTTCTTACAAATTTATTTATTGACAAGTTTCTGTCATGGGTATGGGTTTTGATAAAAATACCCTCAGCATTTATCGACTGATAAATTCGCTCTGTCCTGATTCGCTCGTGTCTTTGGGTGGGATATAGGATCATCTCTCTTTGTCACATGTTCACATCGTAGGACATTATGCGTTTTTTCTCCTATCGCCACCACACTGGTGTCTTTCGCATTTTTTCGCCAACCATGGCGAGCATCAGTCATGATTTCGATCCCATCCTCATGCGAAAATGCAACCTCTCCACCAAGTGCCAAATCTATACTTTCCGCATATTCTGCCTTTACTGTTGGTTTCATGCTTTTGAAATATTGGCTTCGCTTTTGGATGCCTAGCTTTCCGCAACCAACGCCATTTGTGAATCGAGCATAGTGTACGGGCAACATACCACTGCATATAAACCAATGATAGACCCTTCTGTTCACAAGGTACTCGTTGTCTGGTAAGTAAGGTGAAGACGACCAAAGCATATTGTGATTTTTGGTCACACTGCACTTCATATTCATGGCAGCAACATGTCCTTTCATGGTTATTTTCTTCATCTCCAATTTTCCATCACACACTCTAGCATGATTTTCTGCAACTTCTGTAAGCCGCTGTAGGGAAGATTTTGCTGTCATGAATATTTGCTCGTTTGTTTCCTCTTTCTTGCAGCTTAGAAAAGTGTTCATTTCTCCTCCTCCCAATTCACGTGTACCACCATTTCCTCTTTGTTCTTCCAAATAAGATTTTAGTAATTCCTCCATGATTTCAGCGTTGTTCACAGGTTTGTTATATTTTCTTACCAAAATTTCTCTTACATCCGAAAGTTTTGAAAATATAGAATTTTTCGTATCATCGCCTCCCGGTACGGAAATTTTGAAAGATGGTGGTCGTCTTGATTCTCTGTTCGCAATTGCTGATATCAGAAATATAAGTGATGTGAATAACGCAACTTTTTCCTGCTGTTTTTGTATGATTTTGAGGATCAACGTAAAGGGGTAATCGGAAATTCTTTATCTCAGAACTTATGCATAATGATATAATATTTTAATGCATACAATATAAAGGCATCAAAGACAAAACAAACACCCTTTGTAAAGCCCTTGTCAAATAAAATTCATGAATAATTACAAATGGATAATGTATCTATTTTATTTTTTACATGTGTTCCTTTTGGTGGCCCCATACCATTCCTTTGTCTTTATCTAAGATACATCCTTGTACAGTTGGATGATATAATGTTACATAGGTTGATCTACGTCCGATACCCCATGCAGATGCCGAAGGTCAGCAAACGGAAAGTGATAACATATTTGTAGCTCGTTGTTATCTGATCATTTCCAGCGGTCTGTAAAATGGCTACCAGAACTTTGGAAGTTTCCGACGAGCAGTATGATGTAATTCAAGGAATATTTACTCAGTTTGGATGGGATATACCTTGATCTGATCATCAAACGTCTGTTGATATGGTAGACGTAGGGAAAGACACAGATGACTTATGTGGTGTAGATCGCGATGAAAATATAGAGACTCCATACGTGATAGAACAAAACCCGGAAAGAGAGGAGTGTCCGTATTGCTATTGTAGGCCTTGTATTACTTCTGAGGAAAACAGACAATTTTGGTGGAAAGAGGGAAGGGGTCCTGGGAGTAAAAGTAAACGGAACAGCAGTCTGCGCAAGGAACTATATAAAAAATTCTGGACAATGTTATTTCACAGAATGGTCTTTCGGGATGATAGATACCTATCAAAGAAACGGCTAGCTATGGATCGTGACCCTAGATTACGACATTATGTTTGGCACCGCAGAGATATAATGCCAGATTGTGTCCTAAAACTAGTTCGTGGGTGGTTGCCGAATTTAGACGGCGACGAGTATATGGGACACATGTGGGAATGATAAAAGTGTAGCTGAATTGCTTGTTGAAATAAATATCAGAAAAAAACTAAACAAATTGTATTTACAATCTTTTAATGCTCGCTTTGAATTGTGGGAACTTCCGGTGTAAATATATACAGAAACGTTACCATGGTAAACTCCGCCCCCTCTGTCTATCAGGGAAATTTGAATTCTTGAAATGCTCCTGATTCAAAATTTTAACATCGATTAATGGAGTTTTTACTGTTTGAAATGGGGAAAAGTATCTGATCTAGGGTGAGTAATCATGGAGGCTACTTCCATCCATAATTGTAATGGCGAGAAGTAATAGATATAAAAGATATTTGCAAAAATATCTCCCCGACTTGAACGTTGTCAATATTTTGAAGAATCCATGATCATTCGGAGCTTCTCTCCTTTTGTACTCAGCGTCCGCTCTTTAAATTATATGACAATATTGGGAGTTTAGTGCTGTTCTAGTCAATTTTTAGATAAAAATCGTCTTTTATTCCAAAAATATAAAAAAGAAGAAAAGTGCGCACTTGAACTCATAAATGGTAATACCTACAAGGTATTTTGGTAGTAAGCATAGGACTGTAATTGCAGGAATGGCGTTGCGCCAGCTCATTTTATACAATTCATTGTTTGCATGTTATAAATAGTTGTCACGTGACTTGTGATGTGGCACATGACATCACCTTTAGCTGAATGTGTAGTACAAGCTTAGTGTTAAACACTGATACCAAATACATAAAGAAATTTTTTTGGAGGATGTCCTTTTTCATTATTGAAAATGTCTTTTAAAAATGTCACGTATATTGCAACGTAAAAACGAGGAGTGCCTTAACGTAGCTGCGTTACAGAAAACTCTCGTGTTTGAGTAAATACAGTATCTAAATAAAGGTGCAGTTTAAACCTACGAATGCATCTACAGCCCCGACCAGTCGAAAGTTTAACGCCGAGATGACGAAAGTTTGAAAGAAGGGAGGAGACCTCCAACAAGACCCCGCTGCAGCATCAACAGCAAAACTCCAAAACATCCGATACAAAAAAACAAAAGACGAGTACAGCACGAGACGGAAAAGAGACACACGACATTTAAACATCAAACACAAAAGACTACACATAAACCGACGAGACCAATGGGCAACCCGTGCCGACTTTGGACGGCCATTTGTCACGCAAGTAGCAAATGGTGTGGTTATCCTGGATTACGTGCGCACAACCCTCTCAGTTCTCCAGTTACCCAGAGGTCTTGTAAAACGTACAATTGTGATGTAAATCAACCTCCTCACTGTAAGATGACTTCACACAAACTAGACCGCGAAACGTAGAGGCCCCAGAAATACAGATGAATATGTAAATGGATATGAAAAGAGGGCATGCGTAATACAGTCCGTGCTCTGCCGGCTGTAGCGAGCTCATGTATGTAATCACCCGAGGAGTCCGACTGAAGCTGAATTCATTCAATCTTTGGTCTCTGAAGGGAAAAGATACTTAGCTTCTGACTTCAACTCCACTTACAGATACATAGACGATGTGTTGTCCATCAATAATCCAAAATTCGCGGATTACATGAGCAGTATCTATCCTTCGGAGCTTGAAGTCAAAGAAACTACAGAGACACATAATTCAGCATCTTATTTGGACATAATGTTGTCCTACGACACTGATGGTCACATGAACACCTCACTCTATGACAAACGTGACGACTTCAATTTCAGCATTACAAACTTTGCTTTTCTGAGTAGCAACATCCCTTCATCGCCTGCTTATGGCGTGTTCATATCTCAGTTGATACGCTATGCCAGAGCAAGTACCAAATATACGGATTTTGTTCTGAGAGCTAGGCGTCTTTCAGATAAGCTTCTCAGTCAGGGATATGTTTGTGACCGACCAACATCATCACTGAGGAAGTTCTACGGTCGATATGGGGAACTCGTCATACACTATGATGTCCCACTTTCCAGAATGGTGGATGATATTCTGTCATAGACCGTTTGAACCATCCAACCAAAGATTGTACTCTATATCTTCCAAAATGGAAGTAACCGGATGTGACAGTTCTACCGAATTGAAGCGACGGGTGTTGCATGCAAGCAGGAGATGCTTACTCTTCCTGGGCACCTGGACTCACTCTCATATCGGGAGTTCGCTTCTTTTCATATGGTGGATGTTTTTGTTTGTTTGCTTTGGTTTCTGTTTTATCCTGATTTTGTATGACTTCGGTTTCTGATTTTCTGGGTTATCGATTTTGTGCTGTAAACAGGGAAATATTTATTATTATCCATATTTGTCATTCAGAGAGGACAGGTGGTCGGGGCCCTGTCATCCCTAAAGAGGTTTGGACAGGGCCCGTCATGGAGTCCCGTCGTCACAGTCAGTCAGAGTGCAAGTCTCAAGGATGCGCTTGTCCAAGACTGTAGATTGGTCAAGTACCAAGCCTAGTGTCAGTCTGGTGACATTAGGATCATATCCACGGTATAAAAGGCGTTTGATTTGATGATTCTGACACATTTTCGATGGTTATGCTGCCTACCTTTGATCCGTCTAATTTTGTTCATCATATCACCATAAAAGACAGGTTGTTTAATACCCAAAGTAATGTACTCTGTTGCTAAATTGAAAGATAAATTCGAAAGTTTCGTTTACTATTCGTCAGCGATTTTTTGAAAGCTACTGAGATGACGAAAATTGGAAAGCTCTATAAAGCTTTCGAAAAATCCCTGACGAAAAATTCGTTAACTAATCTTTCTTAACGAAAAATTTGAAAGCTTGAAGCTTTCAAAATATTTGACAGCAATTGCTGACGAAAATTTTGAAAACTTTTTGAACGCTCGGGTGCCATATTGTTTTTGCATAGTTTAGTGGATGAAAGAAGCCGCCTTTTTATCGGCGTGGCACTTTAAAAATTCACCGATTATGACATATCTTTCAAAAAGCGTCCGACAGTCACAGAGAAGCCAGGGTTTCATTGGATATAAAATTCCCCTCATTTAGTCAGAATTTGGCCGGTCAGATGTCAATTTTCTGGTATATATAATTATACATTTAGATTTAAGATGAAATGGAAGTTGTTCATGATATATTAGTTTATTTCAAAATACTTTGAGCCAAAGGCTCATCAGCAACATATATACACACATACATATACAGAGAATGAACAAAGTGCAAATTACAAATCAATGGAGTCCATATATACCATGACAAATATGTAATTAAAATTATAATTCTTTTTGTTGTACATGTTACACATAACTGATTAGATTGGAAAATGAAAACATTACAAGAGAAAGCTATCAAATCAAATTAGATCTATATTTACTGGCAAATTTCAAGAATTTTCCTAGGTTTCTAAGCGCCGACACATTTTCTGATGAAAGTAACTGGGTTAATTTATAAGCAGAGGGTCTTTCTCAAAAATATGGTTTAATGCACTTCACTCGTAGGACCTGATAAGCAGGACATTTTAATATGAAATGAAATTCGTCCTCTATTTTATCTACACAAAAACAACACAATCTTTCATTCAAAATTTGTCTTTTATATCTGCCAGTCTCGATAGCAAGATTATGAGAAGAAATTCTGAATTTTGATATCAATTTAACTAATATCTATAGGTTTTCGTAAATAATATCGCAGGCAAAAAATTGGTGGTTAAATATCTGTGAATGAGTGATTTGCTGGAAGTGTCAATAAAACTACGTAATTCTTGTATTGCCTGATCCATGATTGTTTGTTTAGAAGTGGTAGAATGACAAATATGGATAATGACCATATCCCCGTACACAGCACAAAATCGATAATTCAGAAAATCAGAAACCGAGGCATACGAAATCAGGATAAAACAGGAACAAAAGCAAACAAACAAAAACCTCCACCATATGAAAAGAAGCGAACTCCCGATATGAGAGTGAGACCAGGTGCCCAGGAAGAGTAAGCATCTCCTGCTTGCATGCAACACCGCCGCTTCAATTTAACATCACAAGTCTGATTTAACCAGAGGTCACCATAACCTAATCTAAAAAAAATTCACATTTGCCAACCAATTTTCTTTTCTTTTCCCAAGTTTACATCATCAAGCAACAATTCATAACATGATTGTAGTATACAATTCTGTGTATTCAATAATTTACTCCAATATTTCAACATGTTGAATGTTCTTATATATCTTAGAGGCAATCTTCCCAATTCATTATAGAAAAGATTACTACATGTAGACTTTTTTAGACCTAGTACAGACTTAAAGAATTGAAGATGAATTTTCTGTTTTCATTATCAATCTTTTGTAATGATTAAAATTCTCAATCTTACTTGGTGTTGGCCAAGTTGGCATAGACAACATGAATCTGTGTAGTAATGTAATGTTTAAACTAATTTCTGTTTTTCAGTTCTTTAGCACAATGGCCTACAATCTTGTAACATAACAATCAAAAAGTGAAATTAATGTTTCAATATTCAAATGCATATTCTGCTAGTACTTGCAGTTTGCTGTGCGGACTGCGGAGTAGATTTTGAAATTTTTGCCGCTACCAGTTCAGCGATGCCCGGCACTGCTTCCCCTACCACTTCTTTCACAATTTCCTTAATTTGGGACGATGAGATTCAGTTACAGTGAATTTATTGTTGTAGTTCAAAAAAATGCCAAAGAAATTAAAATTTTCCAAAATTTCGATAAACTCCCCTTCAAAAGTCCATCGTTCATTTGCTCTTCCCCAATTTCTAAAAACAACAATTTTTGATTTAGGCACGGTCCATTTGATATTCTGGGGGGGCTTGGGTTTTTTTCGAAAAAAAAAATTTTGCTCTCAATTTTGATGAAAAAAATTAATTTGCTTAAGGTGTGACAGAAAAAAGTAATCTTGCTCTTACAAATAATCTGAATTTGAAGAATTACCATAAAATTTCGCTAAAATTATTGAAAATTTTCCGGCTCGCTTCGCTCGCCGCAGTTTTCAAATTGTATCAAAAATTTCGCCATAGTTTTCCGTGAATACAATATTTACTATTAGCATTTTAAGTTCAGATATTTGAAGATATTAAAATTTATACGTGTATGTGAATGAAAAAGGGCTTCCTTAAAAGCTTAGATATATTATCAATATTTATGTATTGCTGTTAATACATGTTGCATGTATCCCATAGAGCCATGTTCTTGTAAGCTTGGAAGGAGAACTTCAGTTATTCACCAATTTACAATTCTTAGTAACATTTGAAATAATGTCTAGGAGACCTTCCCCTCAGACCCTCTTATACATGTTATATACATGTACCTAACATAAAATATTGAGAATTGTATCGTAAAAATCTTTTATCTCTCTGTTTAAAAGTGAATTGAATACCTGAACTTATATATTAATATTTAGTGTTTTGAGTAAAAATATAAATAATTTCTATTGATAAAACACAACATTTTTAATATGCGCATCACTTTGTTAAAAAAAATTCCTTGCTCCAACTTTGTCAGAAAAAAATAAATTTGCCCCGGTCCGGGGCGAAAAAAATAATCTTGCTCCGACAAAAAACCCAAGCCCCCCCCCCCCCCCCTGAATATCTAATGGACCATGCCTTATCAGAATTAAAGGGACGGTGTCCCTGAAAATTAATTTAACAAAATTTTGTAATGCAAAATCTTTCTTTTCATATGAAAGTATACATTTTCATTTGTACAAATTCAAATTTTCAGGCCAATCTAACGCACACTTTCGCAGTTTTAGACCTTTAAAAACGTCATTTTGAATTTGGGGTGCGCAGTTCTAATTCATTCCACTAAGGCCACCTACAATGTATTGAGTTTTTACTATAGAGGTATACGTAGATTTAATTATTACAAACTCGACAATATTAGAGTGGTTACTGCGTATTTTCATATAAAATTTTTTTCTGGCTCAATTTTTTCTCCATCTAGACCGTTTGGAGTAAAATTTACATTTTCAATAAAAAATTATTTTCAAGGACACTGCACCTTTAACTGAGAGCCCAAATGAACTAGAATATTTGTATAATGCATTTAACTGATCTTGTATACCTGAAACACTTTCACTGAATTAAACTAAATCATCAGCATTAACAGGAATAAGTTCAGATTCTTACAATCATACGGTATACAGTTTTCATTTATGAAGAATAGCTCAAAATCATTAACATAGAGGGCGTATAAAATCGGCGAAAGTACCTCACCCTGCATCAAGCCAATTTTGCTATCGAAAAAGTCTGATTTTAAATTATTTAAACAAATACATGATTTCACATTTTGATACATATTGTTAATAACTTTCAAAAGGTTCCCTCTTATTCCTAATTTGGACAATTTGTACCATAGTTTATGTCTGTCCACAGAGTCAAAAGCCACCAACAAGCCACTCGACTCCACCGCTACCTCCCGGCGCTATGCAAAACGAACGGGCCACTCCGCCACCGAGCGACCACGTGTCTCCGCCGTTACCTGCTGCCATGTTAAATCAACGGGACATTCCGCCACCGCCGCCCGAAAGCGAAGTTGCATCACCACCTTCAAAAAGAGTGAAGTCATCTGCAAGTCACTGGATCTATTTTAAGAAAGTGTATTTCTGACTGATCAGACGTTTGGATCTTATGACAATCTGTACACATAATTCTACAAAGCATGTTTGTGAATTTTTTTTTTTTAATTTTTTTTTTTTTTAATTTTCCTAATTAATCTTCATTGATTGACGTGTTTCCAATTTTTTTTTTATCCCATGTACATATTTAAACTTTGATCATTTTAAACCTATTTTTAGCTCACCTCGACGAAGTTGAGTGAGCTTATGCTATAACCCTACGCGTCCGCGTCCGTGTCCGTGTCCGGTTAAGAAGTTTGGGGTAGCTCAGTATCTGACAAAGTACTAATGCTACAGTAACCAAACTTGCACAAGTGATTCATCTTTGGATGCTGAGGTGAACCCATGCATCGGATGCAGCATCTGACCTACATTTTCCGCTTGAGTGACTTGGTTAAGAAGTTTGGGGTAGCTCAGTATCTGACAAAGTGCTAATGCTACAGTTACCAAACTGGCACAACTGATTCATCTTTGGATGCTGAGGTGAACCCATGCATCGTATGCAGCATCTGACCTACATTTTCCGCTTGAGTGACTTGGTTAAGAAGTTTGGGGTAGCTCAGTATCTGACAAAGTACTAATGCTACAGTAACCAAACTTGCACAAGTGATTCATCTTTGGATGCTGAGGTGAACCCATGCATCGGATGCAGCATCTGACCTACATTTTCCGCTTGAGTGACTTGGTTAAGAAGTTTGGGGTAGCTCAGTATCTGACAAAGTGCTAATGCTACAGTTACCAAACTGGCACAAGTGATTCATCTTTGGATGCTGAGGTGAACCCATGCATCGTATGCATCATCTGACCTACATTTTCCGCTTGAGTGACTTGGTTAAGAAGTTTGGGGTAGCTCACTATCTGACAAAGTACTGATGCTACAGTAACCAAACTTGCACAAGTGATTCATCTTTGGATGCCGAGATGGACCCAGCATCTGACCTACTTTTTCCACTTGAGTGATTTCGCTTTTAAAAGCCAATATTGAGCAAAGTATAAGTGCTCCATGTACCAAACTTGCATATTGGATGTATCTTTGATCAAACTTTCATAAAATGACCTTGACCTACTTTTTCCACTTGAGTGATTTTGCCTTTAAAAGCCAATATTGAGCAAAGTATAAGTGATACATGTACCAAACTTGCATATTGGATGTATATATCTTTGATCAATCTTTCATAAAATGACCTTGACCTACTTTTTCTGCTTGAATGATTTTGCCTTTAAAAGCCAATATTGAGCAAAGTATAAGTGATACATGTACCAAACTTGCATATTGGATGTATCTTTGATCAATCTTTCATAAAACGACCTTGACCTACTTTTTCCGCTTGAGTGATTTTGCTCTATAAAGCCAATATTGAGCAAAGTATAACTGCTAGATGTACCAAACTTGCATATTGGATGTATCTTTGATCAAACTTTCATAAAATGACCTTGACCTACTTTTTCTGCTTGAGTGGTTTTGCCTTTAAAAGCCAATATACATGTACTAAGAAATATGTTTGAATTGAATTTTGCTGTCACGAGGTGAGCTTCGTAATCTGTGATTACCTATGTTTTTTTTCAATTGAACATTTATTGCATCACTATAATTTTGTTTCTTACTCCTCCTAAATTCTGTACATTATAATTATCTCTGACACTATTCATGTACGTATGAATGATGTTCTGTATATTCATTTGATCTAATGCTCATGTCAATAAAGATGTATATATTTTCTGTCAATGCGTCTTATGAGTCATTTAACAACATGTAGCTGACTAACGTGGTCGTTCTAGGGAGGTTAGATCGTGTTATCGATCTGAAGGCTTTGGTTGGCGATTTGTACAATGTGAAGTACGATCCGGCACATTTAGTGGCCTCACATGGAAACATAGAAGAATAGGTGGTCATTGTAAGATGTTTTCCAGTGGTGCTATTCAGTGCGCTGTTAAATGTACCTCATTTAAAGAGGGTATCAAGAGACTGCGGCGTTATGTCCGTGTCCTTTTACATACATACATACCATATCAAGTCATATGGAGTCCATAGCTCCATAAAGTACTGCATCATTAGAACTATATTACATGACATACATAGATACACATCATATCACGTCTCTACTGTCATATTGAGTCCATAGCTCCATAAAGCACTACATCATTAGATCTATATTACATGACATACAAAGATACACATCATATCATGTCTCTACTGTCATATTGAGTCCATAGCTCCATAACGTACTACATCATTAGAACCATTTTATATGACATACATAGATACACATCATATCAAGTCATATTGAGTCCATAGCTCCATAACGTACATCATTAGAACTATATTATATGACATACATACATACACATAATATAAAGGCTATTCTGTCATATCATATTAAATCAACACTGCTGTATAAGTCGTATATTGATACAACTCAGCCATCACTCTATTTATGCCTTCGTGTATCATTACAATCCATGTTTCGACCCGTTGAATAAAGTAATCCATGAATGCTTTAATTACTCTTTCAAAGAGTATAAACAATGTTTCTTGTATTACATGTATGTATCGATCAATGGCATAAAAATATATTTCAGATGATAAACAAAATAATGTGAAAAATTGATTGATAATACATTAGTCCTTACTATATTTATCATGAGTACCCGTATCAAAATATTTCAATATATAAACTCAATTGATAAAAAGTTTTCTTTTGTTTTCCACAATATTAAGCTTTAATATTATATTGTCTCATTTCTCACCTCAGGCAGAAATATGTATAGCGCATCATGTTCACTGCATTTTGGAATTGTTACGATACTTTGAATAACTGTTGACATCTAAAAAGAAGCATAATACAGAACTCAACACAACATTCATTTCTCAGCTTATATTGCAATAACATTGAAACAAATGAACTAAAGCCCCATTAACACTTTAGCAGATTGGGCCACGGATAGCTACAGACTAATGAGGAAAATAACACGTTTGTAAATAGTTATGGCCAGTCTTAGCAATCTGTACCAATCTGCGAAACCCAAGAAAGTTATTGAACATGTCCAAAATTGGCTGGCTTTTGCTATAGTCTATATCCAAAAGGTTTAGGAAACTGTACCAGCTCCAACGAAAGTGACTGTACTGGAAAATGCTTTGGAAATTATCATTTCCAGCATCTCTCTGGTGATCCCTCCATATATTGTAGAAGGCTGTCAGAGTGCATCTGGGAAATTAATGAATAAAATCAATTAAATATTAGATACCTACAAATGCATGCATAAATACAAAATTGTTACACTTAATACATGTACTTGTACAACTAGAACTGCCCTAAAGTGGACGAATTATACCCCCGCGGGACGTTGATGCCTTGGGATATTTCTAAAATAATAGAACGTAATGGATAGCATACACATAATATCTAAATAATAAAATTTATAAAAAACAAACAAACTGCGTCAAAGTATTTTTCTATGTTAATCTTAGCTTGACGTTGCTGATGTTCTCTATAGACCGATGTCAAACTCGATCCCCATCTGAAATTTCCTTTCACTGTGAGCATAATGTTAGTTGTACAATCATATACATTACATCTTTAGTTATGAGAGTTCGAGATCTATCCCCCTTTATAAATTTCAATTGGAAAATATGTCAACAAAGAAATTTTAACTTCAAATTTCCAATATCTGAAGTGAGCTACACTGACGGTAGTTTGAAGTCTCAGACAATTAAATAAATAAGTAGCATTCAAAACATGTGTATATGACATTTTCCTCTAATACAGAAGTCTTAGTGTATCTTGACCTTTTTTCTAGAATTTTATTCAAGTCCAGATCGATCTGATCCTCTAACTTGGCATCTTTGTAAAAGGTTTTCAATCTCCTGGGATGTCTGGCTCTCTGTATGAATGAAAATATAACAAAAAAAGCTAAAATGGTATAAGTAAGATTGAACTGCTTCACTGAAAATAGTACATCTCATGTTAGACAAAGGAGGGGATCTCCAACAACACCAGGTTGTAGAGTTATTGAATGACTATATATACATGTAACTTGATATTTTGCAGAGTTGAAACAGAATACTTCAGAATATATTCCATTGATTCAATGTTTTATTCCCTGTGTATACAGGAAATCAAATTCTTAAAGAGATTTATTAGTCTAAGAATAATAATTCAAATCCTACCTGCCAAAATATAATCAAAATAATAGGTGAATATTTCAATAATAATTTAATCATACTAATATCAAAAACCTTTGAGTTGGAATCTGCCATAGTATATATATATATATATATAATATATGTATCAAATCACCACGTAATTAAGGAAAAGAATACATGCCTGAAACAAAAAAGAAATATGTACATGCACATGTGAATTATTATATTACTTATAACCAGAATATATCGACGGTATCAAATTTCCTTATTGTTGTGAAAAGAATAACCCTATAGTAGACGTGTTCTCTATGTATTGAATATTAAACGTCTTCAAATTCAATAGCATCATTTAAGACCTGATTAATTTACAGCATGGACCAGACATGTACGTTTCGGGTACTCAACCCTCGTCAGTGATCCTCAGTCTAAACAATAAAATTTGCCTAAAAGTATGAATGAAAGTATGCCCAAAAATATACCAAAAGACGTAGCAGGTGAACATGCCCAGTGCTTGATGTGTGAAAGCTGAATGTGTCCGGCACATGATGTGTTTAAACAGAATGTGTGAAAGCTGAATATGCTCAGTGCTTGATGTGTGAAAGCTTAATATGCCCAGTGCTTGATGTATGGAAGCTTAATGTGCCCAGTGCTTGATGTATGGAAGCTTAATGTGGCCGGTGTTTGGATATCGATACGTATCACGATACAAAGCCTACGATACGATATGTATCACGATATTTCTAACGTACATAAATAACTATCTTTTTCTAGATCCTGGAGACAAAATCAAGATGAACAAAAAGAAACCTCAGGAAATTAAACAACTTTGAACAATAACATCAGTTCTTACTGATAGACAGAGGCTAGTTCGCTTTTTTCACATGTTCATTTTCTAAGTAACTTCATCTGCTTGGCAAACTATGGACTCTCAATTTGCAAATGAAAAATTCATGACTTTATGAATCCCCCCCTCCTTTTTCAATACATAGAATTATCCTTCCTCTCTGAGTAATCCTAACTTTGATATTTTTCCATGAGGAATATTTTTTAAGTATAACACATAAGATACGCTCCTTTCCATAGAATATTGATAAAATTTGAAAGAATTGCAGCAAAATTTTTCTTAAAAGTGTTTGATTATATCTGATGGATACATCCTGCACTTTGCTTTTTTAAGGACAAAAGATTTTTCCGTTTCTGTGCGTATTAATTGATGTGCATGTATTTATCACAAGAGAGAGAGAGAGTTAATGACTACGTGGATGTTATTTTTTTTTAATGATTTTGATTCTTCGCTGACATGATAAAAGAGAATAGAAAATATTATAGATATATAATGATGTCGTAGACAGACGGTTCTTTGTGTCGCCTGCGAAGCATAGCGACACTTAGGGATCACTTTGTTTGTTGTCCGTCTGTCTGTCATACTTTGATATTGTCGAAGGGTTCCAACTCTCTACCTTCTTGAAGAAAATTCCAAACCAATTTACATGTACCAGACACGTGTTGATGCTTTCAGCGGCGCCACCCAAAATAATTTCAGTAGCGCCCTCTTTATTTTTTTGAAGTTAAGATTTTTACATTTTCATTACAGAGAGCGCGTGGCTCCAAATTTCCTGTAGGGTCGATTCAGTAGCATAACCAAATAAAATCGTATGTTCAAAATAGCATTGGAGGGATGATGCTACGATGTTAAACTCCTTTAATTTCGATGATATTTATCGGTAAAATGGCTAGTTTCCGATATAGCAATATATATATATATGATGTCACATTGATAAAAGGCCAAAACAAAGCTTCTTTCAGGTGGCAGAGCTGGAAATAAGTAATTAATACACTTGAGAAACATCAGGCCACGGGGAACGATTTTAACTGCTCCACACTGCAACGTGAAATAAGTGTCTATATTAATTAATATATTGGATGTCACACTCTATAAAAGTGATTCCTGAGTGTCGCTATGTTTCGCAGGCGACACATGCATTCCTTGGAATGATTTGTTCTTCTTCAAAGGCTGTTCCCGTGTGCCTGTTGAGCCCTAGGAGCACTCGTTTTTTTATTGGGCATTCAGCACCATCAATAATGCATCGTGTGGTAGGACGTTTTGCCTTGAAGTCCGATGGAAAAAGTATCGCACTAAATTCTAGGTTGGCCAAATTTCAATTTTTCGCTTCTGTCTTTCCATAAATAAAATCGAAGTTTTTTTTTTCTTTTACAGTTGCAACTTATATTCCAAAAAATAGGACAGTTCAAAATTTGGAGTGTACCGCCTCAATTTCATGGGAGTCATGAATAGCTGATTTTCAATGGAGACACCCTGAATTTGGAAATAAATATAGGTCAGACAACAAGGTCCTGTTCCAGTGAATGCAAATCAATAATACATTTTGCAAAAATATCAAGTCCAGAATAAAAATGAATTGCAGATGGGTCATTTTGAAACTGCTCCAAAGGGTTAATTGTCTAAGTTATGATTTGAGTCATGGCATCCACCATTTTGGATGTCACAAAAGGAGCCTGATCAAAATTTCATATAATAGGTGAGATAACTTGTAAAGGATAAGTTCGTAAGATATATATATATATATGTAGTGACAAATTTAATCCCTTAAGCCACATAACCACAAATTTTGACATTATTCATGTTAACCCTTATTTCGCTTATACTTAATACTCATTTTGTTGTAATTCAGGCAGACACTAACTTTATCATATACAAGAACATGAATCCAAATGTACGTCTTTGAATTTCCCTCTCATACAAGTCTAAAAGAAGTGAGGGGATTTCCATCCAAACCAACAGGAAAACACAAGAAAGGAGGGGATCTCCAACAACACCTAGTTGCAGCATCAACAGCAACCTCCTAAAACACCCACTGTAAAAGACAAAAATGACACGCACAGAAAGAGACGCAGTAGTACAATGAACGTCAAATCACAGAAAACATAAAACACAAATGACTACACATAAACCAAAACACCGGATGCGAAAACACAAAGACGAGCATACTTAGACTTCTTCCTTCTAGAGTGTGGAAGTGGGAATACCATTCAGGAAATAAATTGACCTGAGGATGCCATGCCATGAAACTTTGAATTCCATATCGCACAAGAGACAATCGTTGAGGCAAAGAGTGGTGCGATTTCTCAGAAAAACTTCATGTGGAGGTTAGCGCAGGCAATCTTTAAGAAATACGAGCTAGTTGACCGAAATTTTCAGGGTTGTAAGGGGAAACAAACGTTGTCTCCAAGAAGGTGGCATGAAACAGGTTACGCCTACGACGATACCTACGGACGATCAAAATCAGATTTTGTGAAAGCTTGCGATGGGATTAACAGTGGAATCCGTCACAATAAATTCATTCAACAAAGGAGGACTTAAGGTTAGAATATGAACATTATCTTTGCACTGAACGATATAATGTAGTTATCACATTTATTACATACAAAGTATGTTATCTGTATAGTTATCTTCAAACTAGCACTTTGAAATATTATTTATTCCGTGGTTATTTATTAAATAAAAAAATTGCTTTGATCATGATGATGAGGAAGAACGAATGTAGTTGTTACATTTTACATACAAATTTTACTACAAGTAAATCAATTTAAAATCCAACTCAAACAAAAAGTGTCCACCATTCATTTGTTCAGCATTGTTGTTCCTAATACTGTGTGATGTTTCCGTTTTTTATAATTACAGCAGGAATGACCTTGTGAATGTGGGCTATGTATCTAATGCACTTGTTCACATCTACAAATTCCCGCAACTTGTTTTTCCTTTCGTTTCGGTTTTATCTTTGAACATATGAAGATTTTCATTTCTGACCACAAGTTCTCTATTGGGTTCAGGTCTGGAAAGGAAGGTGGAGTCTGTATAACTTTGTCTGTTATTCCTCTATCACTCATCTATGCTTTGGTTGCTCTGTTATTATGCTTACTATCGTTATCCTGAAAGCAAAAACAAAAAAATAATAATTTATGAAGACATTAAACTTTGTATTTTTGCCAGGTTAAGGTCTTGTGAGGAACCTACATGTGAATTACTGAAATTCTTATTCAAATGATTTACAAATTCAGGGGGGGGGGGGGGTGATTTTTGGAATGAAAATTTATACTGTAATCAGAAAGGGGTGGGCCAAAATATGGTAGATTAAAAGGTACATTTCCTTATGGGTAAGATAATTATTACTAGCTCACCGTTTTATATACATGACAAATATGGATAATGACCATATCCCTGTATACAGCACAAAATCGTTTACACCATAACACAAACTTTCTCATATGCTGCAGGTGTCTCACATCTGTCACAACTCTTTGTGCATAAATCCTTTTATTATCAGATGTTAAACGTCTTCAAAATTCGATAGCATCATTTGAAACCAGATAAATTTGCAGCATGGATCAGACCTGCACGTTTCGGGTACTTAACCCTCGTCAGTGATCCTTAGTGTAAACAATGTAATATGGCCAAAAGGTATGAAAATCATTTAGTGCAAAAATGTATCGAAAGACGCAGCAGAATTAGTGGGATATTATGCTACAGGACCCACGTTTTAGAAATTTCAAGAAATTTTGTAACAGAAATTCAAATGCATTGAAGAGACAGACGATCAACCTAAGTTGATCGAACTTGGCTACATGTGCCTTCGGGGACTCCTTGTCCACTAGCAGTGACACTCACCAAGTAGTTCAAATGTTAAACGTCTTCAAATCCAAGAACCAAACAATGTGAATCTTGCTAGAAATTCATGTAAATTCACTGTTCCCTTGCAATGTATGCATCATGAGGGTTATCCAGACTGCATATTTTGGATGCATCAGGTACCATTTGACTCTTAGTATAGGAATGATCTATCACAACTTTGGCATCTGTTAGTCCTTTGTTGTACAATGTGCTTATATCCTTGAAATTGTCATATGATCTTAATTTTTTCAGTTTATTCTAACTTCTACGAAGTTTATATTGTACACCTTTTTTTGTCGCTTCGCATGATATTTATTCCTTGCGTCAATTGATTTCAGCGTTTAAGCAGCGCGGTTACCTGGCGTAAGTGGCGCACCGATGGATCAAGCTTCCGCAACGTTGAAGTTCATATGCCGTCATTTACACGACTTACCGCAGGAAGTGTCATGTTTGGAAAGTTCCTCGCGTAAGTAATTCCCTTCGGATCTGATTTGCGATACGCTTTATGAACAGCCTCAGTCTTTTGCGTCGAACTGTTATTCTTTGAGTAAGAATTTTGGGTCCTAATCTAAGTTGATCAATGTGAGCACTTTATTCCTGTCATTTTGGTTTTCTAGACATATTAGACTCCTCCTGGCATGAATTGTCTCTTCCAGTGATCAGAAGTTGTACCTTTACACACATATGAATAGTTCTGACATGTTTCGCCACACTTTCCAGTGTAACAATCAATGATTACAATTGGTGTTCTATGCAGAGCGCTTCTCAATTTAACTTCATCGCCTTTGTACATGCGTGTCGCAACCTTATGTTCTGCTGTGCACCGCTTTGCTAAATCTATAGCAAATCTTTGCTGGAAGTGTGTCCGGTCTGCCTTAGTTCAGCTGGGGAAAGTTTTTGCCGTAATATTCATTTTACGATACTGCGTCTTTGTGCGCGTGACAAGTGACCGGGGTCTTTTTGATGATCAACCTCAATGTTTGCCTTTTCATTATTCAAGTTAATGGAAAAAAATATATTTGTATCACATATACTACTTTGATTTTTATATATATAATAATTACTGTTTTAATAATGATATTTTGTTAGTAGAGATTCAGTTCGATCTATAAAGGCCGACGTTTGGAACCACCCGGTCAATAATAGTTATACCTGAGTGACATAAGCTTGATAGGCGTGGTATACCGTCTTTGAAGACAACGCCGTCTGCGAGCGGCGTGTTACATCAAAGACAAACCGACAGTTAATCCTTATTATGCTAATGAGATACCCGAGTCTCATCTGTTTTAAGCGGTTAATCAACATTTGATAGGGGAAAAGGATTAAAAGGAACCAATCAGATACCAATAAGAGATGTTAACCCTATAGCGGTCAGTGTGGAAATGAGAGAAAATTTACATGTCCTCTTGTATAGTCCCCCGTCGACCTTTAAGCTATTGGACAAAATCACTTGTAGATACCGTCGAAGCAAACTGAACCAGATGATATAACTATACACAGTATAGTTAATGAATATTCGCTCTAATAACTATATGCATATCCTAATCTATCTACCCTAAAATTTAATCAATTCGTTTTTAGTCTTTTGATTGAATAAGCTCCGACCGGTCAGGTCACTTTGCTGCGACAATAACAATAGTGTGTTTATAACGATGTACAAACAGAAAGAAGAACGAACCTCTTATGTAAAAAATATGCCCCTCTTCCTGTGTGTACCCTTTTCCTATTCCATTGGTATGTTTGTACATTGTTTAGACTTAGGGTCACTGACGAGGGTTTAGTACCCGAATCGTGCATGTCTGGTCCATGCTGTTAATTTTTCAGATCTTAAATGATGCTATTGAATTTGAAGACGTTTAACATTGATCGTACATTCTACAAATCGAACGTTATTCCATCTAGGACCAACTGCAAATCACGCGAAGAGTTATCTATACACAAATCCGTCTTTTTTAGTTCCGCCATATTTTTTTACGCTCGTGACTCTCCCCCCCCCCCGGAAGCCTCGTTTTTGAGATCAATGTCAAATTTGGAAGGGTCCTGGTACAAGGAATGCATATGTGAAATATGAAAGCCCTATCACTTATCATTCAAAAGTTATTGCCAAAGTTTAGTTTTTTTGCAAGTAGGTAAAACCTTAAGGTCAAGAGGTAATTAGAAAAATTACATCCATGGAAAGAATACTCATATGAAATATGAAAGGCCTTTCACTAACCATTCAAAAGTTATGGCCAAAGTTAAAGTTTTTCAAAAGAAGGTCAAACTCCAAGGTCACTAGGTCAAACATTTTGGTATCCGCGTTAAGGATTTTGTCACAAGGAATACACATGTGAAATACGAAAGCTCCATCATTTTCAATTCAAAAGTTATGGCCAAGGATAACGTTTTTGCGGACAAAGACAGACCAAAAACTATATGCCCCCGAATCTCTAATTACAGGAGCTTAACTTGATCAAAATTAGGCTGTAGTTGTTGTTTTGTACTACGCTGTTGTATCGGGTGTTCCCACATTTGCATACATTTCCTTCATTTGATAGAGTAGCATTTAATAGCAAGGGGTTTGGCAGTGTTTTGAATATTTATTCCTGACATTGTCGCCATAGCTCATTCTATATATACGTTGCCTCAGACAGTGCATGTATTTTAAATCTTGTTTTCATTTTCGTGCGTGAACATCGACGGTAGGTGCGGCGCCAGCAGGGGATGCTTACTCCTCCCGGGTACCTGGCCCCACCTCTAGCTTGCTAGGGGTCCGTAGATGCTCAGTTTGGTGCTCTATTGTAAGTGCTGTTGGGATTATCGTCAGGATCTTCATTAACTCATTAACATTTTCTACCTGTAGTATACACTGCTTCATTATCAAATTCTTTATTTCCAAAAGACAATTTGTCTTATAGGACATGACATTATATACAAAATATAAGTGTGGCGAATGAACAGAGACTATAGCACGAAACAACATAGTAGTGTGGCTAATGAACAGAGACTTGAGCATGAAACAACGTACAATTGATCTTATGACAACTTAAAACTAGATCAATATAAAATACATAGATATTTTTGATTATATTTTTTATCAGATATGACATGGCATAATTAAATTATATGAATCTAGGTCATAGTTCAATTATATGAATCTAGGTCATAGTTCAGATGAGACTGTTTAATATAAATCATTATGGCAATTCTCACACATGATAATTTTAACTAAATAAGGCTTGACCTTAAGTCAAAGCCATGCTTAATATATTTCCCTAAATTACTTAGGTCCTTCACATTGTTAGTACTTAGAAGCTGTACAAATTTGAACACAGAAGGTTTTTTCCAATAATAGCTCTTTATAAATCTTTTTCGCAAATCAGAATAAATGTGACAAACAAGAACAAAATAGTATTCATCCTCCAGATCTTTACTACATAACGGACAAATTCTCTCATTTCTAGAAATATTAAAGTGTCTACCAGCTTCTACTAAAAGTTGATGAGATGATAATCTGATTCTACTTTATTGCTTTTTCAAAGTCATAGGTATTGGCTTACTCAGATAAAATTGCAAAGTAAAATTGCCGACAATATTTTTATAAAGCAAACATTTGGTTGAATTGGCCATGTCAGTATAAAATGATTGCACACAATTGTCGATGATACGCTGCTTTATCATAGGAAAATGGATCTTATACGTTAAATTTTCTTGATTATACCGTAAATCAGATAAACCCAATTCACACAATTCATTCTTAATAAACTTAACCCAATTTGTACATCTTGAACTGTTTTCATTTACATGTTCAACAAGCCATAGATAGCAATTTTTCAAAATGCAATTATCAGAAAATAGTAATCTAAACTAGAACTTGAACATTCGAATAATTCTGACAATTCTGAGAGGTTATCTTCCACATTCAAAATATACAAGACAATTTGATGTAGTCCGCTTGACCCCAAGTATATTTTTTAAAAAGTTCAGGTGTACCTTTTCCACCTCTGCACCTTTATGATTACCCCAAATTTCACAAGAGTAATTCGGTATGCTAACAAACAAGTATCAAACAAAGAAATTAAAGTGCAATGATTAAGCATAAGTTGAGATACATTTGACCGCAAAGCAAAAAGTGCTTTGTTTCCTTGCATAGCAAGTTGTTTTTGGGTCTGCAAAAAAATCCCATTAAACTTCAGCAAAATTCACAGATAATTAAACTCATCAACAATTTCAATATTTTGATTTTCATACATCCATTTTTCACATACTTTAAGCTGACCACCGTTTCTAAAAACAACAATTTTTGTTTTTAAAACATTCACTTCTTAAGTCCATTTTTTGAGTAATCTGACAGAGTTTGTAACATATTTTGCAAACCACCTATTGTCTCAGAAAATAAAATCATGTCATCAGCATAGAGGAGTACAAAAAGGTTGAGGTCTCGCATTTCAACAGGCATGTTTGAAGTTCGAATAAATTCCATTTCAAAATCATTTACATAGAAAGAACAAAGTATCGGTGATAAAACCTCGCCCTGCATTAAGCCGGGCTTATCTGAAAAATACTCTGATTTCAAATCACTAACTGAGATACATGATTTAACATTATTATACATAGATTTCATAATGTTTAGTACCCGAAACGTGCATGTCTGGTCCATGCTGAAAATCTATCAGGTTTTAAATGATGCTATTGAATTTAAGACGTTTAACATTCAATATCTTTCCCCCCACACCTAATTTTCCTAATTTATTCCGTAATTTCAATCTATCAACCGTGTCAAAAGCCTTTTTGAAATCAACAAAGCAACAATAAAGTCTTTTTTTCTTAGAGAAAGTTTTTTGAATGATAGTATTTAAAGAAAAAAATTGCATCTGTGGTACTCATTCCTTTTCTAAAGCCAAACTGGGCATCGGTCAAAACATCATTATCATCAATCCATTTAAGAAGACGTGAATTCAAAATAGCAGTGAATAACTTACACATACAACTAATCAGGCTAATACCTCTATAATCATTGGGATTACTTCTATCCCCTTTTTTGAAAACAGGAATGATAACAACATTTGACCAATCGTCAGGAAAATGCCCTGATTTTAAAATTTGGTTATCAGATAAATAAGGTACAATATACTCCTTAAATTCAATAAAAAAAAATTCGTTCAACAAGCAGTCTTCACCATGTGCCTTATTTCTTTTTAATCCCTTAATTACTTCTATAATCTCGTCTTCACATATATCAGACTCCAACTCATCAAATACAACATCTACATCACTGTCAAAATAAGATTCATTATTCTCAGAGTTACTAGTACCAGATAAATTACGGAAATGTTCAAAAAATTCTGAAAAAATTATCCTTATTACAAGAAATGTTTTTTCTCCTAAATCTTTTAAAAAAACTCTTTTGGATTATTTTCATTCATATTATCCAACATATTCCCTTCACATCGAAGGTATTTTCTTTTCAATTTTGATTCTAATGTTTTATATTCTCTTTTTTTATCTAATAAAATAACATGATTATCCCTAGATTTATTTACATTAAAAGCATATAGAGCATTCTTATAAGTTCTAAAGGACCAGAGCCACGAACGGCGATATCGGCCTATAGTTTTCGTATATTTTCAAACACAGACAATGTTTCCAAATAATCAACAAAAGGAAAGGAGAACATTTTGTCTTTCGAAAACGTGTATAGGTCAGAGTCAACTAAAAGACCTGCTCCGATTGGAGAAAAACCTGTAGGGTGAGGGGGGCCTGTTATTTTAAATGTGACAGAAGATGTGATTGGCTATCAATTATGTTTTCTTTTAGTTTATTGTTTGAATATGATATATATATATATAAGTAAAAAATAACTGCAATTAAGGTGGCTCAATAATCCAAGAATCCTTTGTCAGAGCAAAAAAAAATTTTTTGTTTTTTTTGAAATTCATGTGTGATGATTTATATTTGTAATTAAGATAACATATCATCGTTCATTTGATTGACTAGTGATCCTCTGAATATACATGTGTAAACCAATTCCGAGATCTGTCGCAAAACAATGAATTTTGATAGATAAATACATGATATAGGGATAATAATTTCACATTAAAACCATTCTTGTGATTATTTTCACCATGATATAATCAAATATGTATATTTCTTTAGGCCTTTTTTTTTTTATAAATTGGTTTACGGACATCCTCCAGAAAAATGTCGGGAAGGAGGTCGAAAAAAAAAAAAAAAAAAAATAGATTTTTTACTGAAAAGCATTAAATCTAAAGTGTCTGTACCATGATTGCTAAAGCTTTCATAACAAAATGATTTATACTTCAATAAACAAAATAATCCCTACTAGTCTCAAAGCTTTCACTATATTGTTACAAATTTATAGTGCAAGTAAATAACTTTGAATGCAAAATGAATGCAAAAGTGTGAATACCAGACCGACATTGACAAAATGATCCTCAAATGCCACTTGACTTAAGTACAGGCAACTATAATTATTGAGACATTTCTGAACAATTGAAATATTTTATTTTCATTTTTCTGAATAAATGAAATATTTTATTTTCACTACAGAAGACAAAGTTCAGTCATTGCGATTTCACAATTATTATCATTAAAGAAGACAAAGCTCAGTCATTGCGCTTTCGTTTCATTTTCAATGCATTTCTGACTGCCGGAGATTTTCCAAGCTGGACACAGGAGAAGCATATTGGTCTCACAATGGAGTATTCTTCCTTGAGTCGTCTAATATCCTCTGACTCGTGGATGTCACTATCGCCGCAATAAAAGCATATGCTGGTAAAAGACTGAGTGACATCTGAAAATAAAAAGTTAAAATCTACTGTGATTGGTTAGAAATATATACAGCTTTAATTTTTTGTATTGAAAATGTATATGATTTTATATGCTTTCATCAAGTCAGAATCTAAAATGCTGCTGACAATTTCTTCCCTCAATACTGTGCTAACAAAGAAATCACTATTGTACACCTTTTGAAAATTCATAGAGTTAAAATATGTTTTTATCTTCCTTTTGCAAAGGATTCATATGAAGGATATGACAATTGTATCTACAGTGTACTACATCGTTGTACTACTGTCCCTCAGAATCGATACGAAGCCAGCAAAAGCAAAGTGTCTCAGACAGATGGACAGACAATGGACAAAATTATCCCTACTATTAAATTGATGCTTTGCTTGCTGACACCACAAAAATTACTCCAAACGTAAGAAAATGTTACATACTTGAGTAGTAGGTAGTTTCAATGGAAGAGCTGCAGTTAAGACCTAACCGAACAATCAGTGTATCCTTAAACCTATGGGTCTCTGGTAGTAGATGGCTTCCACATGTGTATGCAAGTTCTTCTTGCACACGATCTAAACAAATGCACTGCTCAGCTGAGAGGCGTTGTTTCGCATAGACTACCCTCCTTTTCCCGCATTCTCCACATATTATGACGCTTCTAACCTTGCCTGAAACGAAAAGGCTACCAATATCAATTTCATGTACATGATGGAAGGGGTACATTTTGTCTTACATAATGTACCTGTTTGTATTAAAGCTGTATTCTGGGCTATGTAAATTATAATTTAGGGATGCATAAACAGTCTATATTGGTAAAATTGTCTGAATTGAAAATATTGCAGTTAATTCAAAGATGGGCTGAACTACTGTCACACAGACAGATGGATGATCCAAACAATATAATGCTCCCCTGACCTTTCAGATCAGGGTAATAAAATTATCATCACCTTAAATCTGTTCTGGTTTAGTAACAAAGGGATTATTCACAATCACATGTTGCTGTTAAAAGCTTAAAGAAACAACTAAATTACAAACACAAATATATATTCATTTTATACCCAAGAATCATAGCCCAGCACTGTGCGGTGGAGTTTGGTTTCAAGATGTCCAAAATATCAGTCACAGTCATGTTTGATTTAAACTACAGTATCATATTAAAAGTTAAATATATTTATACCAGCAACAAGGATAGACCGGTTCTTCTTGTCCTCCTCACTTGAATCCCCTCCACTGCTTGGTCGATCCTTGTCTGTGGTCTCCTTTCCAAATAGGGTAGCGAATGGCAAGAACTCCTCCCGGTTTTCGTCCAGAGTTGGATCAGGCAGCCAATGAACTTCATCTGCTTGCAGTTTTGGTGGGTTAAGGGTGCAGTACCAGCAGTCATCCTCCTGACACTTCTTCACCTGTATAAAAGCATATGACATTTTATGTCCAAAGAATGACAGTTCAAGCATTCTTGAGTTTAGCCAGTCTTTCTGTTTGTCTGCAGTCAATTTTAACCTTTGTCATATTAAACTTTTGATTTTAATATGAGAGATAAAAACTTCATATTTGCATGAATCTCAACTTAAAGGAGCCTTTTCAAATGACACATTTGTCAATAATTTATGACCTTGACTGTGATCTTTCATGCTATTATAGGATTATTTGATACACATGTATTGAAATAAAACTTGAAATCTTACTTGAAAAGTGTACTGGCGCTCCCTACAGTGTTTCTGTATGAAATCTTTCAGTTTTGGAATCTTCAGAGCCTCCTTCTTCTCGACAAGATCATCTTTGGAACAGTCATCATCCAAAAAGATGCTGGCTACATTGTAAAAGTCCTCAATCTGGTCTTTTGTAGCTGCATCGTGAACTTGAACTGGCTCTTCATGTAGTTTGAGTTGAGCAAATCTCTGTTTCATCTGAGCTATAGGAAGTTCTAAGGACTCTATCAGCGCAGTCTTCAGGGCTGGTTGTTTGTCTGCTGTGGTGCGGAGTTTCTTAAGAGTTGTCAAAGACTTCACTCTGAAAGATTTGTTATTTTAACATCTTAATATACATGTTGTACAATGTGTACTGTGATGGGTTCACATTATTTTTTGTTCTCTTATGAAAGAATAAACAGTCAAGTACCATGTACTTTCATATTCTGTAGATACTGAATGATAGTGTCAACATGAAACATTTTCTATTCTACTAGAAGCATCGATGCCGTATAAAAATGATTGACTTTCCAACAGACAAATGGTCAGACCCTGGAGATAAATCAAGTGAATACTGAATGCCACTTTTAGCAACATATTTAAAATGAAATACAAACCTATACTCTGCATCCTCTTCCATCCTATTTCTTTGGAAACTGACATTTTGTAGTCCCAGGTTGAGTAAGCTCATGGTCCTTTCTGCGGGATTGTTGTAGCTTTGACATGGAGCAGTTCTTGCAGCTACGAGTAAGTCCAAGTTAAGAGCTACAAAAAGTATAATATATGATAACTGCACACTCCAGTAGGTAGTCCTATGGTCTGGTCCCCCATCTGTGTATGTGAAAATGATTGGCAAATCTAAGTCTACACCATCACTACTTCCTGCGAAACGAAGAATACTCGAAGATTCCACTGCATGTCTGAGAGCCGAAGATGGATTGAACACTTTATCTTTCACAGTGACATGCACAGTTCCATGGTAGAAGGAGTCTGAAGGATTCTCTGGTATGTCAACATGGAAAAGAACAGATGGCACGGCTCCGTGTATATGGAAATCATGATCAAGGGCGGCCAACTTGACAGAGTTTGGAACAAGAGCTCGGTTTTGTGATCGGACTCCAGAAGAAACAGGGCAGCCTGGTTCTCCGATTGGCACTATTGATTTGTCATCTAGACACATGAAGTAAGCTTTGTCTCTCAACTTAACAGCCATTTCTTTCATCATTTGAAATTGCTTAAAAGTAAAATCAGCATCTGGGTGTTTCTGCCTAATTAACCTCTGCTGTACTGCATATCGTACATTGAATTTGCCTGTGTAGCACATTGCAGCTTTTGTATATGGGTTAGATGGCCAAAAGTTTAGCCGCAGCCAAGATACTGATGGACAAGCAGATCCCAGTGGTAGTCTCGCAGCTATGGTCTCAATCAGGCTCCGCATAGAAATTGCTAGGGGCATGTACATCTGTTGCCCTTGCCTACGATCATCTACAACTGCAGCTTCATCAAAGTACTTCTGTGCTTCTTCCCAAAAAGGATCCAGAGCTTCATTCTTTGGACGTCCATTATATCTTCTAAGGTCATAGAATAAACCTGTATCATCTGCCTGGAGGAGAAATTCAGCAACACGATTATCCACTTCAGCCTGATGTCCACTCTCTGCTGCAGCTGAATCTTGCGTCAAATAACGATAAACATCACGAAGTATAGCTGGTTTAACTTTGGCCTTGCTCGTGTAGCGTTCAATAAATTCTCTGCGCATTGCCCTTGTAGAAAATAATGGCAGGTCCTGACGAATTGATGCTATGACCTCTATATCATCATGTCCATCATCATCACATGTGTCCGTTTTCCAGATAAAGTTAAAATTTCCGAAGTAATTGCCATGACGGTAAGTGTAAAGTTTGACAGGAAATGGTAGAGATAATTTACTTATGAATATTCTCTTGTCAAATCTGTCCCTTGGCTCATACTCAAACAAAAACAGTGGTTCATAGGTGTCCATATCCTGTAGCTCATTCACTAAAGTCTGATACTGGCCCAGAACTTCATTACAAGGATTCACTGAACGAATACTCCAGCTGTCTGATATAGAACGCACTGGCTCCGAAGATGCATGTGCAGCTGCTGTTCTCTCCCTCTGACTATGCAAGAAATCGAGGTATTTCTTCAGTCCACCAATAAGGTCATCACACTGACCTTTAAAGTATTCAAACTTCTTGTTCAAAAACCATGGCATAGACACCATGTCAACTAAGGCAGAAACATGGAGCTGAAGTTCTTCCAGCTTAACCTGAAAATACAGAGAAAAGATTGATCTTGAATGAGATATGATTGTTGTGTTATACATGTACATGTCTTTCCAGTTTTCAGCAATATTGTATTAAAAGAGACATACATGGTATAGTGACATTTCATCCTGTCTTCTACTTCTATTTCCAAGTGTAGAACATTGTGATATCACTGCAGTGTCATGAAATATTGGTACTTTTACCATGACATTATAAACACTTAAACTAAAAACAGTATATATCATACCGTAGGTTCCTTCATCTTTCTACTCTGCCAGTCATTATATCCATTGAATGACCCGAACATCTTGGGGATAACAATGCCACGGGAATTCAACTTCGATACGTGTGGGTCGATGTACCATAACGCATTGGTCAATGTTTTCAAAATGGATGCTCCGGTGGTAGAAACCTGCATGGGTGTGAAACCAACATCAGTCGACTTCAAGGTCTGGATTAGGTCATTGAACAGCCTATCCTTAGAGTGGTTTACTGTCCTGTTTCAAAATAAAAAGAGAGAATGAATATACAGGTAGATATTCCCTCTTTCTTCCACAGTAGATTTCCACGTTTTGACCTTTTGAAGAAAGACAAAGGTCAAGGCCACCATGTTACACTTCTGAAATTTTAAAAGGTTTAGTTTAATACTAGCATTGGATTTAAATGCCAAAAGACTGACACACTCAGAGTAGCAAACAGCTTACATGCAGATTCCAGAATTCCCATTTCATTGTTACAAAAATACGATATCAAAATATTGCTCTAAAATATTCTAAAATGGTCAGAATTAAAAGGCACAAAAACACTGCAGACACTATGGAAAACAAACTTTAATGATACACATTCACATATATCATATGTACTGGTATAATTGCTGTATACCTGTGTGCAATAATCCATCAAAACCATAGTGTCCATGCAAGGTATTACACGCATATATATACATATTCTTTTTACAGTATTACATGTGTAAATAGGGGTCTAACAATACATCAGGCTATCAATATTTTGCAATAGTGATGCTCCAGATAGTAAAATTTTAAAGGTAACACTGAAGACAAAAGCTAGAGTGATAAAATAGAAAGTGCACATGTATATGATGACTAAAATACTACCTACTCAGGAGAAGTTAAATATAGAATACAGAAGGATAGTATATACAAAATGTCGTTTCTGGGATGTGTAATTACACTTTATACATATTTTATATTTCTTGATCAATGATGCATTAAAAAGGGTGGCATCCAGAATGGCTCATGTCAAAATTTTCTTACATTTTGTTGAAGAGAATACATGTTTCTTTTTTTAAACGACATTTGATATGAAGGAAAGAGTACAAGTGGACACATCTATGACATATGCATAGTATTAAATTTACTAAAAGTTTAGTGCATACTTTTGTGTTTAGTGCATACTTTGTAACAAGCACTTCATGTATATACGTGCAACTACATTGTACATCCTCTTCCCATTCAAGCATACATGTATGAATATTGAAAAAAAATTACCTTCAAATTCACAGCTTTCCATATACTATGTCCTTCAAAGAGAGATTTGTCAAACTAACTTCTTGCATATCAAACACAATCAAATTCTTGTTTTAACATTTAATGTGCAATATTGAATACAATTATTAATCTCCCTCTTATATGCAGCAGTATTGAGCTTTGGAGGGTTATCTACAAATCACCTCTCTATATGGAGGTTTATTTACAATCTTTTAATAAGGTATTCATCCTGTAATACATTTTTCAATAGAAATATCAAAGATACAGATGTATATAAATTTCATCATATAGAATAATTTATACAGAAATTTTGCTCATATAAATTATACCACTTGTCAACCAATGACCCATGCTATACCTCTTAACATTCCCAATCATAAAATCATCGGTCTTTGTCAGAAATGGAGAAATGTTGTAAAAATTTTAATCGGAAGTTTTCTATTGGGGTGCGGGAACCTTATAAAATATGTGCGTAGTTTTTCTAATTACACCGCTGTTGATGGGAAGGTTGGTCACCCATAATAAAGGATAAATTTACAGAAGATAAATTGTCCAAGTCGTAATGAATACAGTCAAACTTTGTTGTCCGAATCAAATTCAATGCGACAACTTAAATAAAATCAAACTCAGAAAAAACTGATAGATGCTCCCTGGACACAATATTTTCTTTTAAACCTAGATACCAAAGTATTGAACCCTTCAGAAAGGATCATCTATGACCTTGACCTTTAACACAATATTACCTTAAAGACTCTTGTCTGAAATCCTACATCATGCAAAATACTTTGTGAAGTTTGAACAAATTATTCCCAGAAAAAAAAATTGTGAAGTAGATATGGACATATCGGCCAGACAGACGGCTATACCCCCCCCCCCCCCAAAAAAATATTCTGGGAGCAAAATAAACTCTAGTAACTTTACAGTCCCTTGGGAATCAAGTTGCCTTGCCAGTTTTTTTTTTTTGGCACAATTTAATACTACCAATGAATGCCATTGTGACCTTGATCTTTGATCTCTAACCTTGAAATTCAATGGGCATCAGCCTGTCGTCATTGTAAATATGTGTGCAAAGTTTGATGAAGATCCAATTGCTTCTATAGCTGTTTGGTCTGTATCATGTGCACAAGGTGCCAGATGCATGCACACACACACAAACTGACAGAACCACAGGGCATTACCTTACCTTTGCACTGTAGTACGGGAATGATTAAACAAATTCACAGAATTTAATACCAAAGTACAAACTGAATCATGAAACAATATGGTTTACCTTTCCTTTGGAAGTTCTGTGTAACATTTTGATGCATTCATAAGAATGCTAAATACGTTTTTAGGATTAGCTGTACTTTTTTCTGACTCTGCAGCCTTCAGTTGAAGGAAAATGAATTTGTTTTCAAATCCAGACAGCACTTCCACAGGGGTACTCGGTGGTGTTTCAGTGCGGTCACCATGCTCCGTTTTGCTAGTAAAAATTGCTGAAATGCAGCAATCTGTATCTTCGTGAACATCATTGATCATGTCACCAATAGTTTGTCCATGTTTGCCGACAATTATTTTCGTCGAAAGGACCTTTTCCACCCCCTTTATTCTCACTAATTTGAAGTAGTATTTGCTCGCACTCTCCATGATCCATCCTCCATCTTTGAATTCTCGATTGATTTTTTAAAATTCCGATCTCGAAATTTTTTTTTTTTCACAACGCTTTGATAACCGAGCGGCGGAAATATAAAAACTCTCGTTTTCAAATTTTATTTTTTTTCACAATTCACGAAAAATCGGGACGGCGGATCCGTAAACCAACAAATAAAAAAAAAAAGGCCTTATAGATAATGCTTTCAAAGGGCATAGTAGCTAAAATTGTCCCCGAAAAGTACATTTTGTGCATCCCAACCCCAAAATGAAAATCAATAAAAAAAGTACCCTGTACCCTTATTTGTGATCAAAGTGATAAGAAGTCTTTGTCAGAAGTTATTTTCTTTTACATATTTCTCAACGACAAACTCTGTCCTTTAAAAAAAATTCTGAAAAAGTACATGTTTTCGTTCAACCTGATTCAAAATACTTGGTTGTCATAGTAACGATTGAAAAAAAAAAGGGGGGGCTAAGGTGGACAATAATGTCTAAAGAAGGGGGGCGATTCTGAAATAAGGAACTCAGTAGATGAAATTTTTAGATAAAGTTATATTATAAAAGGCGTTACCACGGTAAAATAAGCGGTTTTATAAAGTACAACGATCGCCGGGTGTCGGAGATACGGAAATATGAATAAGAGAAATAGAAAAAGTAAACGGAAGCGTTTTTAAACATTCGACGTTCAAGGTCAATAAGTGGACGTCACTAACCTCCCTCGTTCTCGATAATGCGTGCACTTATCTGTAAAATGAATATATCTTTGAATAAAACAGGGTTTAAACCAAAATTCACTCGCTCAAAGTTTTTAAATAGGGAAACTTTACACGATAACATCTTGCTGCAAACTACGATAGTTGACATAATTGTAGAAAAATTCGTATTACCTAAGATAAATAGAGATAGCAAACTTGAAATATTTTATCTATTATATTGCTAAAATCTCACAGAAATATCCTGTTTGATCATAAAACTTTAGTTTTTCTACTTGATTTTATTTCCAAGCAACACACGGTTGAATTTCCGATGATGACGTTATAAAAATAATACGTTTACGGCAATAGCAAGGGTGTCTCACTTACGGGATATTTTTTATATATAGATTTAACGATGCATTTGACTATATACCTACATATATATATATTACATTCAGTCTGTAGATGATAATTTTCTGGTTCCATCGATACCAAACTTGTCGAAATCCGTCAAGAAACAAGAAAATTAGAG
The DNA here is from genome assembly GCA_028142955.1 of Pinctada fucata. Classification (NCBI taxonomy): domain Eukaryota; kingdom Metazoa; phylum Mollusca; class Bivalvia; order Pterioida; family Pteriidae; genus Pinctada; species Pinctada fucata. The sequence continues at coordinate 49,152,865 of AP027110.1, read as the reverse complement.
GAGTTTGAAGACCGAAACCGCACTCGATACTATTCGAACCAGTACATGTATTGACGCCGGGAATGTGATGACGTCAAACGATTATTGAGCCTCCTTAAAATGTCGATGCCCGGATTTTTTCCCTAGCTCCCGATCTGCTAAAGGGGACGGGGGCGGGAAATTTTGAAAATTCACTGCAGGGTACCTTGTGACGCAAATACCGCGAAAAAGAGCCGGTCATGCTATATTTTTTTATTTAGTTTCGTATAAAGCTTGAATCAACGAACAAATCGGTATATAACATGCATGGCCAGCAGTGTTGGTATAGAAGCTACACGGCATTTTGTTAACATTACGGCCTATGGAAAATGATTTAGTTGGCACTGACCTAGAGGGAAACACGTGCTATACTGTAATAAATGCAAAATATCAACATCGGCTCTGTGTTAGCGTTATTTTTTCATGTTATTCGTTCTATTTGTATACTTTTATATATTTTTAAGCAGAAAAGAGACAAATGAACCAATTTTTATGGGAAAATTGTGTATATGAGCGATTATATGGGTAAATCGGGATTTCCCGCCAAAAACGCGATGGGCACGCTGTCATTATTTTTCTAATTTATCACACTATAGCCACTTTTTATAGCCAAATATGCATTAAAACTGTTCTTTTATGTATGAATATCTAGTTGCACAGTAAAAACAAAATATTTCTTAAAAATCATTCGTCGGAGATACATGAAGGTATCCTCCTTGGTATTATGGGCAAAACTTTGTGTAATATTGCTACACATAGAGCCGTGTAGATTTCGAATCGGATGCTTTTATTTCTTGAATTTCTGCATTGAACCACGTTTTATTTCTTTATTTACGATTCTAATTGCATTTATATGCATTATCTGTAAATTTCTTCTGATTAATGCGAGTTCACATACATGTAGGAAAATACGTCCTATGGAGGGGGGTAGGGGTACTAAATTTATCATAAATGCTATAAAAACCTTGTAATTGTATCATATTTGCATGAATTATGTTCGTCATATAATAAACAATTCAAAATAAGTAGATACATGTACATAACATAGGGTTCTTTCTTCTGAGAACGGAATAAAAGAGAAAAACAAGATACATCAAAATGCGAATTTTGGCGCCTTTTTTCAAACCTGACGCACACGCATAAATCTCAAATAACTCCCACACCATGTACAGTAGAAAACTGAAACTTCGCATAAATTTTATTTATGTTGATACCTTTAATTTGAATTAAAATTGAATTATTCAAAGGGGGGTTTATATATGTCTATAGGTCAGAGTCAACTAAAAGACCTGCTCCGATTGGAGAAAAACCTGTAGGGTGAGGGGGCCGGTTATTTTAAATGTGACAGAAGATGTGATTGGCTATCAATTATGTTTTCTTTTAGTTTATTGTTTGAATATGATATATATAAGTAAAAAATAATTGCAATTAAAATGTCGATGCCCGGATTTTTTCCCTAGCTCCCGATCCGCTAAAGGGGACGGGGGCGGGAAATTTTGAAAATTCACTGCAGGGTACCTTGTGACGCAAATACCGCGAAAAAGAGCCGGTCATGCTATATTTTTTTATTTAGTTTCGTATAAAGCTTGAATCAACGAACAAATCGGTATATAACATGCATGGCCAGCAGTGTTGGTATAGAAGCTACACGGCATTTTGTTAACATTACGGCCTATGGAAAATGATTTAGTTGGCACTGACCGAAGGTCAGAGACAACCAAATACAGGAAATTTCATTGGTTGAAAAACCTGTAGGGTGAGGGGACCTGTTACTTAAAATGTAAGGAGGGCTGTGATTGGTTGATACTTATAGTAACTAGGGTAAACGATATATGAAAAGTTAGATAAATGTTTCAACTTTTGAAAAATGTCTATATTATTAATGAAAAAATGTTTCATGTATGTTTAAGGGCTAAGAAACAAGGTATAGGTGAATTTGGAAAATTAACATTTTATTCAGTGCGAAACTGAGGTACCCTCTAAACCAGGGTAAATAGCGAAAAAAAGAGCAGGTCAACCTACCATTTTGAGTTTAAAATTTGATAGAACTAAGTTCAACTGACAAATTGATATATAGTTTACATGGCCAGCAATGTCAGGTATGTTACTGTGTGCTATAATGTTAACATTGTCGCCTATGGGAATTTATTTGGTTGTCTCTGACCTAGAGGGAGAGGGTGAAAATTCAAGACTTTTGCATATTACCATGGTGCCACGTGCAGTAAGTTTCCCGCACACATTTATTCTAGAAATCATGTCTAGGGAAGCATTTTGGCAGAGAGTTAAGCTCAGTTTTCAGAAAAAAATCTGTAGTTTCGGGTGGGGAGGGGGGTGTATTTTATGGACCGGTGCTGTGGATAAGCATGGATATGGGAGAAAGTCAATTGTGTGGCCTGATGGTAGAAAGTCAGAGGTGGGGGTCCACAGACTTGCATTTATGGCTAAACAAGACCTGATGTGGGATGAAATTCCCACAAATGATGGAAGTGGGCATCCTATGGATGTCAGTCACTTGTGCCATAACAAATTATGTATAAACACAGAGCACTTAACTTTAGAGCGAAGGGAGGTAAACAATGATAGGGTGCACTGTGTTCATCTAGGCCGGTGTAGCGGATGGCATGACCCTCACTGTTTATTCTTTGCTTGACTCCGGGTATGGTATAAATGGTCTGTCCGTATACTCTTCTTAAGTTTAGTGTGACTTCTTCGCAGTCGGTAGCCGGCTTCGAGGAGTTGCGCCTTGCGGTAATGCATCTCTTCCTTATGCTCCCTGTACATATCGAACAGTTTACGTCTACGTATGCACCTCTTTAGTTTACTTGCAGGATTTTGGTTGTACTTCTTATGATATACATTAAGTTCTTGTTCTTTTTTCAGAGATTTGGCCACTTTACTACCAGAAGGGACAGGACAGCCCTCTGCACTCAGAAGTTTGGTCATGAACTCAACAGGTCCACAATTCAGGTTGTGTACAGCACTTTGGGATCTGCCATCAAAGTTCCTTGGGTAAGTTACATTAGTGGGTACTGACCTCCTTATTACTCTGTTTGTGGCCTCTACTTTCTGACTGTTGGAGTTTAGAACTGTCTTTTCAATCCGAGACTCACAGATGCGATATTTAATACACTCGCTTAGAGCCTTGTACGTCGCGTCGTTCCTCTTAATACAAAAGTCCGCAAGCAGGTAAACACTTTTAGTTATCCAGTTCTTAGAATTTAAAGAGTCACACACCTTAGAATGTAGGACACAAAGTCCATGGTCACCACAGTAACAGTTAATGATAGTCTCAATCAATATTGGCAATTGACTGAAAATCTTAGTCGAAGTCTTCGGTAGGGCCTCACACTCTGCTTGACACCGTTTACTTAAGTCCATCGCAAATAAAGAAAGTAAACTTTCTTTGTCACTTTTAGTTGTGGCAAGCATACTATTCAAAAGAACAGTATTTTTCTTGATGAATTTCCTGTGGTTCTCCGTCAAATGTCGTGAATCGAGCAAATGCTTTGGTTCAGTGCTTGTTACGCCACCGTCAAACAAGTCCTGTGCTGCCAAAAATGCCTTAGTGTCAGGGTCAGTTGTCATGTACTTTACTTCAAGTCCAGACTCCTTTAAGTCTCCCAGAGACCTTGAAGCCCACTCACCCTCATTACCAATGCTTGATTCCATAGGGTCAGTTGTACTACACTTTGTTTTCTTAATGTCACAAGTACTGTCAATTTCACTATGAAAACCATGTTTTGAGCAGAGTTTATTTACATTTGTCATAGCAATAATTTGTCTCTTACCAATAACATTTTCTGCAATTACATAATTACACTGTGTTGCTGGTTGCATAAGTGTCCTACCTACACCAGAATACAGTTTGTTATTGTATGCACCATCACATTCAATGTTAATTACATGTTCGGGTTCATTACGCAGTTTATTAATTTTCTTTAGGTCTTCACGGCGTCGCTGCATATCCAGTTTGTTGACCTCACAGATGTTGCTACACACCTTGTACGCACTCTTCTGAAGTTCAGCTTTACTCGGTGGTGGGACGTGAACAGACATCAACACTCGTCGCAAAGAAGTTGGGCCAATAGGTGTTTGCGAGAGACCGACATGGATACCACGGTTTATGTTTGCTGCTTTCCTCCCCTTTGTACTCTCACCATCCACTTCCTTATACAATGGGTAGGGCTTAGATTTGTAAGAACACTTTGCACAAAACATTTGCTCGATCCAACATAGTCCCCACTGCTGTTCTTTACTTAAGTCCCAGTACAATGTAGACTTTCCCTTACAGTGTGGAAATTGCTCCGCATGTTCATCAATACACTCATTATACATGGCCATGACCTTCATTACATGTAGAACTCTGTATGAGTCAGCTTCATTCCTGAAAAAGATAATTTTGTTACATAAATACACAAAATTCATTCAAATATTGGGCATTATTATGTGTAATTCAAGTAATTTCAATTCTAAGATTAGAGTTACCTGCCCCTTGCTCACTTTGAATTCATAACTAATACATGTTTAATTTCAATTTAACTATTAATATATGTTCCTTTCTCACAAAATTCAATTATTAAACAAAACATTTGTTGCATTTGTAGTATTTAGGACAGAATTCACCATTTATTTGCCTTTTTCAAATGATTTTATCAAAATATTATGAGAAAAAGTCAAATAAAATTGAATATTTTTCCTCATCAAATGCACTACAGATGTCATAAAGTAATAATTTTGAGAAATTATATCTTTATAAGTATCATTCACATTGTAAGCAACCATAATTACCTATAAGTATATGGTGTTTCAGCCAGTTTGGTGACTTCCAGGGGTACATCTGCCTTCGGCCGAAGGAGTCTCAAATCTGCATGGTCCGCAGTCCCGGATGCATCTGGAGAGCTTACTGGTACACTAAAGGCCTGGTTAAAGACATCATCAGCTTCAGAAACAGTTAATCTCTGAAAAGGAACCACATTCTCAGGTGTATGTGATGATTCTTCAAGCTTAAATCCCTTATTATGTGGTGTATATCCCTTTCGGAATGAATTTTTCAGCCTCTTTTTATCACCTTTCATGTTGAATATATTGACTCACAAATATTCAAACTTCTTAGAAATTTGATAAAATAATGTCCAAAGACAGAATAATGGGAAAATCAACTCTCAATAGCTATATGTAATGTTTTCTCATTGAAATCACTGTGAATAATGACCCCAGTGGTGCATTATCAATATTACCTTGACATGTGGGGTAGGGGTAATTAACACCTTCTTATCAATAAAATGTACTTAGGTGTTAACACATGGATGTTTTAGCAGGATGCAGAGAATTTTTAGACTTCACACATCAAGATTTTTGTACCTTTAATACATTTTTATGACCACTGTGATACTTTTTGTGTAAGAAAATACAACTTTTTTTCTGAAAATTTCTTACTCTGATGTTATAAAATTGAGTCATATAATTTTATACATGAAATAAAGGGAGATAATTATGTACTAAACTGTGCAAAATTTATTATATTTGTAAGAAAAATTTGTATTATGAATATTTATTATCACTTACTTATATTATATGTACTTATGTGTATGCCAGTGAAATCATCATTTTTGGTGCTGAAATGAGCATTGCCGCAACTTTTACTGTACTCTCATTATCTTTAAATTTCTTCCATAATTATGAACCAATTTGAATGAAACTTCACATATCAACTGTACATAGCATATATTTCATGTCATAGAAGTATTTTTCATATACAGTAAAGGGAACTGTTTCTCTATAGGTCAGAGACAACCAAATACAGGAAATTTCATTGGTTGAAAAACCTGTAGGGTGAGGGGACCTGTTACTTAAAATGTAAGGAGGGCTGTGATTGGTTGATACTTATAGTAACTAGGGTAAACGATATATGAAAAGTTAGATAAATGTTTCAACTTTTGAAAAATGTCTATATTATTAATGAAAAAATGTTTCATGTATGTTTAAGGGCTAAGAAACAAGGTTTAGGTGAATTTGGAAAATTAACATTTTATTCAGTGCGAAACTGAGGTACCCTCTAAACCAGGGTAAATAGCGAAAAAAAGAGCAGGTCAACCTACCATTTTGAGTTTAAAATTTGATAGAACTAAGTTCAACTGACAAATTGATATGTAGTTTACATGGCCAGCAATGTCAGGTATGTTACTGTGTGCTATAATGTTAACATTGTCGCCTATGGGAATTTATTTGGTTGTCTCTGACCCGAAGTTGTAAGATTCCGGATATGTCTTAAGAAGATATAGAGCCCTAAACCAAGCCAGGATTGGCATTTCCGGTATTTTTGTGAGATATCATGAAATTTGATCGATAATTTCGCATAGGACCGGACATTCTACCAAAAAATTAATTATATTTAAATATTCTTTGATTATACCTGTGATTATTTCGATGAAGATTTTTTTGGTAGAAGGTCCGGTCGTAGTCGAAAATAAAACTTTTATGAGTTCTCTGTTGGCACATTTCTTGACAAATTGTTCATCAAAGATGGTTAGAACGTCATGAAAAAGACTTCCCAGACGATGGAAATGAGAAGTTGTATTTCAAGATAGGTAGTAGATAATCTGAAAGCTTTTAAAATTATGTAAAATTTTAAAAATTTGGCGGTTGATTACATTTACACTTAGTTCAAACTATTCCAATCCTTCAGAAAACTGCTCCATAGTAGATAATATTTGTGACGTCATTTATACCAATGACGTCATCAAAATTCAATTTGACGCTAAACTTTATGAATTTCCTGAAATGTCAAGTTGTGCACTCGAGTAGTTACGATACATATTTTCGTTATACTTAAAGAAGTCCTCTACTCGTGGGTATTTTCACTTACATATACTCGGACAAACTCAAATTACAAAGTATTGGTAGTTACATAAAAATATATTGTCTCGTTTATCCATGAAACAGCGATTTATAGGCCCATATCAACAAGCTAGCGATTTAACACAGAACTAGTCTGCAACTTCCGCCGAAATTGAAAGTACAAATTCGTGACGTCAGATGTGTGTATACACTACACATTCACACGATGACGTAATGTGAAATATACTACATGTGTCTCTTTGTTTATATGGTACATTTATAATTATTTTTCGGTTTAACCATTTTTTAAAGTAAATTAGACATCAGTGGGTTTTTTTTAAAGACCTGTACAATTTCATTGTCGGATCCATCCAGGTGGAGGGGGGGGGATTCCTGGTAAGACTTACATGAACACGAAAATATTAAATAATGAAGGGAGGGTGAGAGATCGAAATTTTATAGTATATGAAATCTGAAGTAAAGCCTTTCCTAGCTGTCTAGATGGGATCTCAAATTGATATTCTAATCAGCTTATAAATAGTTAGGATTGAGGGGGGGGGGCAACTGTATTAGGAAGAGGGTTAAAAAAATTAAAAAAATAATGTCATTAAATTGACGACACCGTGGCATTTTTTAGCTGTTTCAGATAATATGAAATTTATTTTCTGGAGTTATATAAAGTTGTGAAGGTAAAAAAATTTAAATGATTAGGGTCGACAAAAAAATTAATGATATGGCCTGGAAAGTTGTCTGTTAGCTACGTTCAGGATTTCAGGGGAAAAAAATAACTTTCTTGAAATTCAATACCTGGAGAAGTGATCATGTAATGTATATCGAATAAAATGAAATTCTAATCGTTTCAGAATTTAACGGTAAGTAACGAGCGTTCTTCGCCCAACATAAAGTGATCGAGTATCTCGATCAGTACGAGAGAGAGAGAGAGAAAGATTTTCATTTCCGAGGTACATTACAAGAATTCAAGACGGACTTAATTTATTAATAATACTATCTTCGCTCCAAAAGGATATGATCACTGTGTTGCCCAGAACAATAAGAAAATAGATATCCGGAATACAAATACAAGTATTTGATATGGTATCTTGTTTATGATTATCAATAATATTTTTTTTTCCGAAATTCAGTCGCGACTCCTTCCGCAGTTAAAATTTACGTCCCCACCCCAATCTATCGAAAATTTTGTAAACATGTAACAGGTTATGTTCTGCATAGTTCTTGCGTATTTCGGTGTTCCACATGGATCCGTTTCAAACCAGGTTTCGTCATAAGCATGTCATAGACGGAGCGGAGTACTTAGGACACCGTTCATTAATAATCCTCGTAAAAGGGGAAAGAAGTCGAACTCATCAGTTGGACAATTTCCAGGGCAGGGAAGGCCATGCGACATAGTCCCAAACCGATAAAAAATTGCACGTTAAATCGGCAACTGGCTGCGCCCTAGTGCACATTAATTATTCTACGGTGACCGTGTCCATTTTCGGCTTTTAAATCAATCTCTCGTATTTACGTTGTTACGTAAGCATCTGCTCATCCGAGAGGTTCTTTTCTATTATGATACAATATTGATTTTTCTCCAACATGCTCTGCGCCTTATTAATACGTATCTTAAATTTACGTACAGGTACTTGTGTATGCGTTCGTCCGTAAAATTATCATGTCATTTTAACTTAAAAAAAAAGATTCGATGTTGATGTGTGCGAGAATTCTCGCATCAAAGTAAAATCAATGCGGTTTTTAAGAAAAAGATGCGAGAATCTCGCAAAATCGCGCCCAAAAATGATCCCTGGGAATTTCAACGGTTTTTATGAAACATTTGATGGACATTTATTTGTTTACATTCAATAAAAAATTTTGTTTTACAAAACAACAATCGTCAAACATCGTATCGTTATTTATGAAGGGGGGGGGGAGGAGGGGTCTGGAGACGAGAGTTATGTCTGGAAATTTGGGCGAGAGGGGGGTTAATATTTGTCTTTAACAGTTGTTGCATACTGACTTTTTTTCGGCACTTGGGGCCTGTATATATGTAAAAAAAAAATCTAGCTTGTATCTTTCCTTCTTTCTTTTTTTTCCGCGCTAACAAAAATAAGTAAATTGAACATGTCGATGACTTATATTTTTACATTTAATTCTCACCGATATTTCACAGACATAATTTTGTACATGGCATGCTTTTTCCAATGCAAGGAAGGTCATATTTATTGAAGTACGTACTTAAGACGGTTAGGACTTCATGACCCCTTGGATTCGCCCAAAATGCAGATTTTTTCTTTGTTTTATTAGTACATGTAGTATGTATTTTTTTTCCGAAATAGACGGCTTACCCCAACCCCCATTTTCATTCCGGGGGAAAGGAAGGTTGATTCCCTTAAGATTTTTTTATCTATATATGCCTTAGAATCCCTCTCTGAGATAAACTTTAGGATACTGGAAGTCGTTTAAAATATATCAACACATGTACGTACGTATATAAATAAATCATGTACAATAGTAGTTTTAATGTAAATATTTAGGTTTCATTATTAAATGCTCTTTTATCATATTTATCACTCATACACTCTCATTTGATATGTCCTTTATTTTGGCATTTATAAGAGTACATTAGTACATGTATACACAACATGCATAGCGTATATAGCGTTATGAAACGTGGTTCCCTTTTACACACTTCTGACGTACTTCCGGTGTGTACAGCTATTTTGAGAAATTGGAAAAGGTGGTAAAATATAAATTGGTCTATATCAGCTCTGAAAGAGATTACATAATGGGGAAATTTCTTGCTTGAATTTAGTTTGATATGAACTGTAATATACACAAAAATCTCCACGACTAGAGAACTTCTTTAAATCTGTTGAACCACTCTATGTCTTCCCTGTGTCGGCATGTATACACGTGATGCTACGAGGAAAAAATAAGAGAATAATTTAAAAATCTTTTAAAGAAGGCAGATATAATGTATGTGGGATTTTGGGGGTTTCGGTTTATTTGTTTGTTATATATATGTATGTTATTTCCTTAAATTTTCCTAATACGGGAATAAAATATGTAAACAAAAATGCATCGGCTTTCTACAATTATCCTGTACGATAGAGAAATTGGAAGATATGGGGTAGAAAACGAGATTGAAATAATGAGAATTCGAAACATAAAAGAAAGACGTAATATGAATGCAGCATAAAGAAGCAAATGTGATCGACACCCAAGAAGAAACATTTATGATCTAATTCTTTTACAGAGGAGATGGGGATTTTTGAAGACAAAAATAAAAGATGGAAAACTTGAAATAAAATGATTAATTTGAAATAGATGATTGACGAACGATATCGAACCAGAGAATTTTTATTGAGGTTCAGACTATGCTGGATCAATTCTCTCTCATTTATTTTGAAGTAATATAAAGTCCAGCGCCCAATATAATGGATAACAGGGGATAGGAGACCGTACGTGATCCCTGAAAATAAATTTTATTGAAAACGTATAATTTATTCCGACAGGTCTGGGTTGAGAAAAAAAAGAGACATAAAAGGTTTATTTGAAAATATGCAGTAACGACCATAATATTGTCGAATTTGTAAAATTAAGTCTCCATATACCTCTATTTAAAAAACACAATACATTGTAGGTGGCGCAAGCGAAATGAATTAGAGCTGCGCACCCCAAATTAAAAATGAGGTTTTCAAACGGCTATAGCAGCGAATGTATGCGTTTAGATTCACCTGAAAATTTGAATTTATACAAATGAGAACGTAAACTTTCATATGAAAAGAAGGATTTTGCATTTAAAGGGACGGTGTCCCTGAAAATTAATCAATTTTACAAAATTGTTGAATGCAAAATCTTTCTTTTCATATGAAAGTATACATTCTCATTTGTATAAATTCAAATTTTCAGGCGAGTCTAACGCATACATTCGCAGTTATTGACCTTTAAAAACGTAATTTTGAATTTGGGGTGCGCAGCTCGAACTCCTTTCACTGGCGCCACCTACAATATTTTGAGTTTTTACAATAGAGGTATATGGAAATTTAATTATTTAAAAAATCGACAATATAAGGGTCGTTACAGCATATATACAAATAAAACTTTTTATGGATCATTTTTTCCTCTCTCTAGACCCTTTGGAATCAATTTTACGTTTTCAATCAAATTTATTTTCAGGGACACTGTATCTTTAAGAATTTTGTAAAATTCAATAATTTTCAAGGACACCTTACTGTTATAAAAGCTTTATCATCAAGTTCTGAAAACAAAAATCACGTCATTAAAAAATGTTGACCGCAAAAAGGGGAGAGTCTAGAACATGCTCCCCTTCTCGCCCTGGCCTCATCGCTCCCTTTAGATTCGCCAATCATCCGATATTGCAAAAATGTGAGAGAGAAAAATTTGATTCTTAAAAAGTACGCGAACGCTGCAATTCATAACATTCGAACATTAATCACCTTTGCTACAGTCCATCGATCCAGAAATTAATAATGTTGTGCATCTATGACATCGTTTTGTGACATTCATGGAACTGTTCTGGCAGATTTGGATCAGTGATTTTCTTATTCGTGTAAAGTACCTTAATTTTCATTCCTCTAAACGCGAATCATTACATGTACATACATGTATTCGTATTCCATACCTCGATCTCTATCTTGTTCACATTAATACACGCTGTATTATTGTAACGATAGTCGCAGCCATCGTCGCTATCGTCTCTAAAATATCCAACTCGCCGACTATCGATTCTATCTCTGAGAATCGATTAATCGGAGTAAATAGATCTACACCTCTTTGAAAAATGTTCTCTCTTCACACAAAAAGACACTAAAAATGTATCAGAATGGGAGTCATATGGCAACGGATTTTAGTTTAGTTATGGAACGATTATCGCTGACGATCGATTGTCGGTCGTTGAATGGCCAGCGATGAACATTACTAATCGATGTTGAAAATCAAACGCGATTGTCGCCGACATCGCTGATTACCGGATTGTCCGATTTAGTATCTTGGTTTTGATAAATTCGTGTATTTCCCTTTTATACTATTATTTTTTTCCTTGTACTTCAAAGTACATACTAGTGTATGACATTTTCTGTTGCATGGTATTCAAGAAAAAGAAGCTTGAACGAATTGATAGGGTATTCATAGTAGTTGTGATCGAAAGTGCTTCACTCAATAAAACCATTTTATTCAAAGAAATAATGATTTGGTGTTTATTTCAATTCATTGTTGGTTGCAAAATGAAAAAAAAAAGAAATGTTTTGAATTTTCCGATTATAATAATAATGGGTTATGCCCATCCGATTATTTCCGCTAATCGATTATGATTTAACTTCCGATTGCCCAACACTTATACTAGCACATACATGTGAGAAGAGTCACACGTATTTCTCTAATCAATAATTATGTATGTCATGATAAGACGGGGAGCATGAAAAGTATTTTAAAATACGAAATATTCAAAATGCAACCATCGTTTTTTCTCTATGTTCAAAGTCCGCTACCATTGACCCGAATGGGACCCTTCGCTTTTATGTTAGAAATATCTCGCCCCCTAATTCCTGTATCCGCAACCTCTGGAAATGCGTATTACACACTGATTTTAGAAGGAAAATCATGCAATGAATTAAGACATTATTTTTCTCATTTTTCAACTCGAGTTTTAGCCGTACTCATTGACTCACATGCACTGAAGTGTACGGAAGGGGTTTTCAATTTAGCCGATGTATTATCTCTGTCTAGTCCATCAACTGACCGCGGAATTGGATTAAAAACCGATATACGTGTAATTTGAGCCTACTAGTTGATAGGGTAGATGTCAAATTGAGTCACATCAATGTTCATCTTCATACATCGCTGACAGTGGTGTAACTACGGGAAAATTAAGTGGATGCTTTAATTATCTAGATCTGCAGCAGATATAGAACCGTGTTTTGATGTTGTCCAGGGGTATTCACTTTTGATTGGAGATCTTCTGACAACTTTATTACGAGAAAATCTTTGAGTTTAACGGTATTTTAGAAATTTTCGGAAAAAATGAAGAAGCATACATGGTATTCCTTTGTCTGATCTGATACAGCCTAACACTCTTCTAGGATATTTTGAACGTATCGGATCCGTGATTCATGAAGATGGTAAACATGAAGTATTCCTTTGATTTTCTTTTCATATAATCATAAATAATGACATCAATTTCTTGTGGATCGATGCAGCTTACATCTTACGCATTTTAAACGAATACAAAAAGTATAAGTATTACATTGAAGACATGCATACTGTAGTTCCAGGACGAACATTTTCAGCCTGTGATTTCGAGCAAAGGCAAAACAAACACGGATTGTACATAATAAATTGTACACATATTGTATTTATAGAAATTTTTAAAATGTGTTTTCTTTAAATTAATATTTCACGCATTTTCTCAATGTAGAAATATCTTTTATCATTTCTAATACTTAGTAATTCATGGTACTTGTCCTGACATTATGCGACGTCATATGTGAAAATGACGTCGCAAACAATATACCATACCCTCAATTCACATTAAAATATTTTGCTTCAGCAAGGCCGTAAATCACAAAGTTGGCCAGTTCTGAAGTGCTGAAATATGGTATTATCAAAATATAAAAGATGAACGTTGTGGCAAATTAGGCCGATTTTGCCCTTCGTGGCTCTGGTCCTTTGCCCTTCAGTCTCTCTGTAAACCATGGCTTGTCCATAACGGCCATTCCACGCGAGTTCACACCTTTACTATCACTCTCCAGGCGCGAGTCCAGGCTACGATAGTTCGTTTTTTTTCAAAAAAGGGTGACATCAAATCAGCTAAACACGAGGAAAAATTCTGCACATACGCATTCAGACTGAGCTGACATGTTTTCTGTTTTCGGAACACACTGTCTTAGATTATCTAGGTTCACAATCAACGATTCACGAGCGACATCTCTTAGGTTGTCATCCCATCTGAAGCGCCGCATTGGTGTAAAATCGCCCTGTTTACGCTGTTTCCATTTCCATTTTTTCACAATTGACAGTCTCCAGATATTGGGAATGCCCTGTTTTGTTAACCACTCTCAATAGTCAACAAACAATTTCTGTCTGTCTCAGACTGCATGTATAGGAGCTGTAAAAAGAGAAAGGAAAGGAGGGGATCTCCAACAACCTCCCAAAACACCCATTCTAACACACAAAGACACGCATAGAAAGAGACGCAGTGATACAAGGAACGTCAAATCACAGAAAAATATAAAACACAAATTACTACACATAAACTAACGAGACCAATGGGCAAACGGTGCCGACTTAGGATGGCCATCTGCCACGTCAGTAGCAGACTGTGGTTATCCTGGATTACGTGCGCACAACCCTCCTACTTTTCAGATTACCCAGAGGTGTCGAAGAACGTACAATTGTGGTGTAAAACAACCTCCTCACTGTCAGATGACCACACACAATGACTGCAAAACACAGGGGCCCAAACAACACAAATGAATTTGTAAATGGATATTAAAAGAGTGCATGCGTAATACAATATATGCTCTGTCGGCTGTAGCGAGCTCATGTATGTTATCACGACTGCCATTCAGGGAGGACAGGTGCTCGGGACCATGTCTTCTCTAAAGAGGTTTGGACAGGGCTCGTCATGGAGTCCCGTCGTCACAGTCAGTCAGAATGCAAGTATTAAGGATGCGCTGGTATAAGACTGTAGATTGATCAGGTACCAAGCTCAGTGTCCATTTGGTGACATTTGGATCACATCCACGGTATAAAAGGCGTTTGATAATTCTGACACATTTTTGATGGTAATTCTGTCTACGTTTGATTCTTCTTATTTTGTTGACCATGTTTTTCAATTCGAACAAACTGTATTTTATAATGCTAACAAAATGAACATTTTGTAACCATATGGCCCCTCACAATTATTATGCAAATTAGTTATTTTGATACTTAATTAATTTCAATCTATTCTGTTTATGGAATATTTCCAATTGTTCAAATGCCTAGGAGAGGACGGACTACTCTAATTTAAAATGTTAACATTACGATCAAGTGCTAGACTGCTGTAATAGAAATTCACTTGACATCAACAGAAGCTATAGTAGTTAGCCTGTTATAGGTCTAAGTGCAATCGACGAAATTGCGAGGATTTGTTCTAAATGAGAAATATGGATAATGACCATATTCTTGTATACAGCACAAAATCTACAAATCAGAAACCGAAGGCATACAAAATCGGAAAAAAAAAACAGGAACCAAACAAAATCCTCCACCACATGAAAAGAAGAGAACTACCGATATGGGAGTGAGACCAGGTGCCCAGGAAGAGTAAGCATTTTTTTAATATATGTCTGAATACCAATTTAGTCATGAATTTCAGTTGCGATTTCCACGTAATTGTGAAAAATCCCATCCTCCCAATATATACTAAAAATATGTACAAGATTTTGTATGAAACACTTGTAGACTCATCATCATACTGATATACCAACATACTATTTTAGTATATTTAATAAACGGTAAAAGTTATATCAGGACATTTAATTTAACGAAAATGACAAATATATTACACATCTAGGATTTGTAGTTCCGAGAGGCTGAGAGGACGTCAATTTTACTAGTCAACCTTATTTTATTTATGGACCATATTACAATGTAATTTATATATTTATATCTAGCACCCTATTATTCTTAACAGCTGGAGTGTTTCAAGGAACACCCTTTGCCTGCAAAGTAAAATGTTTCATCTAATCCTGGTAAATGTATTGTGATGACCTTAAACTTATAAACAAACTAGGTAACTCACAAAGGTTCTTTTGGAGACATATACTGTATTTACTGAATTCAAGTATCTTGTGTAATTTACATGTATATTTCATGTATATGAATGCTGTCACTCATGGAACATTGTAAAAACAGGAAAGATTTCATGACTTCATGATAACAATCACCATACATTAAAGATCGAGCATACATGTTACCTGTTTATGAATTTCCTGTACATTAAAAGGCAGAACATCCTGTATCGTTTCAATAAAATCTCTTCCTTCTTGTTTGGTCTCAGCCATAAAATCATAGAGAGTACCATTAAAAAATGAGGCCTTGGGCCTTCCTGGGCAAATGACAGTGCAACCAAACGCCCAGCAATACGATACTTGTTTGATATTGTGAGAAAAAAATCATACTTCCACTTTTTCCCTCAAACATCGTTGACATAGCAAGCTCCTTCATAGCGAGCCTGAAAGAAAAAAAAGTTATTAAACACAATAATCCTTGTTGTAAATTGTTTAAAAAGATGTCTAAGTGAAACATGTCACCAGGAGGCAATAAATAATCATATATTTTCCATTGTTATTCTTAAAGGGACGGTGTTCCTGAAAATTATTTAATTTTACAAAATGTTGTAATTCAAAATCGTCCTTTTCATATGAAAGTATACATTCTCATTTGTACAAATTAAATTTTTCAGGCCAATCTAACGCACACTTTCGCAGTTATAGACCTCACTGTGGGGTATCACGTGATACGCAAATGATATGTTCCACGGGAATTCCCTTTGATTAAACCAAGTAAATACTTTCTAAATCTACTTTATTTGAACTTACTTTAGGTCTATCATATGGCCATTATCATCAATTATATGATGGTATTCTATTCTGGTCAAAAATAGACGTGTATTCGGAGAACACTTGAACAGAAATTTTTCAATGCTCACCACATGTTATGATATGGTGAACGGACAGATACAAAATTTTCTGTTTAAGTGTTTAATTACTCGGCTCCTGTGTTTCGTCATGGCTAGTTGAAGGTATCTGGACGTTGTTTGATTCGGGTTCGCCCTGGATTGTCTGGGATGCGATAGGGTTGTTTACCTCTGACATGACCTGTCTTATTATAGCCGGCGATTCCTGTCTAATTCCCTCTCGAATTTGTTCGGCAATGGACGGTCTTTTCTGTGGCGTGTCTTTGCCACTTCTTTGACGCTTTTTGGGTGGTTCCATTATAGACTTATTTTAGATTTGTTAACAAGTAATAATAATAATAATTTGGTACCTATACCAATGTATGATATCGTATTCGTAACATTTATACGACGATGAGGCATATATGCAACGCAAGCTATATATCATGTTAACTTACTACGGTATTCAATAGGTGCCAGCGCGCCTTTAAACTAGGTACTTTATAAATTTGAAGCAGTGTTCGTGATGAAATTATTCATATTTGGCCCAGCGCCTTTTTATAAGGATGGACATGTTCGTTCCTTAAATTATGAAATATTAGGCTCAGTGCCTATTTCAAAGACAGAACCAGCGTTCGCTTTCTATTAATGATATCAAAAAGCAATGGTGAACCAGTGTTCGGCCGTATTTCTTATAAACGATATATTATTTAAATATCAAAATGACGAACCAGTGTACGCCAGTCAATATCGAGTTCGATTCCTAAATTTGCAAATGAACCAGTGTTCACGTAAAGCTACTTAGAGGAATAGATCAAGAATGAACTCGATTACAGTACCTCAAACATAAGAAATTACATGTACTAACTACATATTTTGCGATAGATCATGTCTGGTCCACGTTGCCAATTTATCTGTTCTTAGATGATGCTATTCAATTTGAAAACGTTTACATTTATACCACTTGGTTAGTGTCACTGCTGGTGGACCAGGAGTCTCCGAGGGCACATGTAGCCAAGTTCGATCAATTTCGGTTGATCGTTTCTTCAACGCATTCTAAATGTCTAATATCAAAATGTCTTGAAATGTCTAAAAAGTGGGTCCTGTAGCATCATATCCCACCAATCCTGCTACGTCTTTCGATACACCTTTTCGACATAGTAACTTTCTTACTTTTTTTGCATACTTCATTGTTTAGATTTTAGGATCACTGACGAGGGTTAAATACCCGAAACGTGCATGTCTGGTCCACGTTGCCAATTTATCTGTTCTTAAATGATGCTATTCAATTTGAAGACGTTTACATTACTAAGTAATGGACCAGCGTCCTTTTATAATACCAGCTATATGCCTCATTGTGGATACTAGTAAATATGATGTCTAAGTACCAAATTATTTTTTAAACTTAGATATCGGGAAGAAAAAAATGTTGTGGAACAGCTAGTTTGACTGCAAAATAATAGTAGTGCATTAGTAGTTTCCTGTAAAAAAAATCAATGAAAAAAATAATAAACATGCGCATACATTACGTATACCGCTTTGTCATCTATATGCAGGCACATGAAAGGAATAATTGTTGTATCTAAGATGGTATAGATAAAAGCTTAAAAATTAAAGTCTAGAGTCAAACGTTATCTGTATCCACTACATATTGAACTTGGTCGATCAGTCACTTTAGATTTCTGCGGACATAATAGCACTACGCACATTATGATAGTAGCCTTGGAGACCGCTGTCGTTGAAATGAACCTCATCTTTATAAATGCGGATTGTGGGATTCTTTATTCCTTTAATGTTCCAATAGCGAATTCTCAATGATTGATTTGCATTAATTTCGCTTTTCAGGAAAGCATTACACTTATGCACTATGTCATTGTAGCAATTCGGGTTCAAATTTCTGGTGGAATTGCATATTGACAATGTCTTTTATATTATATCGGTTAATCCACATGGAACATAGAGAAATAAGTTTTAACACGAGAAGTATTGCGTCATCATCGTTCATGGAACTGCAATCCAAATCATTACCTCCTAATTGGATTATGACTTGACTTGGCTTCCATAGTTGTATTTTCCTCTCAAATCTATTCACGTGATCTACGTTGTATAGTTTTCCTCCACTTATGCCATACGTAATCACTTTACGATTATAGTCCATATCAGAGTTCCATCTACGCTCTGACTTTGTGACGTAACGCTCCAGATGTATAACATGCGAGCTTCCGATAAACAGAGTTCGCATTGTTTATCTTTGAAAAACAATCCCGGGTCCAGCGTCGAGCGAGGTTCCAAGGGGGAAATAAACAATATCCCGTATTAACCAAATAGTCCAGTCAATATACGGTGCATAGGGGCACAACCTTAAACAAATTGCAAAAGAATTTCTGTTTGCAGTTGGTTGATAACTGCATCATAGACAACATATATCCCAAAATCCACCGTTATCCACCATGTACATTTCGAGAAAATCACCTATCAATGAAGACCTTATTTGTATTATTTCTCACTTCAAAAGAAGAGAATATGTACGGAATAGTGTTTGTTAAAGTGTATTTATTTACAAAGGTATAATACTTCAACATCAAAGTAGGAACTGTAGAGACAAAGACATAATACCTTATTATTTACAAATAATTTTGACATCCATATTTGGTTAAATGCACTTCCAAATATGGCAAATAACAATAAAAAATGCACAAATTGAAATCGTTATTATAAAAATTAATGAAACATGTTCTAAGTAGGAATTGTAGAGACAAAGACATAATACCTTACTATTTACAACTAATTTTGACATCCATATTTGGTTAAATGCACTTCCAAATATGGCAAGTAACATTTAAAAATGCACAAATTGAAATCGTGATGATAAAAATTAATGAAACATATTCTAATAAAGCCAGTATTCGCTGTTTAACGTTTCTCATTTACAAGCGAACAAACTTCACACCGATAAATTATGCAATAGTCTTGAAGGTCAGATATGTCACAGTCAAATGTTTTGTAAAACACGATAGTAAAACACTATTATAAACCATTTGTTCACATGATTATGATTGTAAGCTAAGATACAATAATTGTTTCTCTACACAATTATTATAAATGTAAGTAATTGTTTAAAGATATTGAAGAAAAGAAACAAAATTAATGTGGTAAGTGATATTTGTTGGTCTTGTTAACCAGTTTGTAAGTGGAAACTGCTCACAGGAAACAGAAGACGAGACAGTATAGTTCAAAGGATACACAGGTCGAACGAAGTTTCTCCCTCAATAATATCTAGAATGAGATGAATGTTTCAAATTGGAAGTAAGCTAAGCAAGAGAAATAAGTTATGACCCATCTTGCCATTCGACGTCTGCGTTAGAACAACTTGTGCCACGACACTCTCCACAGCATATAGAGCACTTCATTCCATGGCGTCTGCAGCTGCACCTCTTGGAGTCACAATTTGTCTTGCAGTTACAGCGGATTACCTTGAGAAGATTTGATGGGGCGGGAGCTAGAAGACACTTGATCGGCTGGAGTCTGTTGTTCGAATCTATCTTCCATCCCCAGTCTGTGGCTTCCAAATCATTCCCCATCCATTGCTGCACCTGATGGTATACACGGAGTAGATGTTGTTTGGCGGATGCAGATGTTGGAGGAAGACTTTGTACATCCAAACAAATTTTCTAAATCTGAACACATCTAATCCCTCGCCTGGATGGGCCCCATACAGTGATGCCATGATTTCTTCGCCGATTTGCTCCAAGGTGTTTATAGCAAGATCGCTTTGCAGAAAAACAGATGCAGCTTCTTGATAGAATGACGGTTGTGCAATGACCTTTTTCAAAGCCTGTTGTTTACCGATACTATATAGCCTTGACGTTGTGTCACATCCGGTGACTGCATGGATCACAAGAACGCTCTGACAAACTGCAACCCCTAATGCGTGTTTTGATTTTTTGATGTCCCAAATCTTGAAATTTTTCATTTGTTTGTCCGAAAAAAAGAAGACATTGGTTTCCAACTCAAGGGGGACGTGGTGGAGTAATAAGACCAATAGATCCGTGTCTTCGCCCACGAGAGCTACGTCCCCAGACGTTGCTTTACGAATTGTTGTCATCACTAGTTTGAAGTCAGCATCTCCTTCCGCCTGTAACACCTCACAGCCAGCCTCTCTCATCTTCCTGGTGAGCAACTTCAGAAACTCCTTTTTGTTTTCAACATTAGCGAGGAATGCCTCTCTCTTTGATGTACACACTGTAGATTCGTTGAACACCGTCTTCCTCCTTTGCACGCCTTTACATCTCCGAACATGGGTCATGTCCTTTGTTGATGGTGCACTTTCATATCCGTCAAATACGACACACGGATTTGTGAATTTGTTCAGAACATACTGCGTGTACATTTGTACAATTTCACCAAATGTTGATTTTTGGGGCCATGATAACCTATGGAGTAAGGAACCGCCATCTAGTACAAACAGACGACAAGACTGGAGAGAATCGGTGCCACAATCTCTATCAGTCCAAATGGCATCAGCAAGTTGACTCTTGTGTGCTTCCCTAGCCAAACCTGAATTATCAAATAACGCTGGTGGTACATTTGATAACTCGTACTTGAAAATCTCACTCAAATCAGGAGAGGTTTCTCTGGCGATGGTTGTCAAGCGCTGAAACATAAGCTGTGGATCGACAGATATTAACTCATCATCCACTTTCACGGAGGTCTTTGTTGCTAAGGTAGTGGCCTGGTGCTTTCTTTTAAAGACGTGAGTCATGGCATCCTGTCCGGCTAAAGATTTTACGATCTTTTGTCCAACCTCCAAGCAATGGTCTACATTGACATTCGCGTCAGCTGTAACACCATTGTCTATATTTCGGAGCTCTTTCATATCCGCCTGGAAAGGATCTCGCTCCTGAAGGAAGTCAGAGAGGGTCTTCATGTCTTTCGCATTTCTAGCTTGTCGCGGTGCATATGAATCTTTGTGTTGCTCACTTGAAGAGTATTGAATTCCCGTTAGATTTTGCATGGCTAAACTAAATTCTGCACATACTGGAGATGACAATATCCAGACTGCCCTTTGAAACTCCGACATTCCATGTCCTCTTGTTAGACCACCTGATGATTTCAGACTCTTCATGAGTACTTGCTCTATTGTCAGGTCTGTCCATATCCCAGCCCAGTAGCGATCTGTCCTCCGCACAACATGCTGCCCAGACAAGAAACTTGCATAAATGTCCGGGTGAGATGTTCTCATTTTCAGCATGTCAGACAAGTAGATGTAGGCAGATTTCAGGTAAAGATTATGTCCAGAAGCAGCAAAGTATGGTAGCATGCGCTGAACAGTATCCAAATGGAGTAACCAATCACCCGTCCTTTCTGCACGTACGAATCGATGAAGGAGAACTACCATCTCTAGGTATGTGAGCCATAGATTTGCTGTTTTGCAGTCTACGAGGGAATCTTTATAATCAGAAATTCTGCATTGGACCCTTTCAAACACTTTGTCCTCGATGACGTCTGATATCTTGAGTGTTTTGTCCTTCAGGCCATCAAAGGCTTCCAAAATTCCCAATAAGTCTGCATCCTTTGTTACAAAAGAACGGTCAATGATTTTTTCAACTTCTTTATTCTCATTGGTCTGTTCATCATTTCTTATGCGTGGCACAACTTCATCGGTGAGGATTTCTTCGTCGGTCTGCTCCTCATCTGTAGTACATGGACGGGCATCATCGACGAGGATTTCGTGAGTATTTTCATCGTCATTTTGCTTCTCATTAGTAGCACATAGACCGGCATCATCCGTGAGGATATCTTCTTCATTATCATAGGTGGGTTGCTTCTCATTCCTAGAACGGGCATCATTATCAGATGCGACTATTTCTTCTTCATTATCACATCTGACATGTTTCTCGTGTCTAGGGAGAGGATTGGCATCACCGGTGACAATTTCTTCGCATGTGAACACTTTCTGTATGATCAAAGAGTTCAGGGCAGACTCTACGAGAAAGTGTCCTCTTAGTGCCCGCGAGACAGCTTTTCCACTTAGCATGTGCTTGACGGCATTTGGGGCATAGACGGTTTCGAGCAGTTCCTCTAGTCCTGATCCTGCCATAATATGGCCAATTGCTCCTAGGAAACTCATTTCCAAATGGAAACCGCCTAGTCGCAGGATTATTTTCCCAAAACTTGCGTCCTCTGGCTCATTTCGTATGATGAGTAACGCTTTCCAATACAACGGCTGATCAAATGTGATAATGGGACACTTGGAGTACTTCCTTGCCTCGTTGCAGAGAAATTTGAGTGTAGAATACACACAAGACATGTCCCCTGGTTCCATGTCAATCATCGGGAAGAATATCATGGATGATTTTCCTGGATGACTGCTTTTGTGTATCATCTGCATAAATCCTGACCAGGCTGGCACAGGTGATCGTAATGGCCAGATGATTGATGACATCATGTCTAACTGCCAATGCTGATCAATGTACTTCAGTTCGTCTAGCTCGTTAAATTGAATTCCCTGCATCGGAGATCGTTTGCGATAAAACCCGAGATCAACTGTTCCTAGCTTTAAGATGACATCTCTAGAAACATCTTGTCTGTGAAGTGTCCTCTTGGTTATCAATGCTGGAGTTACCGTTGCCATGATTCCCATGCCGTGGAATGTATTGTTACCATCAATGGTGTTCGTATTATGATCTACATTGTCAGCGATGAACTGCAAAGACGATTGCTGCGGAATGCCGAGACTAGATGAACCCTCAACGAGTGCTGCACAAGACTCAAATTTCTGCACTTCACTGTACGAAGAGCAAAAGCCTAAGCTGTGTAGTGTATCAATGAGGTATCTGGAGGCAAAATGCTGGTGAAGCTGTACAGCAAGGCTTACTTGTAAGGGAGCAATGACAACACGAGGTCGAACTGCTTGAACGATTGCTTGTCCTAGAGCAGCAATTTTCAAATCTGCCTTTTTCTCTGTGAAAATTGTTCTCAGAAGTAACTGCACAGACCTTGGAAGATAGTCTTTGTTGTATTTTGTGTCTTGCACATCAGATGCCAGGGGGTAGACCTGTTTGGATACTGCTAGAGATTTGATATCACTCCTGATGATATTTGCAGCAGCCTTTATTATTCCATCTTTGTCGTCATCACATTTAGACTTTGAATCTTCAAAGAATTCATGTAGAATGTACCTGGCGGTGTATCTGAATGTCACAACATCAGTTTTGCCATTAATACTTGTGACTATGACATTGTCGCCATATCTTGCATTCAGCATCTGTCGCATATACACTACACTGTAAGGTTCACCACAGTACTTCGACATTTCTGTCACTAGTTTTCCGATTGTTTTTTGTTCATCGTCATTTTGTTCAAAGAATTTCATTGTCTTTTCAAATGCAACTTTGCGCACTTCCTCGGCAGGCCTACCGGACAGACGTTTTCTCTTTACAGGTGTTTCTTCAGATGAATACAAAATTGGAATTTGTTTCTTTGTTCGAAAATTAACATTGCACGTTTGATGGTAAATGGCATCGGCTGCATGTAAATCATTTACCGAATTGATACGCCCTTGCACTTTATTTCCCCACACATCATCTCGATCACTGCATATTTTTAAAACGGTTGTTTGGAAATCCATAGTTCTTACTGGATTAACATCTAGTCCTCTCTTTGATTTATTTAATTTTGCCGGTTTTGCACAAAATAAACAATGATCCCTAAAGTTAAAAGATACTGTTGATCGCAGTTCGACTGTTACATTTTCATCTACATTTGTTGTGGATTTCCGTTTTGCTAGCAGAATGCGTCTTTTGTCTGTAAAGTCACGGCGACATGTGCGATGGACAACATCCCCAGGTTTGCACGTGACATCATCTTGCCTTTCTGTATTGGCGTTGACTATTCCATCACATCCTCTTTTCGTTAGTTTCACTTGATCTGACTCCTCCACACTCTTTTTGCATATGGCGCAAGTGTCCATCGCCGTTGAAAGTAGCTACGACGAGGTAGAAACCATGCTTTATACATTGTTTCTGTTTTTGTTTTATCCCAAATGGCGCACCATACACAGAAAACTCGCTAGAAATGCACTCATTGTTTACATGTGATTTCTGTTCTGCATCGCGATGTAATAAATATAAGTAATTGTTGTTATTATTATCAATTGGTGTTTCATGCAATATTATAACGAAAATACATGGTTTATAGATCTTTTTATGGGTTTACTGTCTACTCATAATTACTGGGAGGGTGAGCGGAAGTTGGGACGGCATGCAAAATACGAAACTAAATCACTAGATTTCTGTGATAATTTACATCTGTTTTGATTCAGAATATTTTATGACTGACAATTAGATGTGAAAATTCACCTCTGTGTATATCAGCAACGTCAGCAATTCAACGATCATCCCGTAAATATCATCTTTCACATTGTTGTTGTTATGACTAAGGAAGACGGTCAGAGACAGTATGGAAGCCTTGCAAGGAAATGCATTACTCTTACTCTGCTATGGAAAAGTTGTTCTTTATATCTCAAAAAGTACAGGGCGGAAAATGGTGTATTTTTATTATATTGTTTATATTCACTATTTGAACGTTAATATGAAAAAAGAAATTCTTTTGCAATTTGTTTAAGGTTAAGATACATATTGACTGGACTAAAAGGAGCTGTTAAGATAAGGCGTAAAATCAGCCCTGAAAAGTGGAATTTTGAAAATTGAAATTTCAAATTTTGTCTTAATGTAAAATGTATACCTATACTGCATGCCGTCAGAATATGAAGTAAATTTTTATCTGTTTTGCATATTATTGCTAATTTTGGAGTCAAAACTTCTCTTTTTCTCATAGAAATCAATAGAAAACGGAGAAGTTTGTTTTTAACATTGTTCCTCCCGGATATACAGAAAGCCACTTTTACTGGAGATGTATATCAATGATACATTTTTTTTGGCAAAGTGGGGTTCTGTATCTCCGGGGGAAC
The DNA here is from genome assembly GCA_028142955.1 of Pinctada fucata. Taxonomy (NCBI): domain Eukaryota; kingdom Metazoa; phylum Mollusca; class Bivalvia; order Pterioida; family Pteriidae; genus Pinctada; species Pinctada fucata. Next base: position 49,127,360 of record AP027110.1, on the reverse strand, counting down.
ACAACCCCATAAACGAAAAACGCAAAATGAAAAGGGGGTGCATTTGTTATGAATCGACCTTTTCGACCATAAAATATAACACGTTTGACTATTTTTCCTCTTTAATCCAATAAAAAATGTAACCTTAATATGACTGAATGAAATATACAAGAATTAGGAATGAAATAAGCAAGAATGATGTTCATTTCTGCGCCAATATGTATTTCGCGCTAATAGGCTTACATTGTAGCCATTGAATACAAAATGAGACCGTATTTTAAGTTCCGGATTGCATTATTTACCGATTTAGGGAGATGGAACGTTCGAAATCTATTCCTGATACACAATGTAGACATATTTGATGTCTTTAGATTTGTATTTATCCATTTGTGGTAAAATATTCTAAAATTTCTACGTTTTTTGTCGATATTATCGGTTTTTCTATGCATACAATCTTACCTCTTTCGACCTTTATTTTAGAATCTTAAGGTTTCTTTAACGAAATGCAAAACATGTAAAAGGTCTGCAAATACATTATATTTCAATACTGATTAATGTTTTTCTGTATACGATTCGCCATGAAAAAGAAATAAGTCACGAGATTTAGGGCTAAATAGGGCCGTCATCTTAACAGGTCCTTGATTGAATGAGGTCGCGCACATTGTAAAATCCAAGTTTAAATAAGTAGAGTCTGCCTTAGAAGATCACAAAATTAAACGACTGAAACTGCTGTCCCAGAAAGAATTGTAACGTGTGTTGGAACAGATCGACACAACTGCAGCGGCGAAAATAGATGCCATTGGCCTCGAAGAAGAATTGTTCATACTATTTGCATTTTACACGATTACAGTAGAATATACCAAACTGACCAGTGTCAGAAAATTGTCTTACCGTATAAACACAAATCAAAGATGATAAAGTCCTGTTTTTTCAAATACAAGCACTTAATTTAATCTCCAAACCATTAGAATTATTAGATCGCACGCTGTTAGATAAGTGACTGACTAGCTGAATCAAGACAGTACAAGGTATGCGCGCGCATCGTAAAAAAACGTCAATCTTGTAATAAGGCAATGCCGTATATGTTGCCATAAATACATTTATAATGCTTATAAATGGTCATTTAACTCATACTGATGAAAAATACTCCTTATTGAATAACAAACAGAATAAAAATAACAGATTCCAATAAATGAAATTTCAAAATTCTGAAACAGAAATGCATTACATGAATAAAAACAAAAACAAATCATCACAGAGTAATTAAGAGAATCATAATAAAGATTCCAATAAATAAAATTTCATTCATATACATGACAAATTTGGATAATGACTATATCCCTGTATACAGCACAAAACCGATAATTCAGAAAATCAGAAACCGAAGGCATACAAAATCAGGATAAAACAGGAACAAAAGCAAACAAACAAAAACCTCCACCACATGAAAAGAAGCGAACCCCTGATATGGGAATAAGACCAGGTGCCCAGGAAGAGTAAGCATCTCCTGCTTGCATGCAACAACCGCCGCTTCAATTCGGTAGAACTATCACATCCTATTACTTCCATTTCGGAAGACATAGAGTACAATCTATGGTTGGATGGTTCAAATGGTCTATGACAGAATATCATCCACCATTCTGGAGAGTGGGACATCATAGTGTATGACGAGTTTCTCAGAACAAACTCCGTATATTTGGTACTTGCTCTGGCATACCGTATCAACTGAGGTATGAACACGCCATAAGAAGGCGATGAAGGGATGTTGCTATTCAGAAAAGGAAAGTTTGTAATGCTGAAATTGAAGTCGTCACGTTTGTCATAGATTGAGGAGTTCAAGTGTCGTAGGACAACCTTATGTCCAAATAGGATGCTGAATTATTTGTCTTTGTAGTTTCTTTGACTTCAAGCTCCGAATGATAGATACTGCTCAGGTTATCCGCGAATTTTGGATTATTGATGGACAACGCATCGTCTATGTACCTGCAAGTGAAGTTGAAGTCAGAAGCTAATGAGTTAAAGAAGATCCTGACGACAATCTCAACAGCACCACAATACAGCACAAAATTAAACATCGACGGACCCCTAGCAGGCTAGAGGTGGGACCAGGTGCCCGGGAGGAGTTAGCATCTTTTCCCTTCAGAGACCAGAATTCCCTTCAGAGACCATGTATATGAAAAAGGTATTCATTATGGAGTAATGGAAGAAATCATAATATAATAGAATAGAATCATATAAGATTATTTGTATAAATAAAATTGTCATAATTACATGTACGATAATTTCATACATTACATACATGTATTTATTTAATTCATTATACTTAAACAAATTTCAGTTGAAAGTAAATGCAGTTTCAGGCTACAATACACATCTCATTTATACACGAATAGTTTAAAGATGCAGTGTCCCTGAAAATAATTTTTTATTGAAAATGTAAATTTTACTCCAAACGGTCTAGATAGAGGAAAAAATGAGCCAGAAAATTTTTTACTTGAAAATATGCAGTTACCACTCTTATATTGTCGATTTTGTAATAATTAAATCTCCGTATACCTCTATAGTAAAAACTCAATAAATTGTAGGTGGCGCTAGTGGAATGAATTAGAACTGCGCACCCCAAATTCAAAATGACGTTTTTGAAGGTCTATAATTGCGAAAGTGTGCGTTAGATTGGCCTGAAAATTTGAATTTGTACAAATGAAAATGTGTATTTTCATACGAAAGGAAGGATTTTGCAGTACACAATTTTGTAAAAATAATTAATTTTCAGGGACACCGTCCCTTTAAATTTACAAAAACAGAATTTAAACTTCTGAAAGGTCTGTTTGATTTAAATCACTAAAAATACAAAGAAAAGGTACATCTATATTGGTTGGCATTTTTCCTTCTTCTTTCTATGTTTATATATTCTGGCTCTGTCAAGAATTTACAACATGTTTTAAAGGGACCTACAAATATGCTTTATATATCATACGCATTGAAAAATTTAAAACTTTAGAAAGGTACTACTATCCTAATGGCACCAAACAGGGATAAACAATGAGGGTCTGTAAGACAAGAAACATGGTTGGGTTGTAAAAAAAACGCAACATTTTTTATTAGGCCTTACTGAAAACTGTAGTTCATTATTGCTACAATGTCTATCTCATTTATCATTGAAAAGGAAATATGCTTCGATACATGTATCAATTTCGAGCTATTTACAAATCAGTTCTTCTGCTATAATCCATGTATCATTTCATAAAAATGTACAATCCTTAGAGATATGTCCACCTCATTTCGTATAAAAAATGAAAAAGTACAATGCCTCAAGATATGATATCAATCTTGATCACTTAACATACAAAAATGAACAATGCCTAGAGATATAATGTAAACGTCATCTCTCATACCATAAAAATGCACAATGCCTCCAGATAAAATATTCGACCCAACCTCTTTACAGATGAGTTTTTCTGCCTATCATTTCTATCAAAATAAAAAATACAATGCCCTGAAATATAATAAAAGCATAGGGTAATCGAAGATAACATAGCTCACCTATACAGGTTTTTGTCAGATCCCAGGTTAAAGTTTTTGAAAAGTAGGTCAAAGTCCAAGGTCAAAGGTCATGGTCTCAAATGAAGGGTCTCATCACAAGGTATATAGATGTAGAGTATCAACGCCCTACCCCTTATAGTTCAAGAGATATAGCCCAGGTTAAAGTTTTGTCTACGAACGACAACGACGACGCCGAGGGTATGGCATTAGCTCTCCGGACTAATAAAATGAATAATGCCTATAGATGTTCATCTCAAATGCTAAAAAAACGTATTCACAGGCTACAGTGCACATCTAATTTCTTATTTATTTAAACAAATTCTCATGAAAAGATTATGATCAAATCAACTAACTTCCTGAAAACACATTCAATCATTGTTCGTATTTTGATTAATATCCTGATTCTCACTCTGAAGTTCAACATAGCGCTTTTTTGTTTCTTCAAACTTTGGTCTGAAATTCTTTATATAGAATTTATATTTCTTACAAGTTTCCAGCGGATAACTCTCATCCTTAATTAAAGTTTGCAGAATAGCCATTACCATTGCATCACACTTCGGATATTCCAAGTCGAATGTATAATACACGGCAAGAAGAGCCATAACAGCAGACATAATTGAATGTGAAATACATGAGATCACCTGTCCATCACAAACAATCTTTATGCCTTTGATTTCCTAATCGCATCCAAATACTACAATTCGTGGAGGATCAAATGGTGCAGTTGCCATTTTCCAACCGATTTCAATGTCTGAAATATTCTAAGATAAAAGAGATATGTATAAACTCCATTGCTGAAAGTGATATTCAATCAAATTTTTATTTCATATTATATGTTATTTAGCATATCAAAGAAGTCGCGAATATTTGACTTAAGGATCTGGTGGCGCCACATATTGACGGATCTGGACTAATAACAAAAAAACTTGGAGGGCAAGTATACTGTTTAGGAAGGGAGGAGATCTCTAACAAGACCCCGTTGCAGCGTCAACCCGATGCAAAAGATGAGTACGTCCATTACATGGAGTCAAAATTATCAAAGACTCTTGTGAGGAATATGCAAGACGTTGGGCAAAGAAAGAGGATGTACAGCTCAACACCCTTTCCGAATGGATAAAATCCATCAGAGGGTTACTTTTATCTAGAATTAACCGATTGAAATCAACTGTGAACAACAGATTCGAGTCTATATTTAAAGACCCTGATGTTATCACGGAGCTTACCTACCTCCAAGAACATTATGTCATTACACCAGCCGACAAAGCCTCAAATACCTACACATTTACTTGCAAAAGGTACAAGTACTATTTCGACAGTCTAGTGAAAGAGTTGAGTTTAAATTCGACACCTGGAAATCCCACTTACACCCCAACAAACCTTTCGGCCTCTGAAATAATAGATAACCACAAATCAGGTCTTGCTTCCTTTGGCTTTTTGCTTCGACACTAACAATGTTAAACGTCTTTAAATTCAATAGCATCATTTAAAACCTTTCCTTTTCTGAGTAGCAACATCCCTTCATCGCCTGCTTATGGCGTGTTCATATCTCAGTTGATACGCTATGCCAGAGCAAGTACCAAAGATACGGATTTTGTTCTGAGAGCTAGGCGTCTTTCAGATAAGCTTCTCAGTCAGGGATATGTTTGTGACCGACTAACATCGTCACTGAGGAAGTTCTACGGTCGATATGGGGAATTCGTCATACACAATGATGTCCCACTATCCAGAATGGTGGATGATATTCTGTCATAGACCATTTGAACCATCCAACCAAAGATTGTACTCTATGGTGTGTGGTCATCTGACAGTGAGGAGGTTGTTTTACACCACAATTGTACGTTCTTCGAGACCTCTGGGTAATCGGAATAGTGGGAGGGTTGTGCGCACGTAATCCAGGATAACCACACCGTCTGCTACTGACGAGGCAGATGGCCGTCCTAAGTCGGCACCGTTTGCCCATTGGTCTCGTTGGTTTATGTGTAGTCATTTGTGTTTTGTTTTTCTGTAATTTGACGTTCATTGTACTACTGCGTCTCTTTCTGTGCGTGTCATTTTTGTGTTTTACAGTGGGTGTTTTGGGAGGTTGCTGTTGATGCTGCAACTAGGTGTTGTTGGAGATCCCCTCCTTTCTTTTATATCTACACTTATTTCGTGTTGCAGTGTGGAGTTGGTAATACAATTCCCCGCGAACCGATGTTTGAAGTGTTTTATTTCCAAATCGTTCTCTAACTTGACTGTGTTGTAGTATCTTCTACGCAGGATCTTAATTCACCTTTCTATCCTCGATTATTTCATTATGGCATTTCTAAGGTCGCCTCGTATTAAATTAAAACCTTTGAGATTACCCTCTGTCACTACAGTCACGTTACCATCATCAAAATTTAACAGTAATCAACTTTTTACCTCACCCAGAGTACATCTATCACCTCTTAAATTTATACCCCGTAGACGTATTACACCTACTACTCCATCTGCAGGCTCTACATTTAACAACAAACACAGAGGGTTCTCAACCATTCGCCAGTGCAATGGAAAGAGATGTTCCATTTGTCCGCTCATCAATTGCAATTCCACGATTACATCTAGTGTTAATGGGCATACGTTTAAGATCGAGATTGATAGCGACGTTAATTGATCATATCAAGATGTCATTTATGTTATTACATGAAACGCCAGGGGATGTGGCGCCCAATATGTAGGGGAAACAGGCCAGTCCTTAAAATCTCGTTTTCGAAATCATTCATATCAGATAAGAAACTCGCGTCACAAAAAGCACAGAAATTTCCTGTACCATCACTTCTTTAAATATAAACATTCAATTTCGGATTTAAGTATTACTCCAGTTCAGTCTTTCCCAAAACTCAAAAATCTAAGTAAAACTGAAATTAAAAAACGCCGACTACAAGCTGAACTTGCCTGGATCACTAAATTACAAACTGCGTACCCCCTTGGTTTAAACGATCAAATTTACGGACAAGGAAATATTTCCTCGACCTCGACAAAGATCAATGTCTTTTCAATCCGCCCTGACGCTAAACGAAAATTTAGGTCACACGGAAAAAGGCGAAACAGAAACCTTAGAAACAGAGCTAGAATACATCGTACCCTCAGAGATCTACTTATAATTGCACGAAACGGCGGCAGACATGAACTGCTTCATGCTCTCTCATCAATACCAGCAGTTCAATTGAAATCTATCTTGGATGAAGCAGAGGTTGCATTCTTAAGAAATACTGATTGATTCAAACTTAATATCATTGTTGCATTCGCACAGAATAAACTTTTTCCTGTCACTAAAAACATTCCCCTTAGAAGACGATTCATAAAAAGTCCATTTATTAACAAAAGTTTCGATCTTCTTAACATCTCTAATATTTTTCGGGATCATCGCGTCCAAAGTGCTATTCCTCAATATTTTGAGAATTTTGAACCTCCTCTTATTTGTTACAAGTATAAAAAACCTATTCGAAATTTCGTATTTAACTACAATAAAGTAACATCAGATCCTAAAATTCTTGAATCAAGTCCTACTTCTTGAGAATGTGCAACTTCTGAATACCTTTATAAACCAGCTGGCCATATTGTAACAGGTGACTTTTCAATTATCCAGGACAGGCAGCTCCGCAATCTTCTCAAGAAAGTACCTAAGTACAGAATTCCATCCAAGATAGATTTTATCAAATGTCGCGAAGAACTAAAGGAAGCCTTAGACAACTACACAAAAAGATGGTGTAAATCGGAAGGGGTCGAATCACATTCTCTGAATGACTGGAAGAACCTCATATTGGATATTACCGATATTCGAATAGATAACTTCCACAAAAATCCTCATCTTTTCGAAAATCCAAGTTCTAAATCTGAAAGATATTTCAAATCCAAATTACGCAATTTACACGAAAAATATGTCTTCGCTCCTGCAGACAAAGCAGCCAACAACACCATAATCATTTGAAAACGTTACTACATATCAACTTTGGTTTCGGAACTGTCGTCTACAAACACTTATATCAAAAGCAATGAAAGTGTTCCTAACATTTTGAACAAACACAACAGTGAAATTTCTTCATTCAAGATCCCTATTTCTAAACTGGATCTTCCTACACTATACTGCATACCAAAATTGCACAAGTCTCCTTACAAATTTCGATACATTGCTAATTCTTGCAACTGCACAAATTTTGTCTAGAAATCACGTCAGCACTCACGGTGATAAAGGAACACGTTGCAAAATATTGTGAAACTGTTCTAAACAGGAATGATGTAAACTTATTTTGGTCTATTAAAAATTCAGGGGATGTGATTGACAAAATGAAATCGAGAAATTTTCAAGCCAATTCGATTTCTTCGTACGACTTTTCAAATATGTACACCACGCTTCCTCACGATAAGATTAATGATCAATTGTCCAAACTCATTAAATGGTGCTTTAACCGAGAGGGTAAAACTTATATTTGTACATCTGAATCAAAGGGTTTCTTTTCCAATACAGAATACAAATCATATAAATCATGGACATATAGTGACCTTTGTATTGCCTTGTCCTTTCTTTTGGACAACATTTATGTAAGATTTGGTGAGAATATCTACAAGCAGGTTGTAGGGATCCCTATGGGTACTAATTGTGCGCCTCTTGTTGCAGATTTATTTTTATTCACGTATGAAAAAGAATTTATCCAAAATCTTCAAAAACAAAGAAAACATGATGATGTGAAATGTTTCAATGGTACTTCTAGGTACCTGGATGATATCCTTACTATCGACAATCCTCTTTTTAAAAAGTATAAAAATGTCATTTATCCACAGGAATTGACTCTAAACAAGGCGAACGTCACAAACACAGAAACACCATTTTTGGACCTGAATATCAAAATTATTAATGGAGAGATTCATACTAGGGTGTATGACAAAAGAGATGACTTTGGATTCAATATAGTAAATTTTCCCTGGCTTGACGGTGATGTTCCTAGATTACCGTCTTATGGTATCTACATTTCGCAGCTCATCCGGTATGCTAGAGCATGTACTGATGTTTTAGATTTTCATGATAGAAATTTACAAATAACAAAGAAACTTTTAGGTCAAGGTTTTCGCTTTCACAAACTTGTCAAGACATTCTGGAAATTTTACAAAAATTATTGTCAACTACTTTTGAAATTCGGACCCATACAAGCAACAGAGTATATTACTTTGGGTATTTCGCAACCTGCATTTTATAGTGACATGATCAACAAAATTAGAAGGATCAAAGGTAGACAGAATTACTATCGAAAATGCGTCAGAATCATCAAACGCCTTTTATACCGTGGATATGATCCTAATGTCACCAGACGGACACTAGGCTTGGTACTTGACCAATCTACAGTCTTGTACCAGCGCATCCTTAATACTTGCACGCTGACTGACTGTGACGACGGGACTCCATTACGGGCCCTGTCCAAACCTCTTTAGAGAAGACAGGGCCCCGACCACCTGTCCTCTCTGAATGTCAGTCGGACTCCTCGGGTGATAACATACATTAGCTCGCTACAGCCGGCAGAGCACAGGTCGTATTACGCATGCCCTCTTTTTATATCAATTTACATATTCATCTGTGTTGCTTGGGCCCCTGCGTCTTGCGGTCTTGTTTGTGTGTGGTCATCTGACAGTGAGGAGGTTGTTTTACACCACAATTGTACGTTCTTCGAGACCTCTGGGTAATCGGAATAGTGGGAGGGTTGTGCGCACGTAATCCAGGAAAACCACACCGTCTGCTACTGACGAGGCAGATGGCCGTCCTAAGTCGGCACCGTTTGCCTATTGGTCTCGTTGGTTTATATGTAGTCATTTGTGTTTTTTGTTTTTTCTGTGATTTGACGTTCATTGTACTACTGCGTCTCTTTCTGTGCGTGTCATTTTTGTGTTTTACAGTAGGTGTTTTGGGAGGTTGCTGTTGATGCTGCAACTAGGTGTTGTTGGAGATCCCCTCCTTTCTTCTATATCTTCCAAAATGGAAGTAACCGGATGTGACAGTTCTACCGAATTGAAGCGACGGGTGATGCATGCAAGCAGGAGATGCTTACTCTTCCTGGGCACCTGGTCTCACTCTCATATCGGGAGTTCGCTTCTTTTCATATGGTGGAGGTTTTTGTTTTTGTTTGCTTTGGTTCTTGTTTTATCCTGATTTTGTATGCCTTCGGTTTCTGATTTTCTGAATTATCGATTTTGAACTGTAAACAGGGATATGGTCATTATCCATATTTGCCATGTAAGACAATTTCCTTTCCTTCCTTTGTCCTATACTTTTCGAAAACTTAATTAAACAGGTGATACATGTCAAATTTGGAAAATGCTTTTAGACTATCAAAATACCATGATGTGACACGCAAGGTTGTCTTTTTACAGGTCATATTTTTTTTTATTATTTAACCTATCTATGTTCTATAACATTCATTTTACTTTTGTGATTATTGATTTTAAATAATTATTACTGGTTTATCTGTATTCAAGGAGAGAGCTAAATAATCAAATACATCTCGAGTTGAGGATTTTATCACATATAAAATACTTCATGATAATTTTATAGTTTTTCAAGGCCACTACACTACAGTCAACAGCTTCTAAAAGTTACTATGAGCAGAATCAAGATCCTGTATATTTTTCAAGCAATGTTCAGCTTCCGTATCCAGATTATGATGATTATAACACAGGAATGAGCACAGGTATGATCATAAATACATTAAATATTCTATAACTATTCTTAAATATGTTGAACAAGACAAATGAAAAAAGGCTTTGAACCTTTACACGTAATTGAATTTCCAAAACAAAGGAGGGGATCTCCAACATCACCAAGTTGTAGCACCCACAGCAAAACCCCAAAACACCCAATGCAAAAACACAAAGCAGACAAGCACAAAAAGAGACGCACAAGGGACAAGGAACGTCAACGCACAACACAGAAATATCAAACACAAAGGACTACACATAAACCAACGAGACCAATGGGCAACCGGTGCCGACTTAGGACGGCCATCTGCCACGGAAATAGCAGAAGGTATGATTATCCTGGATTACGTGCGCACAACCCTCCCATTTTTTCCGATAACCCAGAGGTCTCGAAGAACGTACAATTGTGGTGTAAAACAACCTCCTCACTGTCAGATGACCACACACAAACAAGACCGCAAAACGCAGGGGCCCAAGCAACACAGATGAATATGTAAATGGATATAACTAATGTGACTGCATGTGTGATTTATTTGTATTACTTTTTCACAGCTGAGGTCCTTGGGCAGGGTTTATATACTCTTAATAACACCTGTACTAGTGAACAATGCAGGGATAAGATATCTCAACTGGAGGAAGAAAATCGACAGCTCAGGCATCAACTGGAAATTTGCAAGGAGGGAAATGGTATGAAACTTTCAATCAGCTTGATATATCATAAACAATTAAGTTATAATAATTCATTTCGAAATAGGTTTTAACGAACAAATTTTGAGAGATTTACTGAAACATAATTATATACTATCCACATTGTCTTTTTAGATATTATTCAAAGAAACCAGATCTATTTTAATAAAAACAACTGTACAAACACTCTAAAAAAACACAAATTTTTGGACTTTTTTTGCTGTTATCCAATGTAAAATTTACGCTTTTACACTGGATAAAGACCTAGGGGCCGAAAACGTGTGTATTTGAGTTTTTGTCGTTTTATTTGTGTCATGTGATCATTCTCTTTGGAAATATATTATTCTACAGCATTTTTTACTAATTTAACTTAATTTTACTAATTTTACAGCTCGGAGTGCAAGTACACTTGTTCAGGATTTACGAGAATTCCTGAATAAGTGGGAAAGTGCTGATATTATAGAGAGTCAGCATTTACATTCTGGTACAGATGTACCAGTAATACTGGACACATCATCTACCCTCAATGTGATGAAGCAAAGGGATGAAAATCCTCACAAGAGCTTACCCCTGTCAATGATCAAATATAGTTCAGAGATTGCAGATGACTTTGACATGGACACTTTTTTCAACCTTCAGATGGAAAGGTGATAATTTTAATGTTAAACATGTATAATAATATTCTTACTTATTGTTCTTTTTGATATATATATAGGATAACTGCATCAGATTCCAAAAAAGAAGGGAGGAGATCTCCAAGAAGACTCCGTTGCAGCATCAACAGTAAAACACCAAACACACCCGATGCAAAAACACAAAAGACGAGACGGAAAAGAGACACACGACATGTAAACATCAAACACAAAAGACTACACAAACCGACAAGACCAATGGGTAACCGGTGCCGACTTTGGACGGCCATTTGTAAGTAGCAAATGGTGTGGTTATCCTGGATTACGTGCGCACAACCCTCTCACTTCTCCAATTACCCAGAGGTCTCGAAGAACGTACAATTGTGGTGTAAAACAACCTCCTCATTGTAAGATGACATCACACAAACAAGACCGCGAAACGCAGAGGCCCCAGAGACACAGATGGGAATGGATATAAAAAGAGGGCATGCTTAATACAGTCCGTGCTCTGCCGGCTGTAGCGAGCTCATGTATGTAATCATCCGAGGAGTCCGACTGACATTCAGAGAGGACAGGTGGTCGGGGCCGTCTTCTCTAAAGAGGTTTGGACAGGGCCCGTCATGGAGTCCCGTCGTCACAGTCAGTCAGAGTGCAAGTCTCAAGGATGCGCTTGTACAAGACTAGATTGGTCAAGTACCAAGCCTAGTGTCCGTCTGGTGACATTAGGATCATATCCACGGTATAAAAGGCGTTTGATGATTCTGACGCATTTTCGATGGTTTTGCTGCCTACCTTTGATCCTTTTTATTTTGTTTATCATATCACCATAAAAGACAGGTTGTGTAATACCCATAGTAATGTACTCTGTTGCATGTATAGATCCGAATTTTAAAAGAAGTTGATTGTAATTTTTGTAAAATTTCCAGAAAGTCTTAACTAGTTTATGAAAGCGGAAACCTTGACCCAAAAGTGTGTTGGTAATTTGTAGATTTCTACTGTGAAAATCTAAAATATCAGTACATGCTCTAGCGTACCGGATGAGCTGTGATATGTAAAAGAAAGGAGGGGATCTCCAACAACACCTAGTTGCAGCATCAACAGCAACCTCCCAAAACACCCACTGTAAAACACAAAAATGACACGCACAGAAAGAGACGCAGTAGTACAATGAACGTCAAATCACAGAAAAACATGAAACACAAATGACTACACATGTAAATGCCGTATGACGGTAATCTTGGAACATCACCGTCAAGCCAGGGGAAATTTACTATGTTGAATCCAAAATCATCCCTTTGGTCATACACTTGTATGAATCGTTCCGTTTACAATTTTGATATTTAGGTCCAAAAAGGGTGTTTCTGTATTTGAAGGTTTTCCTTGTTAAGGGTTAATTCTTGTGGATAAATTTCATTCTTATATAATTCAAAAGCAGGATTGCCAATGGTTAGAATATCATCCAGATACCTAGAAGTATTATTGAAACATTTCAGCTCATCAAATTTTCTTTGCTTTTGAAGATTTTGGATAAATTCTTTTTCATAAGTGTATAAAAATAAATCTGCAACGAGAGGCGCACAGTTAGTACCCATAGAAATTCCTACAACCTGCTTGTATAGATCCTCACCAAATCTAACATAAATATTGTCCAAGAGGAAGGACAAGGCATTACACAGGTCACTACATGTCACTACATAAGTCACAATATAGTCATGCTGATATTTTTATACAAATTTCATAATATCAATACATGCAGACTTTCTTATACAAATTTCATAACATCGGAAGGCTTTTTTTTGTTTTATTTCGATGTATACTATAGACTTATTGTATCTAGTCAACACATTGAATTTGATTTCTTATTCATATTTTCTTAGGTCAAGCTGGTAGACGGTCATAGTCTGTTAGTTGATTCAACCAAACTGGCCATAATAAGAAGAAAATGCAAAAGGAATGAAAGCAAAACCTTAAAGGCTTTGATTGACTATTTTTTCCACCAAAGTTCCAAGCATCTTACTCTGCTACTGGAGAGAAATCGCGGAAACCACCTCTTCCAGATGAGATCATTGGTCCCATAAAAGGCAAGTACATGTATAAGAAGAAATCAGAAAAATTTGAAGCTTTGATTTATCAATTAATCCTTCATAATTTGTAGATTGTATTCATGTTAATTCATGTTAAGGTAAGCTATTAGTATCTGTGTTATAACAATAAAAAATGTCTTATATCAAAGACATATATAAAGTAAATACTATGATACATCATGGTCATTGTAATTGACTTGAAAATACTTATTTCAACAGATTACATCCAGCAGAATTTTAAAACAGACCCAGCTGTGATGAACGCAATTATAAACAGAAAGTGTCTGGATGCCAAACGTTCAAAGAAATAACATGTTGACATTGATCAATAATTACGCAGAATATGTATATAGGCTATATTAAGGCAGCCAAGAATTCATTCACCAATACCTTTTATTGTACCATATCTCATCCATATTTTACAAATTGCAATCACTCACTGCATGTGTTCGGACAGTTCGCAGCTGCTTATTCCATTCACTTCAAAATGGGAATAGAGTCAATATTACATCAGATTCTGTACATTATAATTAAAAAAAAATAACTGCCTGTTTGTTCCCTTTGCCTCAACTGAAATATGCTGGAAATGTCTGATTTTATTTTTTATTGATGATTACAATAGATATTTAAATGATAATTCTTGTCATTGTTATAATTTTCATGGAGAAATCAGCAATTCTTTCTCATGTGGCTCATGTGTCAAATGAGCAAAATTTTGTCTTATGAGCATTTTGTGAGCATTTAAATTTACAATGTTTTGCACATGTGCAGAAATTCGCTCATGTGCAGAATTTTGCTCACGTGAGCAATTTAACCTAATTTGCATGTTAAATTGCACATAAGCAAAATTATGTTAGTTCTCACATGAGCGGCTCATGTGCACATTGTGAGCGAATTTTGGTATGGGAAATGCATAAATTATTGACTTAAAACTTGGAATACATTGTATATCATATATAATATTCATGTACCTCTGAAGCTGATTTTCTGGGAATTTTAGAAGCAGTCGCTGTACTATTTTCTTCATCTCCTTCTTGGCCATCATCTTCAAGTGCAATCTAGATGAAAAAGCAAATTTTTAAGAAGTAAAGTTCTTATAGGTGTATTCAGAGTTCCTTCACAGGTAACATTTGTAATAAAAGATAGCGTCTAAACATCACCAATGATCAAAGTAAAAACTATCCTGTACTTATCAGGAAAGCAATTTTAGAACCATTATCAATGGCCTTCAGCTCTGACTACATCTACATGTATACCCAAATACCAAAAGATATATATACATGTACCTTCCTTTTTGGGTATGAATATCTATACTTGTTTTGAATGTTTTTTTTTAATACAAACGTAATCTAGAATACCTACATGTATCTAGAAAATGGAAGTACATATATGAGGGAAAAGTAAACTTCATCACCATAAACATTATCAAGTGAATAAGTTGAATATCATACATATAGTCCTGACTCGAGAATTTTATAAGTGCTGCTACCATGCCATTCATGACATGTTGTAAACACTGGGCTCTCAATTAGCCTGATTTGGGGCCAATACCCAATTCACAATAGTATCTTTTTCCCAATTTGTTGACCACTTTTCCTAATCTGAAACCTCACTAAACATGTTAAAATTAAAAAAAGAAACAAAGAATTGACAAAAATACTTAATTTCACACCTAATCTATTCATACTTTTTCCCAATTTTGTGAAAATGCCACAATTAAATAATTACACGAATCAATTCACTATTTCATATAGGGCTAAATCCACCTACTGGTATAAGATGTTTTATGAAATTACACACACCTTTCTCTTGCCAACATCTAGAATATTGTCTTTCAATAGATGTTTTCTACACAGGTTGCAGATACCTGAAGTAAGAAAGAAATAAAAACTCACTATGTATACTTGAAGAGGCAATTTTACTTCCACATGAACTACTTTATATCATATAGGAAATTACATCATATAGGAAATTGACAAAGTCAGAAAGTCGAGTTCCCTAAAAGCGGTGGTTACAACCTGCCATACGTCACTGGTGTTAAACCGATGATAGTAACTTTAGTTACTATCATCCAAAGATGGCGGACGCAAAAATAGGCAGAACCGATTTTTTTCCAAATATTGTCTTTTATGCGATGTATAACAAAAAGTTGAAGCGGCCAATTTGAAGAGAATTGATATAAAATTCCAATTATACCATTAGAGTTTATCGTTTCAACGTTTTATTCGAGAAAATGCCAGATCAAAAAATCATCGATGATGATAGTAACGCAAAAATGACTGGCAACGCATGATGATAGTAACTGGAAATGAAAATGATAGTAACTCGATGAGCAGCAATGTTGAAAATCGCCCTTTGTGATAGAATTAATTGATTTATTTGGTTCAAAAGCCTGAATTTAGCTACATGACATCTACATGTAAATCGTAAAACACTTTATTTTAAAATTCTAATCTATTATGTCTTTATGAAGGCCTTGAAGTTTCAGTTATATATGAATTATACAATTTTACATACTTTTCGAACATCGCCTTTCAACAAAGAAATTGTTAAAATTGAATTCATGTATGTTACGACGTTACGAGATTTGTTGACGTCATGCAGCAAAACTGATGTTTATTCTTCCCGCCATATAAGTTGCAAGTACTGCAGTCATACATTGTGTAAGAGAAGAACACAAATAGATAATAACTAATCATTTTGAGAGATTTTAAACAGATAACGGCAGTAGACAAAATAATTATTCATGAGAAATCTGTAATTTTAGCAGAATTTTGTTTCAAAGTAACGCGTGATTGCAGAGATTTAGATGATGGCGAGAATATCTCATGCCCTCCTCTTATTCTGACTTCGTGATATACTAGTACATGTTACATGTAATAAGATTAAATTTAAAATCCCAATTGAATCCGTTGTATTGTAGTAATCAACGATTTTGATGACTTCTAAATAAAATTCGGGGGTTTCATTTATATGTGTATTCAATTTATCACTGCTATACAGGTATCGAGAAATCAAACATAGGCGGATCCAGACTTTTTTTTAAAGGGAAATTGAATGCTCAATATTTTTAAATTCAAAATTGTGATCAATTTCCTGTCAATTTTTGAAAATTTAAATGTAAAACTGGAAGCGCGGCGAACCGAAAATTTTCAAGTTTAATTAATACATATACTAGTATCTTATTTCAGTCCTATAGAAGTTTAAGATGATTTACTTGCGTATACTGGCGAATACAGGATTGTATTTTGCCTATCCAGGGAATGTAATTAATAAATTTTTTCCCCAACAAACATTGCACAAAAAAATTCTTTATAATTTAAATCCCTTTGTACGAAAATATACTCTTCTTAGATAGCTACAAATATACATGTACCATGTCTTTAAAAACACAAACGATTCAGTGCTAACCAAGAGGGAAATGATCTCTCTCTCTCATTTCATCTCACTCGTCTGTCAGCATACTGTAAAAAAAAAAAACAAAAACAAAAAACAAAAACAAAAACAAAACAACCAAAAACAAAAACAAAAAACAAAAAACATTTAATATGTCTCAAACGATATAGATGTAGCAAAGTCGGTTATTTTAAAAAATGAATATTGACTATCATTTTAAAATGAAAGAACTATATTTATTTCAGGTTTTTTTTTTTGAGTGGAGTTACATGTTTTGTATAAAGGGTTCACCCCGTAAATGAGTTTCGGTGTATAAATACTATTTCTATACTTCTGTCAGACTGTGGCCTCATCTGATTGTCTATTTTGCCAGCCACAGTTGGATGTGTAAAGTTACAATAAATCCTTGATAACAAAGAACAGTTTAAAAAAAAAACCCTGATACTTTCGGAAATTCTAAAATGAATGGCTTTAAACAGCGCTTATTATGTAGTGAATAAAAAAGAAATAACAAATTTATCAATATACATGTATCAACTGTGTCTTCTTCCGGAAACATAAGACACTGATTGTCCGTTTAAAACCTAACAAATATAAAACCACGTAAATTTCCGTATGAAAGAAAAGTTCGTTTGTTGGGATTATTCATCATTTATTTGTGTAGTTTTACATGGTCAAGGAGCGCAGGTATTATTAAAACTGAAGAATTTCAATGCTTAATATTCATCTGAGTATGCATGCTTCATATAAATCCAAATTGGTGACCATATGAGGCGTGTTTACTGTAAACAACTTTCAGCAACCTTGGATAAATAACGATGTATCTGCATTTGCAGTATTGACTACGTGTACATGGTGATATCCAAGTGGTGGATCAAGGTTAGTGACTTTAAAAGCTCGTTTTCTACTGCAGAATAATCTGTGGCAGTCATTAAAGTGAATTAACGTAAAAAGGAAACATCTTGCATGCTTGATTCTTAGTACGTCCTGGTTAAAATGTCCCTTCTGCATTTTTGAGGGTGCGTTACTATCATCTCATGAATTTCAGGAGCTTTGAGTTACTATCATAAGGAATTTGCGTTACTATCGTCTTGGCTAAAAATTTCGCTGCCTATTTTCTGCTCTAAATAGAAAGATAATAGATTTTTGAAGGTTCCCCTATAATAATACTTTGTATATGTACATTTCCATCGCTTCAGATTGTTTATATACACTAGAAGAAGTGAAATAAAAGGGAAAAATCGTTTCTGCATGTTTTTGTGTCCGCCATTTTCGGATGATAGTAACTAAAGTTACTATCATTGGTTTAACACCAGTGATACGTGTAAGTATGTTGTCTACGTGCCAAAACGTAGGCAAACTTTGGGTATCCATACGGTATCCGTGCGTTATCAGTGTGTGGTCTGTATGGCCTTCGTACAGATTTGGGAACATTCTGTCCTTTATAGAACAATGTATTAACATAATTACATGTTTAGTCCTTAAATGCTGTATTTATATATATTACCATGTATGACGAAGACCCCAACATTAAAACTGTCAATGGCCTGTGACCAGTATACATATTAGGAAAGAACAATGCCACGAGACGTTTCATTCCAAATCTTAATATAGAATGCTTTTGTTGTTCTGATATATAGAATGAAACTATTATGTTTTGCTATAATGTTCATAGATATTCAGAGTTATATTTATCTATGGTTTAACTTATTCACTATAGTATAGAAATTGGAGCAAAATGTCTTAGGGTGAACATCCCAGACTCCCAGTACACATTCATGTCACTGCTTTGGGCAGTTGGGGGTAATGCTCCAAACACCCCCCCCCCCTTCTCATAGAAAATAAAGTCCTATAAATAGTAAGGAACTTTCACTCAAACTGAAATACATATTTTGTTGAATGTTGAATAAGATTAAAAAAAAGTATTGATGTTTTTAACTTACCAGTTCCCATCGGAAGATGTACCCCTGTATTTCTCAAAACTTCGTCTGTTGTTCGTTCAATTTTCGCTCGTATCTTCTAGGCTTCTCATGTGTACAAATTTGGAATGGGAATCTTACATTTCTCGACTCTTTGTCTATTATACACTCGATTACTTAATTCCAGAAGTTGTTTTTCACATAAATATATATCAGATAGACTATGCCATATCTTGAATTCGTCTAAAAATGTGCCTAAATCTGATAAATATATACAAAGGTCAGTTGGATCAATATCGCTGAACCTTACACAAGAAATACTGCAAGTTGATTTTAACTTTGATGCATAAAAATTTGGGAAAAAAAGTGGCAGACTACATTTATATTTGTAATTCTCCTCCATTTCCTATTTACTATGACAATTCTAACTCTTCTGTGAAGAGCTCAAAGGGAGGTAACTCGTTGCATGTAACTATTATATTTTTGCTGAAGTTCTGCCTTGTTTACTATGTTATCTATTGCATGTTCCCCATAGTGTTTTTCCTGTTTCATTGTGTCAACTATTCAATCTTTTTTTCTGTGATTTTGTTTCCTTCCAACACTGCTGCATTTTTTTTTTAGAAAAGTCCATGCACAATATGCATAAACTCGGATATTCATGTAACCACACAACTTCAAGGGACAATTTCTGGACAACGATATGTTCTGCATTATTTTTGTGTATGCTCATTTCATCGGATAAACATTTCTAGCAAATAATTTTATTTCCATATATGTATTATTTGTACAAATCTAAAAACTGGGTAGTAATATATGAGTAGTTTACGAATTTCTCAAATTACCATTTGTTTGTAACCAAAGTATTAAGAACAGCATGAACTTTTTGAATTTATTGAGAAGTGAAAATGAAACAATAGGCTACTGACAATTTTTTGGAAATATCAGACACATTATCATTTACATACCTATTGATACCAAAGGCACTCAAAATAGCGTTTTGGCCTACTTTGGAACGTGTTACCATAGCAACGGTTGTCCATAGCAACCAGAAATACATGTACATTCTAACACATCTACATGTATTTAATAGTAACATTCCAAAATTAAGGAGTAATTATGAATAAATGTACATACGTACATCATTGAAATACAAAAATACTATATGCTCTATTGTGAGTGCTGTTGAGATTATCGTCAGGATCTTCTTTAACTCCTTTGTGTCACACTTATGCCCTTTGCCGTGTGGAGCTCGTAAAAAAGTTCCCCGCGAGGGGTTTGACAGTACGTGTTTTGAATATATTTCCCTGACATTGTCGCCATGGCACTTTCTATATAGACAGAACCATAGACAGTGCATGTATTTAATATATTTTCATTTTCGTGCGTGAACATCGACGATGGGTGCGGCTACCCAACAGGGGATGCTTACTCCTGCCGGGCACCTGGTCCCACCTCTAGCTTGCTAGGGGTCCGTCGATGCTCCATTTGGTGCTCTATTGTGAGTGCTGTTGAGATTATCGTCAGGATCTTCTTAAACTCATTTGTGTCACACTTATGCCCTTTGCCGTGTGGAGCTCGTAAAAAAGTTCCCCGCGAGGGGTTTGACAGTAAGTGTTTTGAATATATTTCCCCGACATTGTCGCCATGGCACTTTCTATATAGACAGAATCATAGACAGTGCATGTATTTAATATATTTTCATTTTCGTGCGTGAACATCGACGGCGGGTGCGGCTAGCCAACAGGGGATGCTTACTCCTCCCGGGCACCTTGTCCAACCTCTAGCTTGCTAGGGGTCCGTCGATGCTCCATTTGGTGCTCAATTGTGAGTGCTGTTGAGATTATCGTCAGGATCTTCTTTAACTCATTTGTACTTGGCAAAAATATGACTTTTTCCTTATAAATACAGTTAAAAGTAATACTCATATCTAATAATCATAAAATTGATGGGCGTTCTAATTGCAAATGTAAAATTACCTGTACAAGTTTTACGTCGAGAATCTTGTCTGTTGTCAAATCCATCACAGTGTAACTGCAGTACTTCGCTGTGTGTCCTGGAGAGCAGCAACGCCCATCACCACCTTAATGCACTCTTACTCCTCCGTCCAGAATGTCCTTAATCATTTGCTCTTGTTTTGTAAAGTACACATCCTGAATGGTGGGTACTAGGTACAACTGCTGGACCATGAAAAATGTCCTAGAAGATATGGTCTGTATGGACATGTGCTGCATCATACGAAGGGTCTGACATGGACTACTTCCACTGAAAAGTTTAGCACCGTGTTTAAATAATCAACACCCATCAGCCACGCAGCCCCAAAATTTATGAAGGACCCGACACTCTGTTTCGGTTTTATGATATCGTAATAGTCGTTTTCTTTTTTTGAATTTTTAAACAAATATTTTGCAGAGTGTTTCGGTGGTATTTCGTTAGAATACGAATATGTTATATTTTTCTCGATATATTTTAAGGCCCACCTCATCAGGAGTCCACCTTAAAAAGAAGCGAATGTGTGACAAGATCACCTATATTTTTGTATTTTGAAAATGCTACCATCGGTTCTGCTGTGAATATTTTCTTACACTGTTCGTCATTCATTACAGTAGACCAGTACTTCATGAGTTTCTTTTTTATTCCATTTATTCGCAGATCATATTTGGTTATTAGTACATTTGGAATTTGTTTGTTTAAATAATCAACACCCATCAGCCACGCAGCCCCAAAATTTATGAAGGACCCGACACTCTGTTTCGGTTTTATGATATCGTAATAGTCGTTTTCTTTTTTTGAATTTTTAAACAAATGTTTTGCAGAGTGTTTCGGTGGTATTTCGTTAGAATACGAATATGTTATATTTTTCTCGATATGTTTTAAGGCCCACCTCATCAGGAGTCCACCTTAAAAAGAAGCGAATGTGTGACAAGATCACCTATATTTTTGTATTTTACACTGTTCGTCATTTATTGTTTAAATAATCAACACCCATCAGCCACGACTTTTTGAAATACTTTTTAAATACATTGTATACTTCATGAGTAAAAACTTTCATTTCATAAATATCATCTACCACTACTCTTCAGTACAGACAAGGTGTTTTGTATATATAATGACAAATATGGATAATGACCATATCCCTGTCTACAGTACAAAATCGACAACTCAGAAAATCAGAAACCGAAGGCATACAAAATCAGGACAAAACAGGAACCAAAGCAAACAAAAACAAAAACCTCCACCACATGAAAAGAAGCGAACTCCCGATATGAGAGTGAGACCAGGTGCCCAGGAAGAGTAAGCATCTCCTGCTTGCATGCAACACCCGTCGCTTCAATTCGGTAGAACTGACACATCCGGTTACTTCCATTTTGGAAGATATAGAGTACAATCTTTGGTTGGATGGTTCAAATGGTCTATGACAGAATATCATCCACCATTCTGGATAGTGGGACATCATAGTGTATGACGAGTTCCCCATATCGACCGTAGAACTTCCTCAGTGACGATGTTAGTCGGTCACAAACATATCCCTGACTGAGAAGCTTATCTGAAAGACGCCTAGCTCTCAGAACAAAATCCGTATATTTGGTACTTGCTCTGGCATAGCGTATCAACTGAGATATGAACACGCCATAAGCAGTCGATGAAGGGATGTTGCTACTCAGAAAAGGAAAGTTCGTAATGCTGAAATTGAAGTCGTCACGTTTATCATAGAGTGAGGTGTTCATGTGACCATCAGTGTCGTAGGACAACATTATGTCCAAATAGGATGCTGAATTATTTGTCTCTGTAGTTTCTTTGACTTCAAGCTCCGAAGGATAGATACTGCTCAGGTAATCCGCGAATTTTGGATTATTGATGGACAACACATCGTCTATGTATCTGTAAGTGAAGTTGAAATCAGAAGCTAAGTATCTTTTCCCTTCAGAGACCAAAGATTGAATGAATTCAGCTTCGTACGAGTAAAGGAAAATGTCGGCAAGGAGTGGGGCACAATTGGTACCCATTGGAATTCCGACAATTTGCTGGAAGACCTTTCCTCCAAACACCACAAAAATGTTGTCGATCAGAAAGTTTAACATCTGAATAATGTCTGTTTCAGTGTACTTATTTTCAGAATCTGACTTTTCTTTTACAAAGTAGGTTTTGTCATAGTTAACAACAATAAATTTGTATTTGCGATTACCGTTCTTACTTGTAAACGCATTACTTATAATTTTTGCGAGTCTTTCTTTCAATTTAGAATGTGGAATTGTAGTGTAAAGTGTCGAAAAATCAAAGGCTTTGATCGAATGGACTCTACTAAAATGAGTGGATTTCAGATGTTCTAAAAGTTCCTTCGAATTCTTTAAAATCCACATCTGGTTGATACCACTGCGAGAATATACTGTCGAACAATATTTTTGTAGCCCAGATTTGATTTCAGATAAAACTTTGGTGAGTAAGATCGATACAGATTTGGTAGAACATTTTGAGGAACCAGCGATGAAACGTTGTTTGTACGGATTCTTATGCATTTTAGGTATGCAGTATAAGTATGGTAAATCTAAATCTAAATTGGTAGTGTCGAAGCCAAAGGAAGCAAGAGCTGATTTGTGGTTATCTATTATTTCAGAGGCAGAAAGGTTTGTTGGGGTGTAAGTGGGATTTCCAGGTGTCGAATTTAAACCCAACTCGTTAACAAGACTGTCGAAATAGTACTTTTTGCAAGTAAATGTGTAATTATTTGAGGCTTTGTCCGCTGGTGTGATGACATAATGTTCTTGGAGGTAGGTAAGTTCTGTGATAACATCAGGGTCTTTAAATATAGACACGAATCTGGTGTTCACAGTTGATTTTAATCGGTTAATTCTAGATAAAAGTAACCCTCTGATTGATTTTATCCATTCGGAAAGGGTGTCGAGCTGTACATCCTCTTTCTTTGCCCAACGTCTTGCATATTCCTCACAAGAGTCCATGATAATTTTGACATTTTGGTTCCATGTAAAGGACATACTTTCTCTGTATTTGGGACCCTTTTTTAACAATTCTCTCAACTTGTCGTTCTTGACTATACTAAGGTCACCAGTAATAACGTGTCCACAAGGAGAGTAGTTGAAATCCGATGAAGAACATTCGCAGGGAAGTGGATGTAGTGAGGGATTACTTAAATCAATACACTGCAGGAATCGTTTGTAATTGTAAATTTTAGATGCAACTGTTGGTGTGTAGCTATAGGAAATACAAGGAGTTTCTTTTCTTTTGAAATATGGTGGGATTTTTTCTGTGACAGTTTTGTGATTCAAAATTTGACCAAGATTCAAGTTATCAATACCTTTGTTTGCAAATCTTACTTTAATGAAAGGGCGGTTTGTTTTCTCCTCTGATTTATCTGATCTAACTGCTTGAAATAAACGAAAAGTAGAAATGTCCAAGATGACTCCTTGTAGTCTGTATTCTGGGGAACGTGTATCGGTATATGCGAGGTCCTTCGTATAATCGTAGATTTCGTGTAACTTCCGTAAAGGAACAGAGTATAATTTGGTACGAATATAATGCAGGCCTAGAGGCTCATTCAAAAATGGAACCAAGTCATCGACGGAGAAACTATGTATCTCAGGCCTATTATATTTTCGAATGCCATGACTTCGAGGTCTTCTTTGTGATCTATTGAATAAGCTAGTCACATTTACCGATTGACAACCGGGACTTGTTAAGTTTCCTATAGTGCTGATGTTGTCGTTGCACCCATAGGGCGCTGCAGTGTTAAGATTTTTTATCCAGAACTCTTCTCTGTTGCGACGGAGAGGTGTGCTCAAATTGGGATTGTTTGTGGGGTGATATATTTTCTCCAGGATTCTGACTCTCATAGATAAAACAGAATGATCCGCCTGGTCAAAATGTCGGTAAAGGAGTTGACTTCCTTTATTATTTATTTTTGACCGGTGTCCTGACATTCTTTTTCGGAGCTGGCCTTTGGTTTCGCCCACATAAATCAATCCACAAAGTGAGCACTCTATTCCGTACACAACATTAGATGTCATGCAGTTAAGGTTTTCAAAACTATGCGTGTTAAATGTTTGTTTTGTGAGATTACTTGAGAATGAAGTGTCTGTTATTAGGATGTTACAAGTTTTGCAGTTCTTCATGCCACACTTAGAAATTGAGCAATCGCTTGGTGAAAATAGGTGCTCTTTTAGTATATCGACCACTTCAATCTTACAGGGCTTGATTTTAATATACCCATCTGCATGTTTATACCAAAACTCATGGTTGTTACCAACTACAAATGTTTCATCTCTAATGTCGTGTAAGCTAATTCTAGGGACACCTAAGTTACCTGTTGCGTATGTGTCCGTAGACGCAACAGGTTGGGGCCTTTTTATAGTGGGCGACGCCCCAGCCACTTTGTAGGTCTCTTGAGTTCTATCCATTTAAGCAAAAGACTGCTCGACAAGTGCCCTCGGGGACAATTTGTCCACCAGCAGTGACACATGAACAGTGGTAAAAATGACAAATATGGATAATGACCATATCCCTGTCTACAGTACAAAATCGACAACTCAGAAAATCAGAAACCGAAGGCATACAAAATCAGGACAAAACAGGAACCAAAGCAAACAAAAACAAAAACCTCCACCACATGAAAAGAAGCGAACTCCCGATATGAGAGTGAGACCAGGTGCCCAGGAAGAGTAAGCATCTCCTGCTTGCATGCAACACCCGTCGCTTCAATTCGGTAGAACTGACACATCCGGTTACTTCCATTTTGGAAGATATAGAGTACAATCTTTGGTTGGATGGTTCAAATGGTCTATGACAGAATATCATCCACCATTCTGGATAGTGGGACATCATAGTGTATGACGAGTTCCCCATATCGACCGTAGAACTTCCTCAGTGACGATGTTAGTCGGTCACAAACATATCCCTGACTGAGAAGCTTATCTGAAAGACGCCTAGCTCTCAGAACAAAATCCGTATATTTGGTACTTGCTCTGGCATAGCGTATCAACTGAGATATGAACACGCCATAAGCAGGCGATGAAGGGATGTTGCTACTCAGAAAAGGAAAGTTCGTAATGCTGAAATTGAAGTCGTCACGTTTATCATAGAGTGAGGTGTTCATGTGACCATCAGTGTCGTAGGACAACATTATGTCCAAATAGGATGCTGAATTATTTGTCTCTGTAGTTTCTTTGACTGCAAGCTCCGAAGGATAGATACTGCTCAGGTAATCCGCGAATTTTGGATTATTGATGGACAACACATCGTCTATGTATCTGTAAGTGAAGTTGAAATCAGAAGCTAAGTATCTTTTCCCTTCAGAGACCAAAGATTGAATGAATTCAGCTTCGTACGAGTAAAGGAAAATGTCGGCAAGGAGTGGGGCACAATTGGTACCCATTGGAATTCCGACAATTTGCTGGAAGACCTTTCCTCCAAACACCACAAAAATGTTGTCGATCAGAAAGTTTAACATCTGAATAATGTCTGTTTCAGTGTACTTATTTTCAGAATCTGACTTTTCTTTTACAGAGTAGGTTTTGTCATAGTTAACAACAATAAATTTGTATTTGCGATTACCGTTCTTACTTGTAAACGCATTACTTATAATTTTTGCGAGTCTTTCTTTCAATTTAGAATGTGGAATTGTAGTGTAAAGTGTCGAAAAATCAAAGGCTTTGATCGAATGGACTCTACTAAAATGAGTGGATTTCAGATGTTCTAAAAGTTCCTTCGAATTCTTTAAAATCCACATCTGGTTGATACCACTGCGAGAATATACTGTCGAACAATATTTTTGTAGCCCAGATTTGATTTCAGATAAAACTTTGGTGAGTAAGATCGATACAGATTTGGTAGAACATTTTGAGGAACCAGCGATGAAACGTTGTTTGTACGGATTCTTATGCATTTTAGGTATGCAGTATAAGTATGGTAAATCTAAATCTAAATTGGTAGTGTCGAAGCCAAAGGAAGCAAGAGCTGATTTGTGGTTATCTATTATTTCAGAGGCAGAACGGTTTGTTGGGGTGTAAGTGGGATTTCCAGGTGTCGAATTTAAACCCAACTCGTTAACAAGACTGTCGAAATAGTACTTTTTGCAAGTAAATGTGTAATTATTTGAGGCTTTGTCCGCTGGTGTGATGACATAATGTTCTTGGAGGTAGGTAAGTTCTGTGATAACATCAGGGTCTTTAAATATAGACACGAATCTGGTGTTCACAGTTGATTTTAATCGGTTAATTCTAGATAAAAGTAACCCTCTGATTGATTTTATCCATTCGGAAAGGGTGTCGAGCTGTACATCCTCTTTCTTTGCCCAACGTCTTGCATATTCCTCACAAGAGTCCATGATAATTTTGACATTTTGGTTCCATGTAAAGGACATACTTTCTCTGTATTTGGGACCCTTTTTTAACAATTCTCTCAACTTGTCGTTCTTGACTATACTAAGGTCACCAGTAATAACGTGTCCACAAGGAGAGTAGTTGAAATCCGATGAAGAACATTCGCAGGGAAGTGGATGTAGTGAGGGATTACTTAAATCAATACACTGCAGGAATCGTTTGTAATTGTAAATTTTAGATGCAACTGTTGGTGTGTAGCTATAGGAAATACAAGGAGTTTCTTTTCTTTTGAAATATGGTGGGATTTTTTCTGTGACAGTTTTGTGATTCAAAATTTGACCAAGATTCAAGTTATCAATACCTTTGTTTGCAAATCTTACTTTAATGAAAGGGCGGTTTGTTTTCTCCTCTGATTTATCTGATCTAACTGCTTGAAATAAACGAAAAGTAGAAATGTCCAAGATGACTCCTTGTAGTCTGTATTCTGGGGAACGTGTATCGGTATATGCGAGGTCCTTCGTATAATCGTAGATTTCGTGTAACTTCCGTAAAGGAACAGAGTATAATTTGGTACGAATATAATGCAGGCCTAGAGGCTCATTCAAAAATGGAACCAAGTCATCGACGGAGAAACTATGTATCTCAGGCCTATTATATTTTCGAATGCCATGACTTCGAGGTCTTCTTTGTGATCTATTGAATAAGCTAGTCACATTTACCGATTGACAACCGGGACTTGTTAAGTTTCCTATAGTGCTGATGTTGTCGTTGCACCCATAGGGCGCTGCAGTGTTAAGATTTTTTATCCAGAACTCTTCTCTGTTGCGACGGAGAGGTGTGCTCAAATTGGGATTGTTTGTGGGGTGATATATTTTCTCCAGGATTCTGACTCTCATAGATAAAACAGAATGATCCGCCTGGTCAAAATGTCGGTAAAGGAGTTGACTTCCTTTATTATTTATTTTTGACCGGTGTCCTGACATTCTTTTTCGGAGCTGGCCTTTGGTTTCGCCCACATAAATCAATCCACAAAGTGAGCACTCTATTCCGTACACAACATTAGATGTCATGCAGTTAAGGTTTTCAAAACTATGCGTGTTAAATGTTTGTTTTGTGAGATTACTTGAGAATGAAGTGTCTGTTATTAGGATGTTACAAGTTTTGCAGTTCTTCATGCCACACTTAGAAATTGAGCAATCGCTTGGTGAAAATAGGTGCTCTTTTAGTATATCGACCACTTCAATCTTACAGGGCTTGATTTTAATATACCCATCTGCATGTTTATACCAAAACTCATGGTTGTTACCAACTACAAATGTTTCATCTCTAATGTCGTGTAAGCTAATTCTAGGGACACCTAAGTTACCTGTTGCGTATGTGTCCGTAGACGCAACAGGTTGGGGCCTTTTTATAGTGGGCGACGCCCCAGCCACTTTGTAGGTCTCTTGAGTTCTATCCATTTAAGCAAAAGACTGCTCGACAAGTGCCCTCGGGGACAATTTGTCCACCAGCAGTGACACATGAACAGTGGTAAAAATGACAAATATGGATAATGACCATATCCCTGTCTACAGTACAAAATCGACAACTCAGAAAATCAGAAACCGAAGGCATACAAAATCAGGACAAAACAGGAACCAAAGCAAACAAAAACAAAAACCTCCACCACATGAAAAGAAGCGAACTCCCGATATGAGAGTGAGACCAGGTGCCCAGGAAGAGTAAGCATCTCCTGCTTGCATGCAACACCCGTCGCTTCAATTCGGTAGAACTGACACATCCGGTTACTTCCATTTTGGAAGATATAGAGTACAATCTTTGGTTGGATGGTTCAAATGGTCTATGACAGAATATCATCCACCATTCTGGATAGTGGGACATCATAGTGTATGACGAGTTCCCCATATCGACCGTAGAACTTCCTCAGTGACGATGTTAGTCGGTCACAAACATATCCCTGACTGAGAAGCTTATCTGAAAGACGCCTAGCTCTCAGAACAAAATCCGTATATTTGGTACTTGCTCTGGCATAGCGTATCAACTGAGATATGAACACGCCATAAGCAGGCGATGAAGGGATGTTGCTACTCAGAAAAGGAAAGTTCGTAATGCTGAAATTGAAGTCGTCACGTTTATCATAGAGTGAGGTGTTCATGTGACCATCAGTGTCGTAGGACAACATTATGTCCAAATAGGATGCTGAATTATTTGTCTCTGTAGTTTCTTTGACTGCAAGCTCCGAAGGATAGATACTGCTCAGGTAATCCGCGAATTTTGGATTATTGATGGACAACACATCGTCTATGTATCTGTAAGTGAAGTTGAAATCAGAAGCTAAGTATCTTTTCCCTTCAGAGACCAAAGATTGAATGAATTCAGCTTCGTACGAGTAAAGGAAAATGTCGGCAAGGAGTGGGGCACAATTGGTACCCATTGGAATTCCGACAATTTGCTGGAAGACCTTTCCTCCAAACACCACAAAAATGTTGTCGATCAGAAAGTTTAACATCTGAATAATGTCTGTTTCAGTGTACTTATTTTCAGAATCTGACTTTTCTTGTACAAAGTAGGTTTTGTCATAGTTAACAACAATAAATTTGTATTTGCGATTACCGTTCTTACTTGTAAACGCATTACTTATAATTTTTGCGAGTCTTTCTTTCAATTTAGAATGTGGAATTGTAGTGTAAAGTGTCGAAAAATCAAAGGCTTTGATCGAATGGACTCTACTAAAATGAGTGGATTTCAGATGTTCTAAAAGTTCCTTCGAATTCTTTAAAATCCACATCTGGTTGATACCACTGCGAGAATATACTGTCGAACAATATTTTTGTAGCCCAGATTTGATTTCAGATAAAACTTTGGTGAGTAAGATCGATACAGATTTGGTAGAACATTTTGAGGAACCAGCGATGAAACGTTGTTTGTACGGATTCTTATGCATTTTAGGTATGCAGTATAAGTATGGTAAATCTAAATCTAAATTGGTAGTGTCGAAGCCAAAGGAAGCAAGAGCTGATTTGTGGTTATCTATTATTTCAGAGGCAGAAAGGTTTGTTGGGGTGTAAGTGGGATTTCCAGGTGTCGAATTTAAACCCAACTCGTTAACTAGACTGTCGAAATAGTACTTTTTGCAAGTAAATGTGTAATTATTTGAGGCTTTGTCCGCTGGTGTGATGACATAATGTTCTTGGAGGTAGGTAAGTTCTGTGATAACATCAGGGTCTTTAAATATAGACACGAATCTGGTGTTCACAGTTGATTTTAATCGGTTAATTCTAGATAAAAGTAACCCTCTGATTGATTTTATCCATTCGGAAAGGGTGTCGAGCTGTACATCCTCTTTCTTTGCCCAACGTCTTGCATATTCCTCACAAGAGTCCATGATAATTTTGACATTTTGGTTCCATGTAAAGGACATACTTTCTCTGTATTTGGGACCCTTTTTTAACAATTCTCTCAACTTGTCGTTCTTGACTATACTAAGGTTTACTATTACAAAGTGCATGTCGTTACAAAGGTTCTTGACTATACTAAGGTTTACTATTACAAAGTGCATGTTGACTATACTAAGGTTTACTATTACAAAGTGCATGTCGTTCTTGACTATACTAAGCTTTACTATTACAAAGTGCATGAAATGCAGTGACAAATCTATCTGGTATGAAGGTTAAATTCCTTAATCAACATAGCCTGCACTGTATGATATCACTTTGGGCATTTTAACTGTTAATTATCATAGAATTGTTCCTATACAGATTCATTACAATGAATTATGTCCACAAATGATGTGGGTGAATTCAAATGCGCCTTAACTGTACAGTAGTGTATAATTACATCATGTACATACTTATGCGAAATGATTTATTTTTAGTTGTGTTTGACCTGAACAGACAAAGTTACTCTTAACCTGTTTGGATATACTTATCTCACCAGATACAATAGAAATATGACAAGTATATAAACTTGTATAGACACCTTAAAACCTATAGTACTGTGCATAGAACTAAACTCACCTGAACAGAGATAGCCACGTATTTGTTGCAAACAAGTTTGAAATTACAAAACTTGGACATAATATTTTCATCAAGTTTGTTGTATGAAATGTTTTATAAACATGATAAACATCACACATTTTTTTACATTGTATTGAAATGAAAAAAAAATTATAATGCAAGAATTTACTAAACTTATAGTGTTTCTAATAGAATGCATTATAAAATTTTTTAAAAATTATATACATTGTACTTACTACCAGAAATCTTGGTGTTTGTGTGTAGGAATTGTAATTTTCTGTGACTGCCTGGACTGCAAGCTCATTGTGCGTGGGGGCAAGTGGTTCTTCTACTGTAGTATGGCTAGTAGGTGGCTCGACATTAAACTGATCAAATTGATGAAGGGTATATCCTTCCTCCTGGACAGGGGTACTTGTACCTCTCTCAAGTGCTGAATGCATAACCTGGAAAGTACACAACACATATACAGTACATATATATACTAATATAGTCAACTTCAACATCATCATTAATTAAATTGATTTTCCTTCCTCGATGTTCGAAAAGATTTTATATGACATTAACTAATGATCAGGTAAACATGTACTGTAAACTTGTTGACCTTTTGGTAAAAAAAAATTTAAAACATGTTAAAACTTAAATATTGTAAATGATGCATTTTCCTGGTAAAAATATGGGTACATGTAAGTTGACCTTGAACGGTCCTGAAATCCCCTCTCACTGCATCATTAAATCCATTAGCATATAATTACCTACTACAAAACAAAAAAAAAAATGGTTTCGTTTTTATTAGTTTTAAATGTAGATTATTCATCCCCTAGCGGCTCGCTGGATGTGATTTATACATGGTTTTATACATAGCTGGAGGTGATTTATACATAATTTTGAATCACAAAACTGTCACAGAAAAAATCCCACCATATTTCAAAAGAAAAGAAACTCCTTGTATTTCCTATAGCTACACACCAACAGTTGCATCTAAAATTTACAATTACAAGCGATTCTTGCAGTGTATTGATTTAAGTAATCCCTCACTACATCCACTTCCCTGCGAATGTTCTTCATCGGATTTCAACTACTCTCCTTGTGGACACGTTATTACTGGTGACCTTAGTATAGTCAAGAACGACAAGTTGAGAGCATTATTAATAAAAGGTCCCAAATACAGAGAATGTATTTCCTTTACATGGAACCAAAATGTCAAAATTATCATGGACTCTTGTGAGCAATATGCAAGACGTTGGGCAAAGAATGAGGATGTACAGCTCGACACCCTTTCCGAATGGATAAAATCAATCAGAGGGTTACTTTTATCTAGAATTAACCGATTAAAATCAACTGTGAACACCAGATTCGTGTCTGTATTTAAAGACCTTGATGTTATCAAAGAGCTTACCTACCTCCAAGAACATTATGTCATCACACCAGCGGACAAAGCCTCAAATAATTACACATTTACTTGCAAAAAGTACTATTTCGACAGTCTAGTTAAAGAGTTTGGTTTAAATTTGACACCTGGAAATCCCACTTACACCCCAACAAACCTTTCTGCCTCTGAAATAATAGATAACTACAAATCAGCTCTTGCTTCCTTTGGCTTCGACACTACCAAATAAGATTTAGATTTACCATACTTATACTGCATACCTAAAATGCATAAGAATCCGTACAAACAACGTTTCATCGCTGGTTCCTCAAAATGTTCTACCAAATCTGTATCGATATTACTCACCAAAGTTTTATCTGAAATCAAATCTGGGCTTCAAAAATATTGTTCGACAGTATATTCTCGCAGTGGTATCAACCAGATGTGGAGTTTAAAGAATTCGAAGGAACTTTTAGAACATCTGAAATCCACTCATTTTAGTAGAGTCCATTCGATCAAAGCCTTTGATTTTTCGACACTTTACACTACAATTCCACATTCTAAATTGAAAGAAAGACTCGCAAAAATTATAAGTAATGCGTTTACAAGTAAGAACGGTCATCGCAAATACAAATTTATTGTTGTAAACTATGACAAAACCTACGTTATAAAATAAAGTCCGATTCTGAAAATAAGCACAATGAAACAGACATTATTCAGATGTTAAACTTTCTGATCGACAACATTTTTGTGGTGTTTGGAGGAAAGGTCTTCCAGCAAATTGTCGGAATTCCAATGGGGACCAATTGAGCCCCACTCCTTGCCGACATTTTCCTTACTCGTACGAAGCTGAATTCATTCAATATTTGGTCTCTGAAGGGAAAAGATACTTAGCTTCTGACTTCAACTTCACTTTCAGATACATAGACGATGTGTTGTCCATCAATAATCCAAAATTCGCGGATTACCTGAGCAGTATCTATCCTTCGGAGCTTGAAGTCAAAGAAACTACAGAGACAAATAATTCAGCATCCTATTTGGACATAATGTTGTCCTACGACACTGATGGTCCTATGAACACCTCATTCTATGACAAACGTGACGACTTCAATTTCAGCATTACAAACTTTCCTTTTCTGAGGAGCAACATCCCTTCATCGCCTGCTTATGGCGTGTTCATATCTCAGTTGATACACTATGCCAGAGCAAGTACCAAATATACGGATTTTGTTCTGAGAGCTAGGCGTCTTTCAGATAAGCTTCTCAGTCAGGGATATGTTTGTGACCGACTAACATCGTCACTGAGGAAGTTCTACGGTCGATATGGGGAACTCGTCATACACTATGATGCCCCACTTTCCAGAATGGTGGATGATATTCTGTCATAGACCATTTGAACCATCCAACCAAAGATTGTACTCTATAATTTCCAAAATGGACGTAACCGGATGTGACAGTTCTACCAAATTGAAGCGACGGGTGTTGCATGCAAGCAGGAGATGCTTACTCTTTCTGGGCACCTGGTCTCACTCTCATATCGGGGGTTCGCTTCTTTTCATATGGTGGAGGTTTTTGTTTGTTTGCTTTGGTTCCTGTTTTATCCTGATTTTGTATGCCTTCGTTTTCTGATTTTCTGGGTTATCGATTTTGTGCTGTAAACAGGGATATGGTCATTATCCATATTTGTCATTCCATCCCCTTTTTCTGTCCGTTCGTTTGTCTGTCATACTTCAGTTTTCCAAATTTTTTCGCAATGTTATTACATATACATGTATTTCAAACATATTTTTGGTATGTGGATATTATATCTCAATGTGATACAGATCAAGTTTGAGTTTGGTTTTGATTGACCTAATTTTTTTCTACTCTACGCATTGAAATGATAAATAAAAACCTGGTCAAGGGAGGTATCAATTTCATATTATAACCTTGTTTGATCACAGAATAGGACATATGGTAGGTGTTGAATGCAGAGTGCTACGTGTAGGGAATGCTACTGTATATTTTATTTACCTCAATCCGTCTCCTCTTATCAACAGCAGAAGTTGATCTATTGGCATGGCGTTTTTTTCTGCTGTTCTGGGATAGCAAATATAGATGATAATGCTTCGTCTTTGAGCCGGAGTTTCTTCTGATCAAATCCGATGGACTTAGCGAATTCTCTGCTCACAACAAAATCTGTCTCCACGAAGTGTTTTTCACAGAGCTTGGCATGATTTAATGGAGAAAAATTCTTCCGTTTCAATTTTTCGATCCATAACTTCCAGAGACCGGGATCTTTTGGGTAGTGAAACATGGCAAGACCCTGACCTGGTCGGGTATTGCAATTAAATGCCGAACACATCACCATTTTCACCGATTTTG
Source organism: Pinctada fucata (assembly GCA_028142955.1). Classification (NCBI taxonomy): domain Eukaryota; kingdom Metazoa; phylum Mollusca; class Bivalvia; order Pterioida; family Pteriidae; genus Pinctada; species Pinctada fucata. The sequence continues at coordinate 49,092,339 of AP027110.1, read as the reverse complement.
TCGATATATCTTTCCCTGTTTACGTTTTTCCCTCTATCTTTCAAGCGGGGCCCGTCTGACGTCACGCGGCATGTTCGATAACTGTTACCAGATTTCCGTTTTTTTTTTAACCACCAATGTTTACCTTTGGATAGCTAACTACACGCGGCGAATTTAACAGTTTTAAGCGGCGTACTTTTTTTCGTTCATATCATTTATCGGAATCTTTAAATTAGTGATATATAAGTGCGATAATTTTGCGCTTGACCTTTAACTAGTTTATGAAAGCGGAAACCTTGACCTAAAAGTTTTTTGAACATCGACGGCGGGTGCGACTAGCCAACAGGGGATGCTTACTCCTCCCGGGCACCTGGTCCCACCTCTAGCTTGCTAGGGGTCCGTCGATGCTCAATTTGGTGCTCTATTGTGAGTGCTGTTGCGATTATCGTCAGGATCTTCTTTAACTCATTGGTAATTTGTACATTTCTACTTTGAAAATCGAAAATATCAGTACATGCTCTAGTGTACCGGATGAGATGTGATATGTAAATGCTGTATGACGGTTATCTTGGAACATCACCGGCAAGCCAAGGGAAATTTTCTTTGTTGAGTCCAAAATCATCCCTTTTGTCATATACACTTGTATGAATCTTTCCGTATAAAATTTTGATATTTAGGTCCAAAAACGGTGTTTCTGTATTTGAAAAGTTTGCCTTGTTAAGTGTTAATTCTTGTGGATAAATTTCATTCTTATATAATTCAAAAGTAGGAATGTCAATGGTTAGAATATCATCCAGATACCTAGAAGTATTATTGAAACATTTTAGATCAGCAAATTTTCTTTGCTTTTGAAGATTTAAGGATAGATTTTTTTTCATAAATGAGTTAAAGAAGATCCTGACGATAATCTCAACAGCACTCACAATAGAGCATAAAATTAAGCATCGACGGACCCCCAGCAAGCTAGAGGTGGGACCAGGTGCCCGGGAGGAGTAAGCATCCCCTGTTGGCTAGCCGCACCCGCCGTCGATATCCAAGCACGAAAATGACAACAATATACAAAATTCATGTACTGTCTGACGTCATGTCTATATAGAAAGTGCTATGGCGACAAGTGTAAAAAAATATCTCTGCAACAAGAGGCGCACAGTTAGTACCCATAGGAATTCCTACATCCTGCTTGTATAGATCCTCACCAAATCTAACATAAATATTGTCCAAGAGGAAGGACAAGGCATTACACAGGTCACTACATGTCCATGATTTGTATGATTGTAGTCTGTTGAGGAAAATAAACCCTTCCAGATGTACAAATGTAAGTTTTTCGCTCTCGATCAAAACACCATTCAATGAGATTAGATAATCGATCATTAATTTTGTCATAAGGAAGTGTAGTGTGCATATTAGAGAAGTATGAAGAAATCGTATTGGCTTGGAAATTTCCAAATTTCATTTTGTCAATCACATCCCCTGAATTCTTAATAGACCAAAATAATCCAATGTAGTGATACTGGTTGCTCTGATGCAATGATTTGTACATCTTCGACTCAGATTAGCTTCATCACTAAAATTTGACAGGAATGAATACAGAATGCTTTTCCCAACTGGCATTTTATCACATCACGTCTCATCCGAGGGATTAAACTTTCACTTAGGTCTTTGCCAGAAATTTGGATTTTCTGGATGCAATTTCTTCATGTATGTCTTGAAAGACGCCACTGGGAACATTGAGTCACTTGTAATGAGTTAAAGAAGATCCTGACGATAATCTCAACAGCACTCACAACAGAGCACAAAATTAAACATGGACGGAACCCTAGCAAGCTAGAGGTGGGACCAGGTGTCCGAGAGGAGTAAGCATACCCTGTTGGCTAGCCGCACCCGCCGTCGATGTTAATGAAGCATGGAAATGAAAATATATGAAATTTATGCAATGTCTGACGTTATGTCTATATAGAAAGTGCTATGGCGACAATGTCAGGGAAGTATATTCAAAACACTTACTGTCAAATCCTTCGCGGGGAACTTTTTTACGAGCTCCACACGGCAAAGGGCATAAGTGTGACACAAATGAGTTAAAGAAGATCCTGACGATAATCTCAACAGCACTCGCAACAGAGCACAAAATTAAACATGGACGGACCCCAAGCAAGCTAGAGGTGGGACCAGGTGTCAGGGAGGAGTAAGCATCCCCTGTTGGCTAGCCGCACCCGCCGTCGATGTAAATGAAGCATGGAAATGAAAATATATAAAATTCATGTACTGTCTGACGTTATGTCTATATAGAAAGTGCTATGGCGACAATGTCACGGCAAAGGGCATAAGTGTGACACAAATGAGGTAAAGAAGATCCTGATGATAATCTCAACAGAGCACAAAATCAAACATGGACGGACCCCTAGCAAGCTAGAGGTGGGACCAGGTGTCCGGGAGGAGTAAGCATCCCCTGTTGGCTAGCCGCACCCGCCGTCGATGTTAATAAAAGAAAATACTAAATTATCTTGAAATAACACAAACAAAATCCCCAAAGTAACATATAGACGTATTAGACCATTGGTATCAAGAGTTGTCAAACTTCAAATCTTTGCAAGATAAAGAAAACCAAAGCAAAACTAAAAGCGAGACAAATAAAAAAAAAAAAATCACATACCAGGGTTATCATACATTCTTGCTTGTTTGCTGGAATCATTATGTATGACATCTCCTCGATGATTTTTAGTTTGCCTTTCTCTGACAGATACATATTCTCTACCAGAAGAGTCCACACACACTGTAAAGTCCTCTTTTTGCAATTCTCTCAAATTTTCTCGGCCTCGATTACAAAAATAATCTGAAGCTGAATTCATTCAATCCTTGGTCTCTGAAGGGAAAAGATACGTAGCTTCTGACTTCAACTTCACTTACAGATACATAGACGATGTGTTGTCCATCAATAATCCAAATAGCGCGAATTACCTGAGCGGTATCTATCCTTCGGAGCTTGAAGTAAAAGAAACTACAGAGACAAATAATTCAGCATCCTATTTGGACATAATGTTGTCCTACGACACTGATGGTCACATGAACACCTCATTCTATGACAAACGTGACGACTTCAATTTCAGCATAACAAACTTTCCCTTTCTGAGTAGCAACATCCCTTCATCGCCTGCTTATGGCGTGTTCATATCTCAATTGATACGCTATTATGCCCGAGCAAGTACCAAATATACGGATTTTGTTCTGAGAGCTACGCGTCTAACATCGTCACTGAGAAAGTTTTACGGTCGATATGGGGAACTCGTCATACACTATGATGTCCCACTCTTAAAAATGGTAGATGATATTCTGTCATAGACCGTTTGAACCATCCAACCAAATATTGTACTTTATGTCTTCCGAAATGAAGTTACCGGATAGATGCAATGTTCACCTCGTTAACAAGATTTAAGCTGTCCTCTACGATTTCCCCAGTATCGTCCAGGCTTGACATTGTGGATAGGGTAGTGAGATCAGATCACAAAGATCAACAAAACAATAAACAATCCATAAAACTCATATTTCTGCAAATTTCTCATTAAAATTTCCACAAATACACATAGTGAACATAACGAAATGCTTTTCCCAACTTTCTACAGTAATTCTAATTGTATAACATCCAAAATTTCCGAAATTTGACGGAGCTCTTAAAAACACAACCGCTCTGGGTACTTAACCTTGACCTCTACCGGATATTGACAATTCTACCGAATTGAAGCGGCGGGTGTTGCATGCAAACAGGAGATGCTTACTCTTTCTGGGCACCTGGTCTCACTCTCATATCGGGAGTCCGCTTCTTTTCATGTGGTGGAGGTTTTTGTTTATTTGCTTTGGTTTCTGTTTTATCCTGATTTTGTATGCCTTCGGTTTCTGATTTTCTGAATTATCGATTTTGTGCTGTATACAGGGATATGGTCATGTACGCTAGAGCATGTACTGATATTTTGGATTTTCACAGTAGAAATATACAAATTACCAAAAAAACTTTTAGGTCAAGGTTTCCGCTTTCATAAACTAGTTAAGAGTACATTACTATGGGTATTACACAACCTGTCTTTTATGGTGATATGATAAACAAAATAAAAAGGATCAAAGGTAGGCAGCATAACCATCGAAAATGCGTCAGAATCATCAAACGCCTTTTATACCGTGGATATGATCCTAATGTCACCAGACCGACACTAGGCTTGGTACTTGACCAATCTACAGTCTTGTACAAGCGCATCCTTGAGACTTGCACTCTGACTGACTGTGACGGGCCCTGTCCAAAGTCGGCACCGGTGACCCATTGGTCTCGTCGGTTTATATGTAGTCTTTTGCGTTTGATGTTTACATGTCGTGTGTCTCTTTTCCGTCTCGTGCTGTACTCGTCTTTTGTGTCTTTGCATCGGGTGTTTTACTGTTGATGCTGCAACGGGGTCTTGTTGGAGATCTCCTCCCTTCTTCTTAAAGAAGATCCTGACGATAATCTCAACAGCACTCACAATAGAGTACTTTGTTGAGCATCGACGGACCCCTAGCAAGCTAGAGGTGGGATCAGGTGCCCGGGAGGAGTAAGCATCCCCTGTTGGCTAGCCGCACCCGCCGTCGATGTTAATGCACAATAAAGAACACAGTGTATAAAATGCATGCACTGTCTGACGTTATGTCTATATAGAAAGTGCCATAGCGACCATGTCAGGGAAATATATTCAAAACACTTACTGTCAAACCCCTCGCGGGGAACTATTTTACGAGCTCCACACGGTACGTGAATATCCGGGCTAAGTGCCATCTTTGTTTTTTGATTCCTTTTTCGTTTCATGCGAGTTGGTAGTGGATAATAATAAAGCATTCCCTACCAACCCAGCGTCCTTTTTTGTATATTATAATTACTTTTTGTTGATAATATTTTGTGCCAATTTTGAATAATGCCCATGGACAAGAGTCCGTTGAGTCCTTTCAGGACGATCATAGCCGTCAAAGAGCGGCAGGGGAGATCAAGGTAGGGATAGGGATGTCTACCATGCGATTCTAACCAGTACCCCGGGCACGGTGCATCCTCCCCCGGGTTTCCAAGACAGCAATCGTATCAGGGTCCCCAAGGGGTATCGAAGTGCGGGACATCATGAACACTGCGATTTATGACACAAGGTATTCCCTTTCCCAAAGCGCGACAGGGACAAAAATGTGCGTTTTTAAGAGGGTTCGTATGTCAATTCCCTAATATCCGGCACAAAGCGCGCTCTCATTCTCGTTAATGGCATGGAAGTCATTGCGCTTCTCGATACTGCCGCCGAGGCAACTCTGATTTCAGACAGAATGTATGATAGTCTTGACCTCAAGCCGGAGGTCACTAGCAAAAACTTTTCCAAACCGCGAATGCCAAACCTCTGTACGCAGAGAAGTAAATTTGAAACCCTTGCTCAGGACAACAAGGGCCAACTAGCCAATGACATGCTCTAGAAATTGACTTCTTGTCGAAGGTCGGTGCACATGTCGCTTGTTCTGCGGGTGTACTGCGAATCAAAGATCAACCCATTGTCCTTACTCAACCATCAGAGGCACGGTTTGCCACAAAACTCCGCGAAAACAGTCCAATGCACACTATCGCCCGCGATAAATAGTTTCCTAGTCGAGCCTTCCCACGCCCTACCCCAGGGCACCAAAGTGCTAAAACGGTCGATGCATCTGGTGTGGACGTCAAGGTGTGTATCCTTAATTTCTCCGACCGTTTTATTACCCGACAAAAAGGTGCTAGAGTCGGTGATGCGTACAGTGGTGATCGTAGTAGTTTACACACTGTTTTTCGGAAACTTCGGGCACACCTCGGAAACTTCGTTAGGAAAAACTGGTAATTCGGAAACTTCGGGCAAAATTCCGCCCTAAATTTACCGATGTTACCTAAAATTCCTAACTTTCCGAATTTCACCGGAATAACCTAAATAATTGTATTTACCCGAAATACAAAACGAGGCTGTGTGAATATTTATTATTATTGTTTATTTCTTTTAATAAATATATTAGTTCGATATTGTTTTTCATTTGAAGGCATCAAATGTACAACTGATTCTATCTGATTGTCTAACGAGCATCATTTGCACCATAAAGTGACGATAAAATTCATTTTCGTTTTCTATCATTGCAAACCACGGATCTGTAATTTTTTTACGATAAGTCGAGGTTAATTTCCTCAAATATTAGAAAATAAGATATATTCTAGGATAATTTTGATATAAAATTAGACAAGTGATCCCTCTCCTTTGCCTTTAGACGGCGTGGTCTGGGCCATCCCCCCCCCTCCCCAATCAAACACAGACATACATGTACATTTTTTAACTCACTACCGAGAAATTACATATTGCATAATTATGATAATAAAACAGCTTTATCTCTCTCTCTTTTTAATTTTATTTTTTCCCTTTTTTTAAAATGTATAGCTCTGCATTTTGTCGGATTCGGAATGTTCTAGGTCTACTTTCGGTTTCAAAACATTACTACGATCGAATTTTTGTAGCAGTAAAACTTGATGATTAATATTTCTCCCTTGATGAAATGCACGAAACAGTCAGGAATTTGATGAAGAATGATCATAGCCGTGTTACACATTGAAGAACAGACTGGTAAAATGGCTGTACTGACAGCAAGGTATCCAAGAATCTGCAAGATGTGCATGGTTGAATTGTTGGATGCATGTACATCTACTGATGAATGGTACCAAGGATGTATATAGTACGTATCAAAAACAACAACAAACATGGTCCAAACATAATGAAGGAATCGCAAACTACTGTCAGAGCCACTGCATTCAATCCAATAATCAACGATTGACGTACGGATTGCACTGGCCCAGTATTCTGGAAATTCAACGGTAGGTTAGTACACGTAGTACATGTAAAATGATCTGATGATGTATAACATCTATTTCGTTTTGTGATTCGGGCTCGGACCGTTTTATTATGCTGCTGTTGACTGATAATCCTTACTCAGGTAGGGACAATCAGTCAACGGCAGTGTAATATAACGGTTATTGTGCTACCGTTGACCGATAGTCCTTACTCGAGTAAGTCAACAGCAGTATAATATTTGACTGATAGATCGATCCTTACTCGGGTTAGGACTATCAGTAAATAGCAGCATATTAGAACGGTTTGTGCCTGAATAACAAAATTAAGAGATTATGATTTAAATCACTGTCCACCAGTCTTTATAATTACAAAAACAATTCAACCACTGGCCCGAAGACAAGCTAGACATTGAAATTGCCCCCATCTAAAACGCAGTCTTCACGAAAACTCACTAGCCCGACGCCCGTGGCTAGTAAATTTCGGCTTGGGCTAGTAAAATTTTGATCGACAGTAGCCCGACTGGCTAGTGAAATTCGGAGTGAAATGTATATCATCACGATATGGCTTGTACCAATAGTCTTGATGCACACCGGGTAAACGGATTTTACAAACCGGGCAGGATTTTACGAATCGGGCAAATTCGTTCTTGACGAATAAGGGGTGCCGTCAAAAGTACTAGTATATCTCTTTTCTTATACAGCTTGTATCAATGCGAAGACTAGATTCTTCGAGTACACATATTTCTTTATAATGTGTCTTTTGCGTTTCTTTTTACATTTTGAAATTTTTGCGTAATGACGAGATGAAATATTTTTCCTTCTACATTTTCACATAAACATGAAATATTTCCGAGCAGGGTTCTTTTGCAATTCATATTATACATGGAACTTCAAGACTGGACATCTGTAAATCTGAATCGTAAAAATATATCATGGGCAACGAAGTATTCACGAGTTAAACGGCATTCTACAGGACAGGGGTATTCGAAAATGGATTTTACGAATGCGGGCAAGTAAGGAAAATGGATTTTACGAACGCGGGCACTGGATTTTACGAACACGCTTTACAAAACACATAATTTCCCATTTTTACTGTAGTGAAAGGGAAAATAGCATTCTACACATGACTTACACGTATAACTTAATGCATAGGAAAAGAAGAGATCAACAGGAAATCTTTCAAAACAGCAAAGCGAACATTTGGGTTTGAGAGTCTGATGATCATGATAATCTTTTGAAAAAAAAATGACAATATAATTTACTTTAATACTTTATATAGTATAAATATAATATCACATCGCATATTAGGAACGAATACTCTTTTATTTAAGATTGGAATAAGCGATACTATCATACATGTGCTCCTTTTGTAACACATTTCCTGAAACCATTTCACATATATTTTGTTTTTGCTCTCATTCACAACAACTTTGGCTTGATCTTAACATTTGGCTACATGATATCTGCAACATAGATAAAAACTTAGATGCAAAAAGCATATTAATGTTTGGGATAGTAAATGATAATAATAGCAATATCAATGTCATAATTTATCTAGTGAAAAAGTACATTTTTAGACAAAAAACTCTAATCTAAAATGCCATCCCTCTCTAGAAGGTGCAAAAAAATTGATATAATATCTTATCTTAAAATTGAAAAGTATATCTTTAAGAAAAATATGAAAAATGAAATGTTTTCAGAGAAATGGGGAAAACTCTCCATACTATTAGATTAATATAAAAGTATGCAAGACGTGTGAATGGTGTATGAGTGTTGATGTCTGATGTATTGTCTATGTATTGTTTAACTGTATATAATACAAAAATACCAAAAAAAAAAAAAAAATAGATAAATAAATAAATAAAGATAATAGATAATTTTTTTTAAAGGCAGTATTATAGTTTGTCGTGTATTATATCTGTTACATTGATGAAATAAAATGGTCTTCAAGCCACCAGAAACAGATCGTAAAAATGCAAGCGATACAGAAATGCATATATATTTCAAGATGGTCGATGATGAAACTTGACGAGTCTACATTGAATAACGAGTTTATCCCGCCGATGGCTTTCTGTTTATTGCCTTTTTTCGGAAGGTATTATTTTCTTTTCCCGACAACGCCTTTTCCAATTTTTATTTTCGAGAATACCAAATAGATGTTTTTTTATGAATATGTACGAAATACCGGGAATAGTTCTTGTGAAGGCCATGTCAGAGGAGAGGTTGGCGTAAGGGGCTTTCGCCCCTTCCATCCTCCCGCCCCCAAATATTTTCGAATCGCTGGTAATATAATAATTTTCCATTCCCCCCCCCCCCCAAAAAAAAATTGCCAACTTCGATCTACAATATTTTTTTCGCTCTCGAAATAAAGATTGATTCCTATCATATCTCTCATCCCTCCTAGGATTTTTGCCCGAAGGACATTGCCGCCTCTCCCATCCACACTTGAAAAGGCTATAGGAAAAATTCTCATCAGCATTTTAGCTAGAAATTTACTTAGATGTAGACTGCTGAGTAATTGTATGTGAATTACGTTACATATGAGGGCATATGTTGATAATACAATTTTCTGACAATGAAACACGTCGTTAGTGTTCAGTATTTTGCTTTATTTGTAACTTTAGTCATTATTGTGGTCAACGAATGCATTAAATATAGATTTTCAGATATTCGTGAAGGAGAGCAGCTGTAATAAATAGTAGCGTAAACCTATTCGTGCAAATTAATCACGGAGTTTAAGTTATTGATGTTTTGCAATTATGATAGTTTAATTTAAGGGAGAACAGAGTAACACAGATTCCCCATACCAGATTTTGCTTTTAGTTAATAGTGAAAACATATAAACTACAAAATCTACAATAACTCAGAGGGAATGGCAAGAAAATAAAGACATACATTGAAAGTACCTCGTAACGTAATTTTCGAATCGAGAAATGCTGCCACCTTTTAAGCAAGATTTCACTTGTTTTATCTCTGATAGAATTTTATAGCAAGAAGACACGAATAGTACTTGAAAAAATAAAAAAAAAAATATTGCATTTAAAAGCCAAATGGTCTCAAACATTGTCATGCAGTGTATTATGATTAAGAGTGTTCACATGTATTTAGCTTTTCAAATTCATTTTTACACTGACATATTTTGACAACCACAGTCCCAATTCATAAAAACTTTAACAGAAGACCCCAAAAATTATTATGTTTAGTTTCCAATTTTTAGAATTTTCATACCTGAAAGTGCCGTAACGTGATTCACAATTTTTTTTAAAAAGTTTTATTGTCCATGAAATAATTATTTTTAACTTAACACTTCCTTGCCGATCCATTGCTCTGTAGACCTTCAAACAGGATCTGAATCTATGCTAGATCAAATTATATCACAAACTTGAATCATCTGGCACGTTTTAACATACTTGAAATAGAACATCTTACAGACAAGGAAAGCAAAGTGATTTTATACATATAGCTGCTTTATATTAGTGTATTTCTTTCTTTCTATCTTCAACATCATCTCTTGTATACATATGTGTGATTCAGTATTACTCTGTGCAATCATTGTCCTCTGTAATCAATAAAGATAGTATTACCCAAAAGTGAATTACGTAACAGAGTGTGAATTACGTTATGGCAGGAATTCTCGTCTGTTTTGGAAACTTCAGAATTATCTGATTACTATTGTTCTCAGTACACATACGTATGAGATACATTCAATCGTTGCAACTACAAACTTTATCAAATAACCTGCAAAATGAAGAATATTGTGATTAAAAAGAATGCCTACTAGCTAATCAAAGAAGTGCCTAACAATTATGCAGTCTCAAAGTCGAGAGGGCAAGGCCAAATCGTGAGAATTTGTTAAATTGTACATATTTGACATTTTAAATGGTGTTTCTGCCCACAGATTAAGTATTATCACTAGCTAGCATGTGTGAAAGTAAAATAATTATGAAGATAAATCCCATCACCTCAGGAATAGATATTTCTCTGAATTTAGTATCTACTACGTAACGTAATTCACGGTCATGTTTTTTATCTGTGTTTATTATCTGCCTCTCCGAACGTAAGGGAGCTTGATTTTAATCAAATTGTGATTGTCTTTATATAAAGGCATAAGCACCCGATTACGACATGACCATAGAAATGCACTCTGCGATTCTTATCACAGTAAAAGCAGCGTAACGTAATTCACAAAATCAGTTAATCTTTCAGAAAATGAGAAATAAAAGGATTTTTTCTGAAAATGAAACGAATGTAAAACATTCAATGAAAAACTATTTAAGTTTGCAAATAAAACACAAACACTCAAATACACATTTTTTATATTTGAGTGTTTGTGTTTTTATATGTTATCATCCCTTCCCTCTGGAAGAAATATTTCAATCTATTAAAGTTTGGTCTATTATAAGTTAGAAAAGTAATGTTATGATATTATATAATTCTAATTTTATCTCATCCTAGATCTTTAAAGATTTTGTAACGTAATTCACCGTAAAGCTTGTGACAATCGAGTTTAGTATAATTCAGGGTAAAATACTACAAAGCGTATGAAATAATCTAGATTTTTTAAAATACTGATATTACTTTTATTAAAATATGTGCTAAATATTTTGAATTTAATACATTTTCGCGTCACAGATTACCCATTTTATCATACAACTCAGTTTGTGACGTGTATTTTTTGTCAAATACAGAAAAATCCACACATATCGAGTTCAAAGGTACATATAATCATGAGGAATATGGAGGAATAGCAACTAATGCACGTAAAATGTAAAAGCAAAAAAATCTGTCAATGATTCAATGTTTCTTTCTAAAATGTATTGTGACACAGTTTTGCGTATTGTCGCAACTTAACTGATTTTGAATGACTTGTACCAAGGACTTATAAACAGATAAGTCCTTGCTTGTCCGACACCAGAACGCCACTTGGTACTCTATTGTGAGTGCTGTTGAGATTATCGTCAGGATCTTCTTTAACTCATTGGAGTAAAAAAAGTTGTATTATTGATACACACTTGGTTAAAATGATATTCTGAATCTCGTGTGTGTAAGGGGGGGGGGGGGGGGGGGGGAGGGGCGAGGGTGTTCAATGTTGAAAATAAAAATTCAATTTCCAATTGAGATGCAACCTGACAGCATAACTTAAATTATTATTATCATCAGTTACTGTCGAAATATTCTTGAATTTTGAAATAATCCTCTTCAAGATCCTTCAACAAAACGACCAAGAGGGTTTCGGTCTAGCCAGACACTTCTGCTTTAAAAGATTGATGACTTAGATATTAAATCTGTCAACACGTGACTCTACGAAAGGAAAATTTATAAGATTTTTTTTCTTTTTTACGAATTGCTCCAGAGTCTTATGAAAATGGATATTTTACACCAGGCGAGTTCTATAGTACATGTGGTAGGGAGAAAATTCTCAAGTCATGTTAGAATTGAAAATATACCCTGATGTCTGTGATGAAAATGATGAAAATGTTGAACGTTTACGATAGACGGACGGTCGGACACGGACGGGGCGTTATGACAATAGCTCACTTGAGCTTCGCTCAGGTGAGCTTAAAGTTAGTAATTTCACATAGTATTTCATATAAAGAATAAGTGTCTTAATTTGTGTTTTGTTACTGGTATGCAACACACAGTAAGTGCATTTATCGTACATGTAATGCGCATGTTCCTTTAGATCTTATGCATTGTGACGTCACGAGTGTTAACATACGAAATGCAGTTACATTCGTTGTGCATATACATGTATTTTAGAACAATATTTAGAACTGAACAATGATGCGTAAGATATAATACTATATAAATTTACAGTATACAAAATTCAACTCTTCAGCAAAAAGGATAAAGATAAAATTTTCTAACAAGGAGCAACTCCTCCCCGAATATAAATTTGACCGTTACTATTAAAAATACGAACGTATTCTAGTGTTTCCTTGATGCTTAAAAACGGCTACTAAGCTATTATACATGCAACTTACGGAGTGATATTTCAAAATAGGCTTTACATTCAAATAATACTTTTACTGGGTACTGAAATTCGTCCGCGATGGAATGTCAGCGTTCTGTACCAAATTGTATATTTCTATATAGGTATGAAACATAATATACATATTATACATAATATAGTTTGTCTAAGATTCATAGAGAGTAAATAAAGTTATTTGTTAAGTTTTAATTCATAAATTAAAACGCATAGGAACCATTATGTATCGAATTAATTGAGTTATACAGATTGTGTTCGTAAAATCCAATGTTTGACAAGTGACCGTGTTCGTAAAATCCAATGCCCGGGTTCGTAAAATCCTTTTCATTGTACCCCATCACACTTGCTAATTAATTATCTGCATGATCCTGATAAACAGAACAATCCATCAGTTCGAAATATATCTATAAATATTTTTTCTAGATTGTGAACCCTAGAAATCACGAGGCATCATTTTGATTCAAAAGAAAATTGCATTTTTGTGATAAAAGATTAGCGAAAGAAAAGAAATTCTGGTTAAAAATCGAAGATGTGCGATAATATCAAGCCATGGATACTTCAACTGATAATAGAAATATGGATAGATCATTAATCTTGGTAGGCATTGCCTCAATTGCTTACTTTTGCCCTTTAATACTATCTCCCCAACAGTTTCAACTTCGCATATCAGCTACTTTATCTGCCCGATTCGTAAAATCCTTGCCCGATTCGTAAAATCCTGCCCGGTTCGTAAAATCCGTTTACCCGGTGTGTGATGGATCGTACGCTTTCGGTAATCCTCACTTTAATATGACGACTTTGAAACTTTTAATGGACACGGATAACTGAACGCGAAGTATGAATGCGTTTGAGTTACAGTTACTGAAGCAAGTGCAAGCTAAGAAGCGTAAAACAGACATCGAGGGCTCAGGGAACCAAATCAATAAGCACAAGAAGTATGAATTAAAACGCTATCGTAATTTTGTAGACAGATGGTGCGAGGACGTCCATGGCTTATAAACGAAATTGACAAAATGTTTTGAACTTGGTGCCGTGATAACAAAGTCGACTCTAATTTTGTTACGGGAACGGGAAATTTTAAATTAGAAACAGTGAAGCAGCATGAAGCCACAAAGTGGCATATGTATTATGCAGCAAAGTATGCAAAAGTCAGAATGGCATAATAATCAATTGATAGAAAGATTTTCAAATGAAGTGGAATATGAAATTGAGAGAGAATTTGATTAAATATACGTATCACATTAATGTAATCAATTTTTGTTCGTTTTGTTTTTGGCTAGTAAAAATTAGTTCGGGCTAGTAAAATGGTCAAGTCCACTAGCCCTACTGGCTAGTGGATTAAAACAGTTTTCGTGAAGACTGAAAACGTATTTGGCTTGATTGCAAAGCAATTCCAGTCTATAAATTGACCATGTCTGCCTACTTGTCTATCCGTCTGTCTGTCATCCATTGTCAACATTTCGGTTAAAGTTTCTGGTTAAAGCAAAATCTAAGAAACTTTACCTTGAACTTTGACGTAGTTAAAAAGATTTTGGTTGAAGTTTCTAGTTAAAGCAAAATCTAAGGATATTTATGCAGTAGAAACTTTATGTTATACATGTAGGTTGTAGGGCTGAGGGGTTTTATCGTGGTACCGGTATATTGCGATACGAGGCTTCGCAATACGTACCACGGTATTTGTTTTCAAAAACCGGTTTTTGACGGTATTTTTATATTCATATTTTCATGTTGTTTCTTTGAAAATAATTAGCGAATGCGAATTACTACTCAAAATACATCAATAGCTAGGGTCATTTAAATTGTACAATTTTCTGACTAGCCATTTTTAAACAAGGCGAAGTGTCCGTACTATGCTACACAGCCTGACACTTGTTTGACCTTACGTCAAAACACTGCACAGGTCAAAGACAAAAGTAAATAATCATTTATTTTGTTATACAAATTTTCAAGAAAAACTTGAACATATTAGCTCGATTCTTAGCAAGTATCTAGTTCATGATTGGCAGATTGTTAAAAGTACATCGTTGTTGTGTTTGAAATTCACGGATGTGAGCCTTTCCTCTCATTTAATCAATTAGAGTAGTAAGTTTTTGAGTGACTTTTTGCACTGTCTGTATGTCCACGAGTGTCTGCCATTGTCCTAGCAGGCAGAATTATCACATTCTTGCGACACACAGCAAGTTTGTGTTAACGCGCATTACATGTACGATAATAAATGCACTTGCTGTGTGTTGCATACCCGTAACAAGACACAAATTATGACACTTATTATCTATATGGAAACATTTTCAGATTTTTTAAGTAAAATTTTGAAAGCAAAATTGAAGTAGGAAAATGAAGTAGGAAAATGAAGTAGGAAAATGAAAAAGAGAAGGAATATCAATGTTATAAAATATTGCAATATATCGCAATATTTTCCTAAATATCGCAATATATCGCAATATAAATTTGACCTGCGACACTCAGCCCTAGTAGGTTGCCTTTGACAAGACCTTTCGATTTATCTCGTAATATTTGACCTAGTGACCTTGACCTAGTTAATGATTTTGCTTAAGTTTCTAATTGAACCAAAATCTCAGAAGCTATATACATAGTAGAAACATAATATTATACTTATTGGTTGCCTCTGATAAATCCTTTCAATTTATGCAGTAACATTTGACCTGACCTTGACCCAGTTAGTGACAAAAACTTACTTTGCAATCCAGCCACACTGTCTTTAGCAGTGTTTTATTTGTTTATAAATATAATTGCATTATTACATTCCTATGTGACAGGCGGAATGGAAAATGTGGCCGGTCCGGGAATCGAACCCGAGACCTCACCGGCCACACCTATACCATATAAACATATAATTTACGACTATTAAAGTGAGAACTATACAAGGATATCTATATGGTAATGATAGGAATTTACCTTTATGATTTATTGTTTGATGATGTGATTTAGATGTTTGTTATCATCACATTTTGTTTCTATTTCATTTAAAAGTTGAACTTGTTTTATTTCAGGATAATGAGAGTCAACACATACAACATGGTCAAACTGAAGTGAGTGATCATCGATTGGTGTGGCATAGCTTCCTTCCTTCATAATTTGTGTATCTTGGAACCAGAATCAAGACAAGATGAAGAAAAATTAACATATTTATATGGCATGTAATACATGAATATGGAATGGCAAAAACATGTGGTTTCTGATTTACTCAGATTGAGAAATTTAATGTCGCCATATAAAAATCACTTTGTTAGGCTGTTTGTTCATCTGTCTCTGACTGTGTGACTGTTTGTCAGTCTGTCACATATTTGTCTGTAACTTACTTGATATACATCAAACATTTTTTTTAAACTTGCAGAGATAGTAAAGCATGATGAGACTCAGCAGGTCAAGGTCACTTTCAAGGTCAAAGATCATTACGAAGCATTTTTAGTTAAAAAATTTTAAAATTTCATTTATTTTTCATCAAAAGGTTTTGAAACATTGTATAATTCAAGAAATCGGCATGTGATATATTAGGGCAGGAACAATACTGCACCCAGCCGATCCGATACGTATCATGATACCTGATATCAGATATGATATGTATCGCAATACTAAGTAAATTGATAAAACCTTCTCAAAATCCTATTTGATACTACATTTTTTGTGTATTTATATTCATCATATATAAGTAGCTTTTTTTCATTCAACAGGTTATATGTATTCAATACTAGCTTTCTGACCAGAATTTTCCCAATTCTATAACATGTACTTCATAAACGAGGAAACCAAATGTTTACCTCACCAATCTTGTGCTGTACTTGGCATTTCTAACTTAATCCACTTCCCCGTAGCCATATTTCACTTTCTCCGAATGTTACATGTACTTTCATTTTCTCTGAAAGTAATTTTTGTTTTTGGCGTGGGGGACAAAAATCCAGAAAATTCAATAAATATTTTTTTTGTAAATTTTAACTTTGGTGTGTTTGGATATATCGATACTTGGATCTCGAAAAAAAAATATTGTGATGCATTGATGAATCATAGTATTGTATCATCCCTTTGATATATGTCACAGGTTTTTAGATCATGTGTCACATAGTAATGAACTTAAGTGAAAAGGGAGGGGGATGTTCATTGAAGATACATGATCATATATGTATGGCTACATTATCTATAGCTAATTGATATGCATCAGAATGAAGTATGTTAAGAGGCTATAGTCTAGCTCAAGGTCATTTTCAAGGTCAAGGCAATGTTTTAGGGTCAAACATGTGACAGGTGACATACCTGTTCTTGAACCGTGTTATTTTTGTACTCAAATGTAGACAGTAATTTACCATCTACTGCCATTCACACTGGCTGTCTTTTGACAGTTACAGTTGTAAGTTTATTATTGTAAGATTGATAGTATTCTACATGTTCTTCATCAGTTGCAAGAAAGGAAATAAATTGCAAACTAAAACTGGGTTTTGGTATCTAATTTTAATTTTTTTAGCTATACCTTGTTGACCTAGAAGGTGTTGAATATTGACCCACATTATACTTGAGCTAAATAAGCTATAATAATTACAATTACAATGAAATTGAAAGGGTTAAAAATCTTTGCAAAAATGTATATACATAAACATGTCAGCACAAAATGCAAAAAAATTACCAACTTAGCACTTACAGAAGTTGGATCAGCCAAAGGTCTATAGATCATATTTATATACAGTCATGTAAATTTATATTGATGATGTGATTAGAATCATTAGATCACTTATTTGAATATCAGTTTATACATGATCATGCTCATCAGTTCATTATGTTACACTTCCTTTTGATTTCTACTTTACACTGCAAAGCAAATACAACATGCATATATGCCGAAAACTTTATTCAATGTCTGTTATTCAGTATATGTCAAGGTTAACTTCAAAATCAAAGTCGCATATTGAGGGTCAATCTGCAACGAGCAACTTGCCCTTTCCTTGAACAAATCAGTTTCCGGTCCTCCTGGTTATCAATTTTATTGTGTTGTTTGCAGAATTGTTACGTATACGTAGCACTCGAGGGTTTTTTAATGACCTGATTCTAGATCAGAGGTCAAGGTAACAATAGACTTTCTTGGCAAAACTTTGTGACAAATTTTTTCCCCTCTACATGGTTTTCAAAAACATTTAACATAATTATCTCTTAGGACCCAAGGGTGTATTATGCTCTTAAATAAAGGTAAGAGGTCAAGGTCATAATATACTTTTTTATGAAACTGTGTAGAAAATTCAGTATGAATACTTTGAATGAATAGTTGGGTATAATTTATTCCTTTAAGACAGATCTTGCATAGGAGTATTTACCTCAAGATTGCAGACAATCACAGGTTTTCGGACAGAGTCCGGCAACATATTTGTATCTCGGGACTTGTAAAAAAAATATAAATAGTGTGTGACGGTAATGTTATCGTGCTTGGTTAGCCCAGTTGCTAAGAGCGTCTGCCTCCATAGCAGAAGGTCTCGGGTTTGATTCCCGGACCGGCCACATGCACATGCAAAAAGCTGTCATAAGATTGAGAACACCTTAGAAAGAATTTGTTAGATATAGAGTTGTACATGTAATGGTAGGTAGACAAGAATTTTAACAGATTGGTCTAACAAATTATAAAATTTTGAGAAGGACAAAGGAACCCCAAATGATTTTTATGAGGGGAGGGGTAGGAAGACTGCACCCTCCCCAAGAAAAATGTCCAGAAAGTTTGCACCTCCCCAAAAAGAATCTAGCCCTAAGGGTCTGCTGAATTGTCTTTGGTCATGCATCCGCTACAGAACAGGAAAAAAATCGGGCCCTGATCGAGGGTCTCCATAAAAAACAACAACAAAACCCTCCACGCCTCTCCATTGTACAAAATGCTGTTATTTTTAAAAGCCACGACAGGGACGTATTATATACGTCCCCGGCTAAGGACAGCTGAAATAAATAAAAAAAAAAACAAACAAAAAAAAAAAAAAAACAAAAAAACACTCACACACACACCATGAGGAATTATTAAAATAAAACGCACATAGAACTTGCCTGAAATTGCAAACAAGTTCGATCATTAGCTCGGTTTATAGTCGGTACACAGTGTAAAATCGGCTTTTTTATGAAGGAATATTATATATTACTTATTGTCTTTTGAAATAACATTACTTTTCTCAATTTGAAATTTAAAAATCTCTAAGAATTTTTGAAAATGCCGAAAACTACTGCGAAAAGTACAACTTCGTCGATCAGAGGAAATTCGAATTGTTTTATATTCAACGATCTTTTCTTAGATGAGATATTTTCTTTAGTTTAACGATCTTTTCTTATAATACTTTTCTAATATCGAATCTTTTCTTTCTTTCTTTTTTCATTTATTGTACACAGGTGGCCGAAGCAAGGTTTTTTTAATGACGTGTCCCTCTTTCCATTTAATCAGCTTTCATATAGAATCTGTGGAAAATCGTTGTATATAGCTGATTAAATGTAGCGAGGGAAGGGGGGGGGGGGGGTGGATTTTGATGGCAGAATGATTTCATTGAAATAAAAAAAAAATCTGGCTACGGCCCCCTGTGACTTATTCAATAACAAATTTGACCGATGTATGTGCGAATTAATCTAGACAATCAGGGGAGGGGAAGAGTTATAACAGCATGAGCGTATTTATTTAAGAAAAAAAGGTCCCTAGTATTGCAAATTGCCAATAAAATGGTATATGACTAAGTTTGGAAATATTCAAGGGATATAACCCCCCCCCCCTTCTCAATTACACCCCAGCCCGAACACATGTTGCATTCCTTTTGTTTACATAATGGAAATTTCGTTTTGTTGAAATCAATCTTAAAACTACCATTACCCCGAAAAACCCGAAATATAACGCTTTTTCCTAAAAAACCTAACTAAAATACCTAACTTTCACGGTTTACCCTAAATTTCCTACCGAATTTTGATAATTCGGAAACTTCGGTCAAAGCGGTAATTTTCGTAAAGTTAGGATTCGGAAACTTAGGTAGGATTTTTCCGAAATTCGGAAACTTAGGTTAAGCCTCGGAAACTCCGGTAAAAGTGTGTAATCTCCCGCGATCACCACTGTACTAGTTCAAGGAGCTTGAGCCCGCCACAATTAATACTGTCAGGTCATCTGAGATACCACGTAAGCCCCCCCCCCCCCCCCCCCCCTCGTAGAGCAAGTCCGGAAATCTGCACCCCAAGAGGTGCGGGACACTGTAGGGTTAGGCTTACATGTCTTTCAAATTGGACGCAGCCTCGCAACCCAAACACACGACATGAAAGCCGTCATGGACCAAGTCGTCGCTGAGCTGGAGGCGCATCAGCTAGTCTTTCGGAGCAAACTCCTAGGCTTGCCAATATTCCCATGGATCCCTCAAGTGTACCAACGATTACAGCCGAGGTCATTCCATGAAGTCCTGAAAGCTTTGGCCTTCGTATCAGCTGTCTGCCTGCTGCAGAACCACTGGTACGTCAACTTCTGACACATTTTTCAGTACAAGAACACTATGTCCATAGACCAGAAGGACCTTCAGAGCAGGAACATCGTGTCTGCTTTCCTTCTGAAGGGAGTGGTGGGAGACAAATTGTATAGAGTACATGACGACATCAGGTACCAGCTGCAGCAGGAAGAAAAGAAAATTGCACATGAGGAGGACGAGGAGGAGAACCACGAACAAGCCCCACCCGTTGATACCATTCCAGACCAACAAGACGATGAGGGGATAAAGGATGTCATCCATTCACCGTGCAAACATGTCCCAGCAAGAAGTGGCAGAACGTGGACAAAGGAAGAGACAAACATACTGTCAGATATGCTGAGGGCAAGATCACATGTCCGGAAACCACAGGTGGGATGGACGCACGCACGGACAAGTGCATCACTATATACCCCGACCATTATATGGCGGGGGTATAAATATTAGAGAGCGGTATTATCCAGCCCTCAAATTCAGAATGTGCCTATGTGCCTGTTTTGGTGCGTAAGAAAGACGGGAAGATGCGTTGATGCATAGACTACCGCAAACTAAACAATGTCACCGTAAAGACCCTACACCTTTCCCCTCATTGAGGAATGTATGGACTCGCTCGCCGGAAACATCTGGTTCTCGAAACTAGATGCGAACCTCGCCTATTCAACGTTTGAATGTTAAGTGATAGGGTTTCCATATTTCACATGTGAATTCCATGTCACAAGATTTTTCCATTAATACCAACATTTTTTAACCCAGTGACTCTGACCTTGACCTTTCACATACTTAACAGAAAATGAAGTTTATACTAACAAAAGATGCCACCGAGGGCATCCGTGTTTCACGAACACACTAGGCTTTATTTTTTATTTTTTTTTCAATACAAAAATCACACAAGTTTTACAATCAAAGATAATTTTTTTTTCACCACAAAACCAAGATAATCGATTAAGTATAGAATTATTGTAAATACTAGATGTCACATTGTGCAATATGTGTATAAATTGTATTTGATATAGCTTCCTAATTCGCCGACCCTTTCACAGATATCATCTTGGAGTGACGAAAATACAGAGAATAGCCTACATAACCTGAATAGAGCTGTAGAAACACTATGTAATGGGAATATGAGTCCAATCAATTAGGTTTAGGGTGACAAGAGATTTAGACGAACTTCAGCCTTCAAGTATGAGAACATTGAAAAGGAAAGCATCAGAAGTTGTGAATCTTGTTTTAGACAGTAAAATATTATGTGTTAATGATAGAAAATAATCACACATGTAGTTCATTTATATCAAAAATATTTTAAAAGAATTTAAAAAAAAAAAGAGAGAGAGAATGACAATGACATACTGATCATGCTAGTGCAGTTGTCATTTGTCAGTTACATGTATAATTCTATACAGTTTTTGTTTAGTTTTTGTTTTAGATTTGAATAGGCACTTTCTTACTCCATTAAGATATGGATCCTGTTTAAATAAGTACTTATATGGTACCGGATCCATCGGATGTGTCCAAAATAAATGAAATTAATAACGAGAAGATAAAACATGATTGAAAAGAATTAAAATAACATAGTGACATAAAGTAAATTGCATTTTTAATTTTCTATTGTAATCAGAAATTGCACCTGGACAGGGAGACAAATTACTGAGGTTGATCAACTAAGAGAAGGCTAAAGCTGAACCAGATAATACAGAAAAAATCATCATCAATCTATACAAGGAGAGCACTGACAGAAACATCCAGAAACAACTATTATCTATAATTGCATGTTCTCACATTAAGGCACCTGATCTTGCTTCCTTGATCAAGTTCATTTTTATCCCATATACATGATATAGAGATACTCTATAATTTCATTTTCTCCTCTTTCACAACTTGTCATGCTGTGAGATCTTTAATTTTTGCAGTCTTGTCCACGAAGGTGTTAAAGCAAAACTTTCTCACATTCTGGGGATAACTTGTACCATAAATGTGCATTTCTATGGAAATAGTTTAAACTTTAAAGAAAGGAGGGGATCTCCAACAACACAAGGTTGAAGCACCCACAGCAAAATCCCAAAACACCCATGCAAAAAACACAGAACAGATACCCACAGAAAGAGACGCAAAAGGGACAAGGAACACCAGCTCACAACATAGAAACATGAAACACAAAAGACTACACATAAACCAACGAGACCAATGGGCAACCGGTGCCGACTTAGGACGGCCATCTGCCACGTAAATAGCAGACGGTGTGGTTATCCTGGATTACGTGCGCACAACCCTCCCACTATTCCGATTTCCCAGAGGTCTCGAAGAACGCACAATTATGGTGTAAAACAACCTCCTCACTGTAAGGTGACCACATACAAACAAGACCGTAAAACACAGGGGTCCAAGCAACACAGATGAATATGTAAATGGATATAAAAAGAGGACGTTTAAAGTTTTTCTTTTCAGAATTAGTGTCTGATAAGTGTGGCACGAATGACTGAGACATAATTCAAGCAATCAATAGTAAGTGCACCGAAATGAGGAGCCAGGCCAAAACAAAGCCGACAGCAAAAAAAGTGGTAAATCTTTGTGTAAATAATTTCATATAGAGCACAAGTCAGGGCCAGCACTCTAGGTGAACAAAACTCCCTGACTTTTCCCTGACCAATTCATGTTTTTCACTTACCAAAACTGCCAAATATTCAAACGGCCTCCTGACCTGCCAATTAACCATCAAATCTGCCCTATTTTTGACATATATGTAAAGACTATAGGAGAACTATATGTCACCTATCACAGATCCCTATATATAACATACATTTTTTTCTTAAGGGTACCGAGATATGGTCATTATCCATGTTAAACGTCTTCAAATTGAATAGCATCATTTAGGAACAGATGAATTGGCAGCATGGACCAGACCTACAAGACCTACAAGTTTGGGATAATTAACCCTCGTCAGTGATCCTCAAATCTTAACAATGTAATATGCCAAAAAAGTATGAAATGTTAATTTTTTTTTTAATTTAAGCATGAAAGTAAAGTATGAAATGCAAAACGTGTTTAACGTTACTATATCGAAAAAGCGTACAGAAAGACGTAGCAGGGTGACTGGGATATCATGCTACAGGATCCACGTTTTAGAAATATCAAGAAATTTTGATCACAGAAATGTTTAAACGTCTTCAACTTGAATAGCATCATTTAGGAACAGATAAACTGGCAGCATGGACAAGACATGCACGTTTCGGGTACTTAAGCCATATTTGTCATTCTTACAACAGATCCTCCCCAAATATGAATATTTTGATACTCCATAATTAAGCATGCCGTTTGACACCTTCGCCAGAATCAGGTGTTGATCTGGGACTTCTTTTGGGTATCTGGTGGCAGTGAACAGACCTTTTCCAAAGCTAAAATAAACTTCAGCACTTATCTAAAGTGAGCAATACACCCGACTGTATCATAATTCATTGTGGAGGAAATAATATTGGTAATATTTGTATTAGGAATTTAAGACTCATTTTTGGCATCCTTTCACGATTTCTAGCATGCTCATTTCCTCAACGCCCTGTTGATTTGGTCTTAGGCATTGTCGCGCCTACAATGGCGTAATACACACTCATTGAAATTCCCCCTCATGGAAAAAACAAGAATAAGGTTAAACCGCAACTTTCACTTTTGCCCCTTCGGGTCATATCATTAAGCATCCGCAATTAGCATCAGACGGAATACACTTATCATAGCGTGGCAACGAATTCTTCATAGAAAACATTCGCTCTAAATCCAAATCCCAAGTGTCTAAACCGCTCATTTCCAACACCCCCTTCCCCGCAATCCTATTAAATGGCCCGTACACACATTTTACTTCCACCTACTATAATGTCCCTGGCCCCTCTCGCTCCCATCCTAACGTCCCCAACCCACATTTTCCTCACATCCCATCAAACCTTAGGGTCAGTGCGATAAAATAGGGTCGGTGAGCTATATAGCTATTTAATGATGTTCTGAGAAGGCAACGTTATTACCTATTACATGTGGTGGAACTAGAGTGCAAACTGAACATAATCGTACGAAAAGCGTCCTATAAAGAGTCCGGTTTGACATTGGTGTAACAAAAATTACAAGCAAAACTTCTGATAAATTGAATATCCTCCCCAAACCTCTCGGGGAAAAGGTACATATATTTAGTTATTTTGTCCTGTGCACTACACGTACTTTGATAAATGAGAAATAAAGACTCCAGGGATAAAAACATTTAAAAAATTTGTCCATTAATATTCTTTGAACAATGAAGACATTACAAGAAAAACTATTTTCAAAGATCTTAAATTGCATATATTCATTTTACAATGGCGACGAGGATTAAAATTAAATTGAACATTCCTTTTTTATGGCAGAAGAACTGTCCTATTTCCACAAACCAAAGTCCACATAGAGGGTGCAGAGGGCTTTAATGGGTACAACGCCTGAAAAACTTCATCGGGATGGAGACGAGCGTTAATATTACATTACGCTAGGGAAGGGGTCTATGACACTGTTGGAGAATCCTCCCTTCCCTCACAGATCAGGGAAATGACGAGAAATACGATCAAGCAAAGGAAAAGAGAAATGACGATACGATCAATCAGATAATACTTTGATCCCAAATTTATCAAGGAGTACGAGATGTGTATTTTGTAAATCACACCAGATTTCGAAAGAAGGGAGGGGATCTTCAACAAGACCCTGTTGCAGCACCAACAGCAAAATACCCGATGCCAAAAACACAAAAGACGAGCATACGACATGTTGACATCAAACACATAAATCGACGAGACCAATGGGCAACCGGTGCCGACTTTCGACGGCCAATTGCTACGCAAGCAGCAAATGGTATGGTTATCCTGGACTACGTGCGCACTACCCTCTCACTTCTCCAATTACCAAGAGGTCTCGAAGGAGGTACAATTTTGGTGTAAAACAACATCCTCACTGTAAGATGATCTCACATAAACAAGACCGCAAAACGTTGGGACCCCAGCAACACAGTTGAGTATGTAATTGAATATAGAAAGAGGGCGTGCGTAATACAGTCCGTGTCTGACGGCTGTAACGAGCTCATGTATTTAATCACCCGATGAGTCCGACTGACATTCAAAGAGGACAGGTGGTCGGGGCCCTGTCTTCTCTAAAGAGGTTTGGATAAGGCCCGTCATGGAGTCCCGTCGTCACAGTGCAAGACTCAAGGATGCGCTGTTCCAAGACTGTAGATTGGTCAAGTACCAAGCCTAGTGTCCGTCTTGTGACAATAGGATCACATCCGCGGTTTAAAGGGCGTTTGATTATTCTGACGCATTTTCGATGGTTATGCTCTCTACCTTTGGTCCTTCTAATTTTGTTTATCATATCACCACAAAAGACAGGTTGTGTAATACCAAAAGTAATGTACTCTGTTGCTTGTATAGATCTGAGTTTTAAAAGAAGTTGACTGTTATTTTTGTAAAATTTCCAGAAAGTCTGAACTAGTTTATGGAAGCGGAAAACTTGACCTAAAAGTTTTTTGGTAATTTTTAGATTTCTACTGTGAAATCCAAATTTCCGTACATGCTCTAGAGTATGGTGTTTCTGTATTTGTACCGTTTGCCTTGTTAAGTGTTAATTCTTGTGGATAAATTTCATTCTTATATAATTCAAAAGCAGGATTGTCAATGACAAATATGGATAATGACCATATCCCAGTTTACAGCACAAAATCGATAACCCAGAAAATCAGAAACAGAAGGCATACAAAATCAGGATAAAACAGGAACCAAAGCAAACAAAAACCTCCACCATATGAAAAGAAGCGAACTCCTGATATGAGAGTGAGACCAGGTGCCCAGGAAGAGTAAGCATCTCCTGCTTGCATGCAACACCCGTCGCTTCAATTCGGTAGAACTGTCACATCCGGTTACTTCCATGTTGGAAGATATAGAGTACAATCTTTGGTTGGATGGTTCAAATGGTCTATGACAGAACATCATCCACCATTCTGGAAAGTGGGGCATCATAGTGTATGACGAGTTCCCCATATCGACCGTAGAACTTCCTCAGTGACGATGATAGTCGGTCACAAACATATCCCTGACTGAGAAGCTTATCTGAAAGACGCCTAGCTCTCAGAAAAAAATCCGTTTATTTGGTACTTGCTCTGGCATAGCGTATCAACCGAGATATGAACACGCCATAAGCAGGCGATGAAGGGATGTTGCTACTCAGAAAAGGGAAGCTTGTAATGCTGAAATTGAAGTCGTCACGTTTGTCATAGAGTGAGGTTGTTCATGTGACCATCAGTGTCGTAGGACAACATTATGTCCAAATAGGATGCTGAATTATTTGTCTCTGTAGTTTCTTTCACTTCAAGCTCCTAAGGATAGATACTGCTCAGGTTATCCGCGAATTTTGGATTATTGATGGACAATACATCGTCTATGTATCTGTAAGTGAAGTGGAAGTCAGAAGCGAAGTATCTTTTCCCTTCAGAGACCAAAGATTGAATGAATTCAGCTTCGCACGAGTAAAGGAAAATGTCGGCAAGGAGTGGGGCACAATTGGTCCCAATTGGAATTCCGACAATTCGCTGGAAGACCTTTCCTCCAAACACCACAAAAATGTTGTCGATCAGAAAGTTTAACATCTGAATAATGTCTGTTTCAGTGTACTTATTCTCAGAATCGGACTTTTCTTTTACAAAGTAGGTTTTGTCACAGTTTACAACAATACTTGTTGCATGCAAGCAGGAGATGCTTACTCTTCCTGGGCACCTGGTCTCACTCTCATATCGGGAGTTCGCTTCTTTTCATATGGTGGAGGTTTTTGTTTTTGTTTGCTTTGGTTCCTGTTTTATCCTGATTTTGTATGCCTTCGCTTTCTGATTTTCTGAATTATCGATTTTGTACTGTAGACAGGGATATGGTCATTATCCTTATTTGTCATTGTATTTGCGATTACCGTTCTTACTTGTAAAAGCATTACTTATAATTTTTGCGAGTCTTTCTTTCAATTTGTAGAATGTGGAATTGTAGTGTAATGTGTCGAAAAATCGAAGGCTTTGATCTAATGGACTCTACCAAAATGAGTGGATTTCAGATGTTCTAAAAGTTCCTTCGAATTCTTTAAAATCCACATCTGGTTGATACCACTGCAAGAATATACTGTGGAACAATATTTTTGAAGCCCAGATTTAATTTCAGATAAAACTTTGGTGAGTAAGATCGATACAGATTTGGTAGAACATTTTGAGGAACCAGCGATGAAACGTTGTTTGTACGGATTCTTATGCATTTTAGGTATGCAGTATAAGTATGGTAAATCTAAATCTAAATTGGTAGTGTCGAAGCCAAAGGAAGCAAGAGCTGATTTGTGGTTATCTATTATTTCAGAGGCAGAAAGGTTTGTTGGGATGTAAGTGGGATTTCCAGGTGTCGAATTTAAACCCAACTCTTTAACTAGACTGTCGAAATAGTGCTTTTTGCAAGTAAATGTGTAATTATTTGAGGCTTTGTCCGCTGGTGTGATGACATAACGTTCTTGGAGGTAGGTAAGCTCTTTGATAACATCAGGGTCTTTAAATATAGACACGAATCTGGTGTTCACAGTTGATTTTAATCGGTTAATTCTAGATAAAAGTAACCCTCTGATTGATTTTATCCATTCGGAAAGGGTGTCGAGCTGTACATCCTTTCTTTGCCCAACGTCTTGCATATTCCTCACAAGAGTCCATGATAATTTTGACATTTTTGTTCCATGTAAAGGAAATAGTTAGAATATAATGAAGATACCAAGAAGTATTATTAAAACATATGTGAATTCGATGACAACGACGGCGAATTAAAATCTTGAGTAATACAGAGCTGTACCTCTACGAAACTAAGAAGGAAGGGACATAGATTAATGAGGACATAACTTTATCAAAACGGCAATGGCACTTGAACTACCGAAGAAGCAAGCATACGGAATCGAAAGCAAATTTGCATCTTATTAAACAATGTCATTCCTAAAAAGATATCTTCTTTCAAAAATTGTTTTTATTTGATATGTGAGAGGGCTTGTTTTGTTTGTATGACCAAACTATAATTCTAGAGATAACTTTCATACTGAAACTGATTTTGACTTTAATAACATTAACATCGACGGCGGGAGCGGCTAGCCAACAGGGGATGCTTACTCCTCCGTGACACCTGATCCCACCTCTAGTTTGCTAGGGGTCCTTCGATGCTCAACATGGTGCTCTATTGTGAGTGCTGTTGAGATTATCGTCAGGATCTTTTTTATCTTATTACATTTCACATATTTATTCTTTGAATCATTCATTTGGTATCCAGTTTTGATGTTGTGGCCCCTTAATTTACTACATGTTACTTGTTGAAAATCACTTCGGCTGGAAGAATGTAATATCCAAAAACACATGTCTGGTGCATATTAGTTGGTTTGATGTAGTAGTTTGAAATTTTTCCCAGGAAGGTAAAGTCGAACACTTCCGTATTATTGCAAAAACACAAAAGAAACATGTATTTCCTTAAAGTATTTTTTTTTTGCGTTTCAAACATCCTTATTTTTTTTTTGGTTCCTGTTGGTTCCTGTTTTGTCCTGATTTTGTATGCCTTCGGTTTCTGATTTTCTGAATTATCGATTTTGTGCTGTATAAAGGGATATGGTCATTATCCATTTTTGTCATCAATCTGCGTTTCGCGGTCTTGATTGTGTGGTGTTCTCTTACAATGAGGAGGTTGTTTTACACCACATTTGTACGTTCTTCGAGATCTGTGGGTATTTGGAGAAGTGAGAGGGTTGTGCGCACGTAATCCAGGATAACCACACCATTTACTACTTGCGTGACAAATGACCGTCGAAAGTCGGCACCGGTTGCCCATTGGTCTCGTCGGTTTATGTGTAGTCTTTTGTGTTTGATGTTTACATGTCGTGCGTCTCTTTTCCGTCTCGTGCTGTACTCGTCTTTTGTGTTTTTGCATCGGGGTGTTTTGCTGTTGATGCTGCAACGGGGTCTTGTTGGAGATCTCCTTCCTTTTTTGGAATCTGGTTTCGGCTTTTTGTGTTTGATTTTCATTCACTACATCGTAAACATGATGTATATGTGCATTTATAAATTCATTGATATTGTTGTATTTTGATGTAAATTATACTGTACTGACCTAAGATTATAAGAACTTTTTGAGCACATTCTCCGCGTTTAAAATCTTTTGCATGCTCAAATATGAGGTCGTCTCTGAAATTCTAGGTTATAAAACTTCATTCCATTAGAGTCAATTCGATTAACATCAAAGAAGTACCTAAGAGTCATTAAGTCTCAAAGTAGTCCAGGAAACATGAGAGTAAGATACAGAAGTCATCATTGAACAATTACATCGCAATAAGCAGGCAGATTTAGGATTTTGTTGATCAAGGCACGTAGTAAAAATCACATTGTTATATACATTACATGTATTAACTTATGTTCTGTTTTTATCGATGATAATTGTTATCAATTACGATGATAATTGTTATCAATAATCAATTGATTCTTCATCCATTTATGTGTTAATACTCATTGTTCTGCTGTCATTGGAATTGAAAGAGATCGAGTGTGTGTGTAGGGAGGGGGGGGGGGGAGTATGCAAGCACTCAGGACCGCAGGACATATACAAGCTTTCTTCGATTTATATACCAATTCAATCAATAATCATATATTACAAATCTAGTACTAGGATGATTTCTTGAAATCGACCAATAAAGCAAATCATATCACAAAAAAAGGTATATCAATTAGATTCTGCCTTTAAAAGCCAATATTGAGCAAAGTATAAGTTCTACATGTACCAAACTGGCATATTGGATGTATCTTTGCTCCAACATTAAAAAAATGACCTTGACCTACCCTTTCCGCTTTAGTGATTTTGCCTTTAAATGCCAATATACATGTACATAGAAATATGTTTGAATTTAGTTTTGCTGCCATGAGGTGAGCTTCGTAATCTGTGACTACCTATGTTTTATTTCTTAAAAGAAAGGAGGGGACCTCCAACAACACTAGGTTGCAGCACCCACGGCAAAATCCCAAAACACCCATGCAAAAAACACAGAACAGATACCAACAGAAAGAGACGCAAAAGGGAAAAGGAACACCAACTCACAACATAGAAACATGAAACATAAAAGACTACACTAAACAATACTCAAATTACAGTCTTTTAAAAGAGTAGGGGTTAACCATGTATAAAAGAAGCTAATATCAATAACAAAAAAAATCATTAAAAATTAATAACTTTCTGGCTAATATAGATACATGTATCTATAAACTTTAAAACATAACTGTATCCATAAATTGTAAATTCTTGAATCTGAAATACGGTAAAATTTGTAATCATTGGCTACAATTTTAAGTAGCATTTTATCGCGAAATACACACTCTGTGGAAATAAACAACACGCTCGTTTTTATTTCATTCTAAAATATTGTGCATTTTATGTCACCATGCGTAGAATAAATAATTGAATAACTTTAATGGGGGAAAAACTGCTTATATTATGGCCTAAAACACAGATACGTAAACAGCCCTCTCCCTTTTTCATCTCTTGGGTATCGTCTCCCCCTCCCCCTTTATCTACAGAACCCCACTTTGTAAAAAAATACATGTATTAGTGATATACACCTTCTGTAAAAGTGGCGTTCTGTAGCTAGGGGAGGTAATGTTTTAAAAAACTTTTCAATTTTCGATTGGCAGAGTTCGCTTACTGTAGAATTAATTCCCAGTGGCGGATTTAGAGGGGGCAGAGAGCCCCCCCCCCCCTTTTCGCTCAAAGTTATTGATTCAGAATACTCTTGTTATGTTTAATCTCATTACTTTGGTGGATTGTCGGCTCGCCACATTTAATTTTTCATTAGCTGTCTATTTTTTCGTCTTCACTTTGTCTTCAACTTTCTTTGTCATAGATATCGTGTTTGAACGGATTTATAAGTCATAAACATATACAAATTTCAAAATCAAATAAAGACTTGAATAATTACCAAATGCTTCATTTTCATGGGCCGATCTAACCAGGTTGATAGTGGGGTTGCAATGCCCTAATACCATTGTTCTTGAAAACAAAAATAAGAGCATAGAAAATGAGAGACAGATTGATTTCTTATGACAAAATGTAACCATCTATTCCAAAAATTTACGGCTCGCTCCGCTCGCCAATATAGAAAAAGTTGTATATACATGGACATGTATGGATGACTGAATTTAAAAAAAAATTAAAACTTCATATCTTAAAATTTTCCGGCTCGCTACGCTCATCAGTAAACTTAAGTAAATGTATCACGAAACTCTATACATTGTACATGCAGTTGGAATGAATCCCCCTCCACTTCTTGTTTTGAGATTCACGCTTTTTGTCTTCGACCCTTTTTTTAGCTTGTCAATTTTTCTGTGAACAATTTTCTTCGAACTAAAACCTTGGGCCCCCTTTTCTGAAATCCTAGATCCGTTACTGATTCCCACTTTCTTATTTGATTAAGTCGTAATATGCCCCCGATGGCATCTTTGTTAGTATTAACACCCATTTTCTGTTAAAGCACGGTCCATTTGATATTCAGGGGGGGGGGGGGGGGGGAGGGCGCTTGGGTT
Organism: Pinctada fucata; assembly: GCA_028142955.1. Taxonomy (NCBI): domain Eukaryota; kingdom Metazoa; phylum Mollusca; class Bivalvia; order Pterioida; family Pteriidae; genus Pinctada; species Pinctada fucata. The sequence goes on along the minus strand of AP027110.1, from coordinate 49,060,456 downwards.
TTTTGTCAGAGAAAGATTTTTTTTTACCCCGGACGGGGGAAAAAGTATTTTTTTTGCAAAGTTGGAGCAAGGATTTTTTTAACTAAGTATGCGCATATTAAGACTGTTTGTGTTTTATCAATAGAAATTATTTATCTTTTTACTCAAAACTCTAAATATTTAAAAAGTACATGTATTCGTTTATTTTTGTCAATTCACTTTTAAACAGAGAGAGAACAGATTTTTACAAGACAATTCTCAATATTTTATAACATACATATAAGGGTCTGAGAGGAAGCTCTCCTAGACATTTTTTTAAATGTTACTAAGAATTGTTAATTGGTGAATAACTGAAGTTCTCCTTCCAAGCTTACAAGAACATAAAATTAGACTCTATGGGATACATGCAACATATGTTCTTAAATGATGCTATTCAATTTGAAGACGTTTACATGTATTAATATTTCATAAATATTGATAATATATTTAAGCTTTTAAGGAAGCCCTTTTTCATTCATATACAGGTATAACTTTTCATATCTTTAAATGTATGAACTTTGCCATTAGTAAATGTTTTGACATCTATGGCGAGCTAAGCGAGCGAACAAAATTTTGATACAATTTGAAAATTGTGGCGAGCGAAGCGAGCCGGAACATTTTCAATAATTTTAGCGAAATTTTATGGTAATTCTTCAAATTCAGATTATTTGTAAGAGCAAGATATTTTTTTTCTGTCAAACCATAGCAAATTTATTTTTTGTTTATCAAAATTGAGAGCAAAATTATTTTTTTCGAAAAAAAATCCAAGCCCACCCCCCCCCCCTAGAATATCAAATGGACCGTGCCTCCGAATCTTTGATTCTGGGGGCATAAAAAGACATCTACATTGCTAGACACGAATACATGTAATGTACTTTTTTGACATATCAAAATCCATATGGCTCCCGATTAATGCTGCACTTGTAAACTAATAAAACTCGTGTACTTTGTAAACATTTTTGGTGCCTAAATATACGTTCTTTGTCAAAAAAAAGTGAAATAATCTCTCTATCTCTCTCTTCAATTGGGAGGTATCCTAGTGCAAAATTTAATTCAGTCACGTGACAATTAATATCCTTTACTAGGTCAGATCAGAGCGAGTGCGAGGAGACACTGCAAGGTATGTACAACATTTTCCTCAAGAATTTTAGCGAAATTTTATGGTAATTCTTCAAATTCAGATTATTTTAAGAGCAAAATATTTTTTTCTGTCAAACCATAGCAATTTTATTGCAAGACACGAATACATGTAATGTACTTTTTTGACATATCAAAATCCATATGGCTCCCGATTAATGCTGCACTTGTAAACTAATAAAACTCGTGTACTTTGTAAACATTTTTGGTGCCTAAATATACGTTCTTTGTAAAAAAAAGAGAAATAATCTCTCTATCTCTCTCTTCAATAGGGAGGTATCCTAGTGCAAAATTTAATTCAGTCACGTGACAGTTAACATCCTTTACTAGGTCAGGTCAGAGCGAGTGCGAGGAGACACTGCAAGGTATGTACAACATTTTCCTCAAGAACTTTAGTGAATTTTTATGGTAATTCTTCAAATTCAGATTATTTTAAGAGCAAAATATTTTTTTCTGTCAAACCATAGCAATTTTATTGCAAGACACGAATACATGTAATGTACTTTTTTGACATATCAAAATCCATATGGCTCCCGATTAATGCTGCACTTGTAAACTAATAAAACTCGTGTACTTTGTAAACATTTTTGGTGCCTAAATATACGTTCTTTGTCAAAAAAAGTGAAATAATCTCTCTATCTCTCTCTTCAATTGGGAGGTATCCTAGTGCAAAATTTAATTCAGTCACGTGACAATTAACATCCTTTACTAGGTCAGATCAGAGCGAGTGCGAGGAGACACTGCAAGGTATGTAGAACATTTTCCTCAAGAATTTTAGCGAAATTTTATGGTAATTCTTCAAATTCAGATTATTTTAAGAGCAAAATATTTTTTTCTGTCAAACCATAGCAATTTTATTGCAAGACACGAATACATGTAATGTACTTTTTGACATATCAAAATCCATATGGCTCCCGATTAATGCTGCACTTGTAAACTAATAAAACTCGTGTACTTTGTAAACATTTTTGGTGCCTAAATATACGTTCTTTGTCAAAAAAAAGTGAAATAATCTCTCTATCTCTCTCTTCAATTGGGAGGTATCCTAGTGCAAAATTTAATTCAGTCACGTGACAATTAACATCCTTTACTAGGTCAGATCAGAGCGAGTGCGAGGAGACACTGCAAGGTATGTAGAACATTTTCCTCAAGAATTTTAGCGAAATTTTATGGTAATTCTTCAAATTCAGATTATTTTAAGAGCAAAATATTTTTTTCTGTCAAACCATAGCAATTTTATTGCAAGACACGAATACATGTAATGTACTTTTTTGACATATCAAAATCCATATGGCTCCCGATTAATGCTGCACTTGTAAACTAATAAAACTCGTGTACTTTGTAAACATTTTTGGTGCCTAAATATACGTTCTTTGTCAAAAAAAAGTGAAATAATCTCTCTATCTCTCTCTTCAATTGGGAGGTATCCTAGTGCAAAATTTAATTCAGTCACGTGACAATTAACATCCTTTACTAGGTCAGATCAGAGCGAGTGCGAGGAGACACTGCAAGGTATGTAGAACATTTTCCTCAAGAATTTTAGCGAAATTTTATGGTAATTCTTCAAATTCAGATTATTTTAAGAGCAAAATATTTTTTCTGTCAAACCATAAAAATTTTATTGCAAGACACGAATACATGTAATGTACTTTTTTGACATATCAAAATCCATATGGCTCCCGATTAATGCTGCACTTGTAAACTAATAAAACTCGTGTACTTTGTAAACATTTTTGGTGCCTAAATATACGTTCTTTGTAAAAAAAAAAAGTGAAATAATCTCTCTCTACTATTGGGAAGTATCCTAGTGCAAAATTTAATTCAGTCACGTGACATTTAACATCCTTTACTAGGTCAGATCAGAGCGAGTGCGAGGAGACACTGCAAGGTATGTACAACATTTTCCTCAAGAATTTTAGCGAAATTTTATTATAATTCTTCAAATTCAGATTATTTTAAGAGCAAAATATTTTTTTCTGTCAAAACATAGCAATTTTATTGCAAGACACGAATACATGTAATGTAATTTTTTGACATATCAAAATCCATATGGCTCCCGATTAATGCTGCACTTGTAAACTAATAAAACTCGTGTACTTTGTAAACATTTTTGGTGCCTAAATATACGTTCTTTGTCAAAAAAATAGTGAAATAATCTCTCTATTCAACTGTGAGGTATCCTAGTGCAAAATTTAATTCAGTCACGTGACAATTAACATCCTTTACTAGGTCAGATCAGAGCGAGTGCGAGGAGACACTGCAAGGTATGTACATTTTCCTCGAGAATTTTAGCGAAATTTTATGGTAATTCTTCAAATTCAGATTATTTTAAGAGCAAAATATTTTTTTTTTCTGTCAAACCATAGCAATTTTATTTTTTTTATCAAAATGGAGAGCAAAATTATTTTTTTCGAAAAAAATCCAAGCCCACCCCCCTAGAATATCAAATGGACCGTGCCTAACAAGGTCAAAGGTCAAAAGTTATAAAATTAGGTATCAATGGAAAGGTTTAATGACAAGGAATACTCATTTGAAATATAAAAGCTCTATCACCTTCGATCCATTCAAAAGTTAAGCTCAATGTTAAAGTTTTTCGTACAGAAAAACAGACAGACAACCAGACGGACAGGCCAAAAACTATATGCCCCCGAATCTTTGATTCTGGGGGCATAAAAAGGCATCTACATTGCTATATTGCAAGACGTTTACATTTAAAACTCAACTAGTTTCATATACTTCTTCAGATTTTTTTATCAATGAATTTTTTATTATGAACAAGTCTTAATGTGTTTTTTCTCAAATCCTGTGTTTTGAATACATTTCCCTGACATTGTCGCCACAGCACTTTCTGAAGACATTACGTCAGACAGTGCATGAAATTTACATAGTTTTCATTTTCGTGCTGAAACATGGATGGTGGGTGCGGCATGCCAACAGGGGATGCTTACTCCTCCAAGGCATCTGATCCCACCTCGAACTTGCTAGGGGTCTGTCGATGCTTTATTTTGTGCTTTTTGAGAGCTGTTGGGATTCTCGTCAGGATTTTCTTTAACTCTGCAATGATTTTTATGACATTTCCTCAAAAATGGATAAAACTAGTTCATTATTATTGGCACTCTTCCTGCAGTATGTGAACTTGACTCAAATGGCTCCCATGTCGAGGATTGTGCATTCCAGGGTGTTGGAGGATGCATGTTTCTTAACATATATCCCGATGAGGATGAGAAATGGGTTGAGTGCACCCTCTGACGCCAATGGGTACACAAGATATGTATGGGTGTCACCAGGGACTACTCAGAGTATGATGACTTTCGATGCTGTTGTGACTCGCTTGTGAAATATCAACGCCTTATCTTTTACAGTTAATGAAATATAGCTACGATTAAAATTTTGAAAAGAGATCTACAAGGTAAAGGTCACTAGGTAGCTTTCATTTTTTCTATCCCTCATTTATTATTAGAGCCTTTTGTTTCTTTATTTTTACGTTACAAAGATTCAGTTTCAAACAAATTATTTTTTATTCTTTCAAAGGATATATTTGCGACTATTTAAGCCGTCTCTCTCTACCAATTACGCACAGAAATCGACGCGGACGAAATGCAAAACCAAAAGTTAGACGTACTCATGACAGTCCCACAAGATCAACAATATAGAATACCAGCTGAGGCGAGAAGGTATAGACATGTTTATACATGTTCGAACTGACGTAGATAATGTACAGCAACCTCATGAACGTGTACCAATTCAAGAAACGGAACCATCAGACATGGATAAGTTTAGAAGGGACCAAAGACGGACAGTAACAAGCAATTATAGTCCTCAACACATTGGCTTTATTGACAATGGGAGAATAGTAGTCCAGGAAACATGAGAGTAAGAGACAGAAATCATGGAACAATTATACCGCAACAAGCAGGCAGATTTAGGATTTTGTTGATCAAGGCACGTAGTAACAATCACATTGTTATATACATTTCATGTAGTAACTTATTTTTTGTTTTTATTTAATTGTTATCAATTTGTGTGCTAATGCTCATTGTTTTGCTGTCATTGGAACCATCAGACATGGAGAAGTTTAGAAGGGACCAAAGACGGACAGTAACAAGCAAATATAGTCCTCAACACATTGGCTTTACTGACAATGGGAGAATAGTAGTCCAGGAAACATGAGAGTAAGAGACAGAAATCATCATGGAACAATTATATCGCAACAAGCAGGCAGATTTAGGATTTTGTTGATCAAGGCACGTAGTAAAAATCATTGTTATATACATTACATGTAGTAACTTATTTTTTGTTTTTATCGATGATAATTGTTATCAATTGATTCTTTATCCATTTATGTGTTAATTCTCATTGTTTTGATGTCATTGGAATTAAAGAGAGAGAGCGTGTGTGTGTGGGGGGGGGGGGGATGCAAGTACTCAGGACCGCAGAACATAGACAAGCTTTCTTCGATTTATATACCAATTCAATCAGTAATAATATATGTACAGAGAGAGAAAGGACGAGAAATGGATTGAGTGCACCCTCTGAAGCCAATGGGTACACAAGAGATGTATGGCTGTCACCAGGGACTACTCCGAGTATGATTACTTTCCATGCTGTTGTGACTCGCTTGTAGATGGCAAAGTCAGGATCAAAAGGAACATTATATGTAAGATCAATTTACATGACCATCATAGATGCCTGTTCCTTCCTATAGGGAAGCTAACAAATATTAGGCCACAGGAATTATATATTCTGTTTTACATCTGAAACCTTAAATAAAAGGTACCCTCCCGCCAGGCATAAAATTCACAAACAAAATTGTTTTCAATTATCAATTAACTCTAAATCCATTTATTTGTTAAAGAGAGACGGTACTGGGGGGTATGCAAGTACTCTGGACCGCAGGACATCGACAAGCTTTCTTCGATTTATATACCAATTCAATCAATTATCCTATAGAGAGAGAGAGAGAGAGAGAGAGAGGGCACAAAAGGGGTGAAAACAAACACGTTCACTATTCGGACAATGTCAGATCAGACCAACAAAGGGCGAATGCACTTCGCTTGGAAAACAAAACTACAAAAGGCACCGAAAAGGTACAAGCAGCTACGACCCTAAACGCGTGTAAACCCAGCGGAAGGGAAAGTACATCCCTTGAGCCGTCTGAATACACGAATATGTACTTGTATCCAGACGAAACAAGGTACAGTACGTTCCTCATTCCGTTCGGACACAAGTGCATAAAAAACATACACTCTCATCCTAGTCAGAACCTGTACTGTACTGAAGCTCGAAAGGCTATAACTAGTACACAAGTAGGTAATATTCTGAATGAACCAAAGCAGACCCCGCAAGGGGCGGGACCAGGTGCCTAGGTAGAGTCAGCGTCTTCTGTTTGCATGCAACACCCGCTGCTAAAAAGTCAAGACGGACTGATCGATAGAAACAAGTCAAAGACCTCTAATGTTCCAAAATAAAAAAAGCTGAAAAGATGCTGCCTGAATGATCACACATCTTATCCAGTGAGTAAAATCAAACAAAATACCCCCCCCCCCCCCCCCCGGCTGTTCAGGCATGTTCCTGTAACGTATAGAAATATATGATATAAAATAAAGGATAAAGGAGCCACTTTTCAATTTGAAATGAGGAGTATTTTAATATTTTCCGGGTTCAGTATTCAATGCAACTTGAACAATTATAGGATGTAATCAAACATTTCTTTTTTCAGCTCTTTTCCAAAATTTAATAAAAGACCTATACATCAGCACTGCATTAAGTAGTCTGATGTATACCTCCAGTATAGACAGGTGATATATCCGCACAAAGCCAGATTTAGTCCCACACCTGTGCATGTGGCATGGGTTATTTCCAAACCCAAAAGCAGGTAATATACAAAAAACGTCATGTACATGTATAAATTTGCATACTTTATATAAAATATTGTCACACACATGGAGTTACATTTTATTTTATTGCCTCGGATAAACTTTGTATGATTGTACCTGGTACATGTATCGGTATAAAACAACGATGCGTAATTACATTGTAATGTCCCGCATTTAGGTCATGGGTGATTACGAATGTGGTCCAGTTTTGTTTTGGTTTTTCTTTAATGTTTTAAGTTAGAACATGAAAAAAAATACTGAAAACGTGGAAACTTTCGCGTGGGGGTAATTTTCTCCAATAGAGGGATTTCGCGAAAATTCCCCCGTTGCACTCTAACTATGGGAAAGATATTTTTAACGTGAATGAATATTTCCCCCATGCGAAAAGCCTTGATGCTAGATTCGCGAAATTTCCCCCCCCCCCGCATAAAAACACTTTAATCATTTTCTTCAGTACGTACCTTTTTCTTGAAAATTACAGAATATAACTAATATTAACAGAAAATCAATTTTACATAATATTGGAGGGGATGGAATATATGGTGAAAAAATACCTACATGTGAAGTTCCTTTCACTTATAGGAAAAATTATACACGCTTATCTAAAACTCAACTAGTTTCAGATTGTTTTTATCAATGAATTTATTATTAACAAGTCTAAATGTTTTTTTCCTCAAATTTCCTGTGTTTTGCATTTCCCTGACATTGTCGCCATAGCACTTTCTACAGACATTACGTCAGACAGTGCATAAATTTTACATATTTTCATTTTCGTGCCGAAAAATCGACGGCGGGTGCGGCTTGTCAAAAGGGGATGCTTACTCCTCCCGGGCACCTGATCCAACCTCGAACTTGCTAGGGTCTGTCGATGCTTAATTTTGTGCTCTATTGTGAGTGCTGTTGGGATTCTCGTCAGGATTTTCTTTAACTTTTCTATGATTTTTATGACATTTCCTCAAATTTGGATAAAATTAGTTTATCATCATTGGCACTTTTTTTGCAGTATGTGAACTTGGCTCATATGGCTCCCATGTCGAGAAATGTGCAGTCCATGGTGTTAGAAGATGCATGATTCATAACAACATATATCCCGCTGAGGACGAGAAATGGGTTGAGTGCACCCTCTGAAGTCAATGGGTATACAAGAGATGTATGGGTGTCACCAGGGACTACTCCGAGTATGATGACTTTCCATGCTGTTGTGACTCGCTTGTAGATGACAAAGTCAGGATCAAAGGGAACATTATATGTAGGAGTTAATTTACATGATCATCATAGATGCCTGTTCCTTCCCATAAGGAAGATTACAAATATTTTACTTGCTGATACATTATGTCAAAAGACGAAGTAGGATGGGTGGGATATGATGCTACAGAACCCACATTTTAGAAATTTTGATCACCAAGCCATAGCATTTTCCATTTAAAAGTTATGGCCAATTAGGTCAATCTCCAAGGCCAAGGTCTCAATGTCAAAAAATTGGTATCAATGGTCTTGTCACTAGGAATACACATGTGAAATATGAAAGTCCCATCACTTGCCATTGAAATATCATGGCTGAGGTTAAACATACGGACACGCCAAAATCTATATATCCCCGATCATAAAAAAACCAATCTTAATTTCCCGTCTCTCTTCTCGTCAACCTTTTTAGCGTAAAGATTTGAGAAAGGGACGAAAGGGTTTTTATCCTTTTTATGAATCTGATGTCTTTGGCTTGAATGTAATGCTTATAAAGTTGGGCGTGAACAATATTAATGGACGGGCATATTGGGGCGAAATGAAATAGTCCTAGGGCTTAATGCTATGGTATCATGAAACGGGCCTGGGGCGTGATGAAACAGGATTGGGGTATAGTGACAAGGGCTTAGAGCGAAAGGAAATTGATTTGAGCAGTGTTCTAGAATTTGTTATGCCCCCGAAATAAGATTCGGGGGTATTGTGTTTGGCCTGTCCGTCTATTTGTCCGAAAAATGTTAACTTGGGCATACCTTTTGAATGGAAGGTGATAGAGCTTTCATTTTTACAAATATTCCTTGTGACAAGACCTAGGGAACAGAGAACGCATGCGCGAGGTGTAGAGTCATGCACTTTTAAGCAATGCTGTTTTCTGCAGATTGTGCAGAATTTACCATGTCGAAAGATATGAAATTATGATGAATTGATTGGATTTAGTTTTAAGACTCGGATTTTCGAAATCCAGGTGAACTTAAATGTGAATGTATTCGATTTTTGAAGGTGTTTTTGTTAAATCCACATCTGGTTGATACCACTGCGAGAATATACTGCCGAACAATATTTTTGAAGCCCAGATTTGATTTCAGATAAAACTTTGGTGAGTAATGTAAAACGTCTTCAAATTCAAAAGCATCATTTAAGACCTGATAGATTTACAGCATGGACCAGACATGCACGTTTCGAAGATCGATACAGATTTGGTAGAACATTTTTAGGAACCAGCGATGAAACGTTGTTTGTACGGATTCTTATGCTTTTTAGGTATGCAGTATAAGTATGGCAAATCTAAATCAAACTTGTTAGTTTCGAAGCCAAAGGAAGCAAGAGCTGCTTTGTGGTTATCTATTATTTCAGAGGCAGAAAGGTTTATTGGGGTGTAAGTGGGATTTCCAGGTGTCGAATTTAAACCCAACTCTTAACTAGACTGTCGAAATAGTACTTTATGCAAGTAAATGTGTAATTATTTGAGGTTTTGTCCGCTGGTTGAATTTGCCTTTGACTTTTCACAAAATTTTAACATTATTCATTACTTTTGAATGAAAAGTGCTAGGGCTTTGATATTTAACATGTGAATTCCTTGTCACAAGATTTTTCGATATATATTAACCCAGTGACCTTGACCTTCCACATACTTGTAAATGCTGTTTATACTAACAAAGATGCCACCGGGGCCTATCGTGTTTCACTAACACAGGCTTTTTATACATTTACTCTCTCTCTTTTTGTTAACGGTTAAAAGATCTATGTATTAATTTTTTTATTCTTTTTTTTTTTTGGATTCCTTAATTATTTTTTTTCAGCACAGAAAAGACAAATTAAAAGAGGACAAACGACATCTTACGGGTGAAAATGGCATTATTTGGGGAGATGATTATGATTGCATCAATTTCTGGTGGCTCAACAACAAGCATCACTGATGAGAATTTAATATTCGAAACAGTGTCTGGTGCATGGAAATTGGTTTGGAATTTTCTTCAAAAAGGTTATAGAGTTGGAACCCTTCGACATTATTATTTATATAAAAGAGGAAAAAAATAAAAAACAACCTGACCGTATGTGTAGTCATTGTGAGTTTACAACTACATATATTTCAAGAAATTCGACTCTGTTTGGTTTTCGATCAGATTTTCATGTTTTTCGTGTATATAGATTAAATGTATATCTGATCATCTGGTTTATTGTTTGATTTCTCTGTGCAGTTATAACTAGTATAAACATAATACTATAACAATATAATGTTTAACGTTTTTAAATTCAATAGCATCATTTAAGACTAGACAAAGTTGCATAATGAACCAGACAAAATCTTTATTTGAGAAAGCACTGACCATCGGGTAAGTGACCCACTATAATCCACTTACCCGCAGTCAAAATCCACTTACCCGACTGAGAAACTTCAATTCTTTATTCTCAGAAGTCAATTACATACTTATGTATGATATAGAGAAGAAACATGTATATAATAAATATAGATAAATGCATGCGAGTTGACATAATGTGATAACCCGGAGGTTTGACCACCTCATTTATAATATCAATAAATCTGCATTAATTTAACAACTTAAAGATGCAGTGTCCCTGAAAATAATTTTTTATTGAAAATGTAAATTTTACTCCAAACGGTCTAGATAGAGGAAAAAATGAGCCAGAAAAAAATTATTTGAAAATATGCAGTAACCATTCTAATATTGTCGATTTTGTAATAATTAAATCTCCGTATACCTCTATAGTAAAAACTCAATACATTGTAGGTGGCGCTAATGGAATGAATTAGAACTGCGCACCCCAAATTCAAAATGATGTTTTTAAAGGTCTATAACTGCGAAAGTGTGCGTTAGATTAGCCTGAAAAATTGAATTTGTACAAATGAGAATGTATACTTTCATATGAAAAGAAAGATTTTGAATTACAAAATTTTGTAAAATTAATTAATTTTCAGGGACACCGTCCCTTTAATATTTTTCGATAAGAACAGATCATGAAATTTTAAAACATTTGGTCTATTTTGAAATTTAAGTGGTTAATACATTTTGTGGAATTCTTTCAGATAATTACATGATAAAATATAATAAAATTCGTCTCCTAAATCAGATCTACAAAGATGACATTTTCTATCTTCTCAGATCTACAAAGATGACATTTTCTATCTTCTCTGGGAGTGTTTATCCATCTCCAAGTTTCCTTGGGTAAATAATGATTTGTTGTTCAGAATCTAGCTATTTTGCGTATTTTACAATTATCCAATGCATCTTGAGCTTTTCAAGTTTTTTAATCACTGTATCAAGAGATATCGCCATCTGATCAATATTTGGACCGTAATCTATTTGACTAAAAGTCCCAATCGGCTGCATTACTGTAGGTCAAGGATGCTGATACAGTCCATACAACGGTAATTTTGTCAATTTAATCGTATTGTTCATGCGTGTATCGTATCGTATCGTGCGTTTATAATTTCCTTTTACGTGAATCATATCATATCTTATCCTATCGTGCATCCTATCGTATCATATAGCCAATCATATAGTCGGAATATGTTTTCCGTTTATAGTGTTTATATTCGGATTGTTTTGATTTCGTTGTGGATTCTTTAGTGAAAGCATTCATTTTTGAGGAATAATAAATTTACATACATACTTTATACTTAATTTTCCTGTAATGGGAGATATAGACCACAAAGGTATGTGTAGAAAAGCCGGTGAAAAAACCTTGACCGATCGATGCTTTCAAATGGTACCAGGTCAATGTGCATAGGATATATCCTTTTTTCTAAATGACATCGGTACTACTACATACATGCAAATCAATCATTTAAAATACATTTATTTTGTTGATTACATGCAGTCGGTTTGCCTCGCTTGATTGGTAATATGCCCTGCCAATCAGGTCACTGTTTTTTTTTTTTATTTCATGGCGATTGGGGTAGAGCAAGTGAAAATAATAGATTCCAAGTCACGGATCGGATAAACGAAAAAAAATGTGTGTTTACTAACTAAAACGAATACTAGTCATTATCATACAAATATTATCAAGAAATGTACACACTAGTAACTCACACATTTTATATAATATCGTATCCTGCACAGTTGAATTGTTTGCTTTATCGTATTTCTGCGCTGTATGAGCAAGTTAATGTGCATTATTTAACATTAATTATATTGTGTCGTGCAAAGTGTAATGTGTATCCATTCGTATCGTGTATCGCGTAACGTGCATCGTATCGTATTCTTTCGTATCGTTTCCTATCATGTATCAGGTATATCGTGTTTGTTCGTGTATCCTTTCGTATCATGCGTGTATCACATCTATCATGTATCTTGTAAAAAAATAACGTTGCATGGTCTGTAGCTATGTATAGGGGATCAAAGTTGAGAGATACCGGGATTCGTTATTACAGAAATTTGGTTGCTGCATATTTGTCTAAGTCGATCGCGGAGTAGAGAATATTGGGTAAACGTTCAATCCTAGATCGTATAACTCAACCGAATCACTCTCCCTTTGAAATGAGTTCATTGCCTGGATAAGCACTGCAATGGACCGTTTTAATTTACCTTTTATATATCCGGATTTTTCTTACCGACTTGGTTCAGGTTTTTACTGTCAACTTTTGTACCTGGGCGCAGCCATGTTTGATTGTTGCAGAATTTTCACCTGTAGCTTTTTGAATCATTTACGACGATATCAGCATACAAATTATGGTAACTATGATATAAACTTAATGATTTAAATATCTGGAATCTAGATTTAATGCCTTTAATCGCTAAAATGTTGATTTTGATAAGTCATTCTATTTTTAGGTACGTAAACAATGATGCAAAGAATTGTGTATTGATTAGTGTATTGAATCTATAGTGTACAGGATGTGTACTCATTTTATTTTGATGAAAGGTATTTTCATTGTAACTGGAGAATTAATTAAATGATTTTAAAGCAGTAATACATTGTAACTAATTTTAATTGAGTGTGCATCATTTTTGGTAATAATTCACGGGAGATAATGTGTAATTTTATGTATTTTTCGGTGAATCTTTTCTGCTTGCGTGCATATGATGAAATAAAAGAAGAAAGCAAGAAATGAATTGACTTAAGCTGATAATTCCAAATAATTATCCTTATTTCCGGGCTTTTATGCTTGAAGCTTTTGTACCTAATACTGTATGCATACGACAATGGGCGGATCATAGCGGACAATATCAATATTTACACCTGGCGAGTTCTACAGTACATACAGGGAGTAAATCGCAAAGAAAGGAGGGAATATGCTAGAACTTTAAAATATTAAATGTTCAATTCGCTCGAATTTACCCTGAAAATATTTTCCCGCGTGTAAAACAGCATGGCTATTAGTCTTATACTATAAAACCCAGTGGCGAGCATAGAGTTTACCAACTGCAATATCAAGGTCATAGTCTTAACACAAAGGACAAGTGTGTTAACAGTCGTAGAATGGTCCCTCCATTCAATGTGTGGCGAGTGATTGTTGTCAAACGAAGTGCATCCCGTTTGAGACCCTTAGCATTCTTGAGGCGCCACTAGGAAAACTAATTAGCTTGGGCTGAAATAACAATTTACAAAGCTCTAAATCATAGCCCCCTAACGTACCTCGTTTAATCGGTGCTGCCGGTGAAAAAAACACATGAGGCACGGACAGGTGATTGGAAGGACTATACAGAATATGAAATGACTCACTTCGGAAGACCATCTTAAAGCGGAATCTCGCTATGAAAATGTTTCAATGGTTGTTGAGGCTCTAAATTTATTGCGGCATAAGTTGCGGATTCTCCAACTGTCTGTGACATAATTGACCGCAAAGCAATCGCGAACTTCCCCCGACGATTGAACGTCAAACCATACAGATAAGAGAATTCTACAATATAAAATCTGCACTGAACAAAATTTATATAAGGTACAAGTAAGAAGGTCTGAGGGGGGGGGGGGGGGGGGTTCTAGACAAATTTTCTAATTTAGAGTAGTAAATTTGTGAACAGCTGAAGTTTTCCTTCAAAGCTTTTCTATAGAATTAGACTCTTTTATGCTGTATTGGTAAATTATTTGAAAAAAATGTATTTGTAAGTAGTTACATAATATATATAGTTGTCAATAAAATTCTTTCTTACACCAATCTGGGTTTAGGAAGAGAGATTCAACAAAAAACCAACTTCTTTTTATAACAAATTAATTTTCAAAACCACTAGATGAGGGGAGGGAAAATAGGGTAGCTTTTTGTCGACACTAACAAAAGTATTTGATAGTGTTTGGCACAAAGGGGTTACTTTCAGAATTAAAATCTATTAGCATTAAGGTAATTTATACAACTGGTGTCATGTAATCGGTTTTCGTGTTTTAGTCCTTGTCCGTGTAAAAACATTCCATTATTTTTAGCGCTAACGTAGGAGATACGTTCGATGTTCGGGCCAGGGTGCCTCTTTCAACGACTGATGTCGTCTTTGCCTTATTGGTAATTGATTTATGAATCGTCTAAATGTGCCCCTATGGTGTGAGTAATTAATTTGCCATATGTATGCATACATTTAACGATGATTTGTCAATTCAATTTTAATACTTGATATTTTTTAGTATAAAATCACTATGTTTCCATATTGAGAGTATATTGTAAGTCATTTGTATTTTGTAGTTTTCAACCACTTGTTGTTAATGTAAACTTTGAAGCCGTATTCCTGTTTAATAATCTACCCCCATGTAACAGGTATAGCTGGGAACGACACAACTGGTTTTGTAGCTATCTCTGGTTAAGGAAACAAAAAGTCGTGATAAAAGGTGGCGAATCATATTTATTAGAAATAAATGCCAGTGTACGACAAGGATCGATATTAGGCCCCTTATTTTTTTCTTATTTTTATTAACGGTAATGTTGTTGTAATTGAAAACCCAAACGAAGCAGCCGAAACACTTAATATTAATTTACAAAAAGTAAATAAATGGACCAAAGACTGGCTCGCAAATTTGAATCCCCGGAAAACAAAAAAGCTTAATTATCACAAGAAAATTAAATAGCACCAATCACCCAACCTTATTCTTCGATGATATTCCAATAAAAAAAGTTAAAAGTCACAGGCATTTAGGTTTAATGTTGCAAGAGGAAATTAAAGCTCTGTATTTTTTTTTACTTTGGCTTTATTTAAGCAGTTTGACATGAAGTACTACTGACGAGGATTAAAATATCCGAAACGTGTCTAGTGCAACAAAAATGGTACTATAGAACGTATATTTCAATGTTGATAATTTCAATACTCTTCTTTATTGAGGGAAAATATTCTACCGAATTGAAGCGACGGGTGTTGCATGCAAGCAGGAGATGCTTACTCTTCCTGGGCACCTGGTCTCACTCCCATATCGGGAGTTCGCTTCTTTTCATGTGGTGGAGGTTTTTGTTTGTTTGCTTTGGTTCCTGTTTTGTCCTGATTTTGTATGCCTTCGGTTTCTGATTTTTGAATTATCGATTTTGTGCTGTATACAGGGATATGGTCATTATCCATATTTGTCATTGATTTTATTTTTTAAAAAGCGACAGTTAAAATATGTATTGTAAGAAGTCTGAAATTTTACATAGACGGACATCACAAACGCTGTATGACCTTTAATTGAATATGCTGACATTTGGGATAACTCTCCACGGGCCCACGTACATATCTGTATCGAACTTACCAAAGTTTTATCTGAAATCAAATCTTGGCTTCAAAAATATTGTTTGACAGTATATTTTCGCAGTGGAATCAACCAGATGTGGATTTTTAAAAATTAATTATCACAAGAAAATTAAATTGCACCAATCACCCAACCTTATTCTTCGATGATATTCCAATAAAAGAAGTTAAAAGTCACAAATGAGTTAAAGAAGATCTTGACGATAATCTCAACAGCACTCACAATAGAGCACCAAATGGAGCATCGACGGACCCCTAGCAAGCTAGAGGTGGGACCAGGTGCCCGGGAGGAGTAAGCATCCCCTGTTGGCTAGCCGCACCCGCCGTCGATGTTCACGCACGAAAATGAAAATATATAAAATACATGCACTATCTATGGTTCTGTCTATATAGAAAGTGCTATGGCGACAATGTCAGGGAAAAATATTCAAAACACTTACTGTCACAAGCATTTAGGTATAATTTTGCAAGAGGAAATTAAAGCTCTGTATTGTAGGTAGCACCATGAAAATTTACTTTGGCTTTATTCGAACAGTATGACATGAAGTACTACTGACGAGGATTAAAATATCCGAAACGTGTCTAGTGCACCCGTGTCTAGTGCAACAAAAATGGTACTATAGAACATATATTTCAATATTGACAATTTCAACACTCGTCTTCATTGGGGGAAAATATTGATTTTATTTTTTAAAAAGCGACAGTTAAAATATGTATTGTAAGAAGTCTGAAATTTTACATAGACGGACATTACAGACGCTGTATTTATCTTTCATAAGACCTTTAATTGAATATGCTGACATTTGGGATAACTGTCCACGGGTGCCAGTCAAATCGCCCCAACTCGTACGCCCCGGTTTCATTACGCCCCAGACGCAGATCGCCCCATCTACTTTTGGGGCGATTTGAACAACATTCATAACGCCCCAACGTAATATCTGAACGCCCCATGCCCAAATCATACCGGCCCAAACCAATTTCATTACGCCCCAAGCCCTTATTACTGATAGCGACTAGATATCAACCTCGCTAGCTAAGTTCTGCGTACGCATGCCAGTTTCTATTTTTAGCATGGTAATTCCTTGGTAAAAATAATAGGCGGATTACAGTCGGTATGGATTAGTGTTAATTTTCCGGATTATCGATTTTATAGAATCAATTATATAATGATGAAAAATTTCATTGAAGTAATTGTTGTTCTCTTTTTGGTTCAATATGTTTAGAAAAATATTCATACTTAAAGGAAAATTAATGATCTTTCAAATATGTAACGGACTTTCTATATATTTTGTTATAACGTGTAAGGGAAGGGGGGGGGGGGGATTACATACTCACATTTATTTATTAAAACTATAGGAATTTTAAATAAGATTGATACAATGTCATTTGAGCTAGGACTTTGAAATCTACCATGAACATTGACTTTTAACTGTCAGAAAACCCTATTGATTTTGAAGGTCAGGGTCAAGGTCATTTTGTGGCTAAATATAGAATTTTGGTTAGATTTAAAAAAAATTAAATCTAGTTTGGGTCAAAACATTTTAAACCCTCTTTTATGTATGTTACAGGGTTTTATCTCCTCCTTTTGCACATTTGAGAAATAATGCGGAAGAGGAGATTGTTGCATGCACACATGTAACAAGATAGAGACCAAACCGTCTGAAATAGGAATTTCCGATTTGTATGCTAAATATCTTTCGCTGTATAATTGAGAAATCAGTAATGCATGGTGATATCAAAGCTTAGGAATTTCAGGCTTACCATGAAGATTGAGCAGACCCAGACAAAGGACCTACTTGATTGTCAGGGTACGGGTCAAAGAAGGTCAAGGTCATTTGACATCATTAATCACATGACAGGCGTATGTTTCAGCGTAACCGTTACCCTAATTATAGTATAATTTCCGGGTACGGGGCTGCTTATTTTGAATTTTAAATGAAGGACCTATTTATTTCTTTTAGTATGTGTCAGCATAAAATATTTTTGAATTGTATAACAAAAAATATTTTATTTTGACTATTTAAATAAATACAAAAAATAAATATTTTTGATTTGCAATTCACAAATATTTCATGACATATGCGTACATTTTTATTTGGGGGGGGGGGGGTGATATACAAGATTTGAACATTTATTGATAATAGATACCAGCAGGTTAATAATCATTATTACATTCCTTCAGTGTTACCCTATCCTATCCTTCAGTGTTACCCTACCTTAGACATCGATTGATCGTCTCAAGATCTTATTTACGTAATGACTTGAAATGCCAGTGGATGTGGCGCACAATATGTAGGTGAGACAGGCCAACCTTTAAAATCTCGTTTTAGGAACCATTCTTATAAGATCAGAACCTCACGTCAACAAAAACACAGAAACTTTCTTTATAATCACTTTGTTAAATATAATCATTCTATTTCGGATATCACCATTACCCCAGTTCAGACTCCAAAACGTAAAAATGAAAGTAAGACCGAAATTAAAAAACGCCGACTACAAGCTGAACTCGCCTGGATCACCAAACTTCAGACTGCGTACCCTCTTGGTTTAAACCATCAAATTTATGGTCAAGGAAACATTTCCTCAGCTTCTACCAATATCAACATCTTTTCAATTCGCCCAAACACTAAAAGGAAATGCAGGTCACACGGGAAAAGACGAAACAGACAAAAAAGAAAACGATCCAGAATATACCGCTCTCTCAACGATTTACTTACTATAGCACGCAATGGCGGAAGACATGAGCTGTTATATGCTCTGTCGTCAATACCAGTTATACACTTGAAATCTATCTTGGATGAAGCAGAGGTTGCATTCTTAAGAAACACAGACTGATTCAGACTTAATATCATTGTCTCATTCGCACAGTATAAACTTTATCCTATTGTGAAAAACACCTCACCGAAAAGACGATTCATAAAAATCCCGTTTATTAACAAAGGTTTTGATCTTCTAAACATCTCTAATATTTTTCGGGATCATCGCGTACAAAGTACCATTCCTCAATATTTTGAAAATTTAGAGCCACCTCTTATTTGTTATAAGTACAAGAAACCTATTCGAAACTTTGTTTTTAACTATAATAAAGTTACAACGGATCCTGACATACTTGAATCGTGTCCTGCTTCTTGAGAATGAGCAACTTCTAAATATCTCTACAAACCAGCTGGCCATGTTGTTACAGGTGACTTTTCAATTATCCAAGACAGACAGCTCCGTGGTCTTCTTAAAAAAGGACCTAAGTATAGAATCCCATCCAAGATAGATTTTGTCAAATGCCATGAAGTGCTTACGGAAGCCTTAGATAATTATACGAAAAGATGGTGTAAATCAGAAGGAGTCGAACCGCATGCTCTGAATGACTGGAAAAACCTTATTTTAGATATAACGGATATTCGAATAGATAACTTCCATAAAAACCCTCATCTTTTTTTCATCTTGTATATATTCAAATTTTCAGGCGAATCTAAAGCATATATTCGGAGATACAGCCGTTTAAAAACGTAATTTTGATTTGGGGTGCGCAGTCCTAATACTTTTCACTAGCGCCACCTACAATGTATTGAGTTTTTACAATAGAGCCCATTAGAGGTATATGGAAATTTAATTAATATGAATTATGGCAAAGCCATTGTGAGGACGCTGATGAATTATAATTTTGAACAATGATTTTTCACCATACATCATTGAATATTTTTTTAACTGAGTTAATAATAAACAAAATATGTCATACAATATGAGTTCTTGTTATTCTTTTCCAGCATCTTTTTTACTTTATCAGTCTTACATTTTTTTTCTTGAAATCCATAAACATCTACAGGAGAGGGGATTTTTTCATAGACAATTTCTGGATCGCCAGCATGCAAATAACTCGTAAATGCGGAGAAACAATTCTCAATGTCGGCCGGGTTGATGTAGATCGCAATGCTTAATTTTGAAGCATAAATGACAGATGAGAAGAGATCAAGTGATGTAATCTGAATCTATGTATATAATGTAAGTCCTTGGACCTTGACGAAAACCAAGGAAAAGAGAACTCGGACAAGGAAACTGTAGGCACAAATTAAAAAAAGAAAAGTTTTATTTTGTTTCTGAAGTATTTACAAGATATTGTTAGATTTACATGTATCTTGATTATTCGATTCAATTAAACTTTTAAATGTTTATTTTTTTCAAATTTCATTGGGTGATGACATATCCATTGTCGTATCAGGAATATGTACAAATGTATAACCCCCCCCCCCCCCCTTTGCATCCCCTTTTACTTTCACCGGAAAAATTAACATTCAATATGTAGAAGAAAGAAAGCCACCTTTTCTGCACCGTCTATAGTATTATCGCAATATATCGTTTTATGGGATGGCCTGGAGAAGGGGGTAATAGTAAACCCCCCCCCAAAAAAAAAAATCCAGTATAATATTAGTACCATAGGATTTCCCTTCTAAATAATGTTTACAAATGATTTTACAATGTAATATCTGAAGACAAAATTCATTCCTTTACTATAAAAGATCGAGAAGAAGGGGCGGGAGGAAGGAGAGAGGGGGTATAGGAGAGGGAGATAAGGGGGCGGAGAGAGGTAACCCCTGTCTGTTCCCCAACCCCAGAAAAGGCAAGGTTGAACGGAAGGGGGAGAGAGGGAGCCGGGAGATGTTAGGAGGTGGGAGAGGCATATGGCAAAATAGCGCTCAATTTATTCATATATGCAAATGTATACATATGACGATTATATTACGTCATATACCTATGTTTGAAACGCGCCAAATCTCAAACAAGAATGACCCGACATGCCAGGAAAAGCAACTACATTTTAAATGCATCAGATCAAATAAATACAGAGAGCCGAATGCGCCCTTGCAAAATAAAACTGTTTCTAATCCAATTTAACTTGTTTATTACCAAACAATTTACCCACTCTACGTATGAACACAACATTATCTTTATCCTGTCAAAGCCGATAAAGTGATTCCATCTATATGACAGGCCTATTTCTCAAAATATCGATTTTTCAACCCAAAAGTGACAGAACTTATTTCATTTTATGATTCTCAAGATGACCAAATCCGGAATTTGATATCGCGATCTATCCGAAACGATGTGGACAAATACACAGCTCCCTTGATTTCCTACTGATAAACAGAGTTAAAGTGCGGCTAGTGACAAGTTTTGGACTTTCTTAACATTGAGGGTATGGGCAGTATCGCCTCGAATTTTCACCTCAAAAATGACAGAAGTAAAAATTCGTTAATTTATCAAAGATGTGGATTTATAAATTCAGATTGTTGTAGAGTTTCTTCCTATATGAGGACAAATTTGATTGGTGTCATGAAATCGTGAGTATTCTCAATTTATTATTTGCTCCCCATAGACTCCTATAGTGAGAATATGAATCCTACGGAATCCAATATGGCCGCTATGCATATTAGGAAATTGAGCGCTATTTTGCCATATGGGGAGGAAGGGGTTGGGACGGGGGAGATGTATTCTGAGTAGAAATTCACCCCCTGCCCCCCCTCCCCCCTCTTTCTAAAAAAATCGAAGCCTTCACCCCTCCTTTTTTGAATAACCCTGGATCCGCCTATGATTTAGCTCCAAGGGGAAAAAACCCAGCCTATTTTATGCTTTAAACAGAGCCCCAGTTTGTGTTTACCTATTTGCACTAAGTACTGTTAATGATGACGTAAGTTGTGATGCGTTGTGTATACAGTATCGAAGGCAGCAGACATGTAGAACTTTGTGTTGGGATTTACATTGCATAGGTTTCCTTAGATTCTACATGTAGATCTTATATATGTGGAGAGCAACCACATCATTCGGTCTACAGGTATCAAAATATCAGCTGCAATTAAATCATCATCGAAAGCAGAATGAAGTTCGGTAAGTCTCTGATAAATCGCGCTGATATGTTTTTGTTTGTATTTTTATTTTCATCCCAGCATTAGGAGTTTATCCGTGCATGCCATGGATTTGTCTGAGGGAGCTGTCGATGAAAGAAAAGTCCGCGAAACATAGTTTATGCTGACGTCGCATGCTGACGTCACGTTGTAATTTTCAAAGAGGATATTCAGACTAAACATGATATATGTTGGAAATGATGGTGAAATGTCAGTATTACGTGAAGCAAAGTACAAATCATACATTGGGACACTGGAGGAGTAAGCCAAACGGAGAATATTCAAAGGAAATTGAGAAATCATGGTCATCGATGGGTTTCATTCCGTCGTCCATGACATTGTCAAAAAAAATAAGCTTGCGCTTCACGCCGATCAAATGGGCAATGGGGAGAATGACGTCATTGGGCACGGTTTTGGAACCTATAGGTATAGCATAGAATTCTATTGAAAAACACGATTTTTCCTATTTATACACACGTGTTACCTTGATGAGGACTACGTCCGCGCCTGCGGCGCGGACTGCGTCCTCTATTAAAAAAATCGACAATATTAGGGTCGTTACTGCATATTTTCAAACAAAACTTTTTATGACTCCTTTTTTTCCTCTATCTAAACCCTTTGGAATAAATTCCACGTTTTCAATTAAAAATTATTTTCAGGGACACTGTATCTTTAAGACTATTTGAATGTCACTGTATATTTGAATTGTCTTTTTGACAAATTCCCCATTTCCACTCTTTTTCATATACTTTTAGTCTTAGAAATGTGATTGCTAACTGCTTCATAATTCCTACACATACCCATTTCAACAAAGCCAGGCACAGAGGCACGGTGTAAGAGGTGACATAATGAAAATATACAATATTCAATTATGCTTACCAGGTTTTGACTTCCTTTTAATGATGTTACATGGTGCTTTGCCAGACGATTTCACTGTTTCCTTGCTGTGAAGCAAAGGAAGCTGATGTTCTGACGTAACTGCTTCATTCAAAATCACTCTAACCATAGTTAGTTCCTCCAAAACTTTTGTTTGGACACTGACTGGCACTTCTAGGTATGTGAGGGCTTTGATATGTTCAAGTTCCTCCAGAATGACTGCAAAAAGATATTTGCTTTCCACCTCTTCACTTTTTATGGATATATCCTCTGTGCCTGGTGTTACAACTGTAGATTCTCCATCCACATAGTCAATAGATTCATCCGAGTCAGGTATCAGTTGGTTCCCTGATGAAACCTTGAACCCAATGTCTTCAAAACAAAGATGGTCGAGAACAAACATGACATTGTTTCGGTAGTGGGCAGCAAGGTCATCCCAGCTGTTTCCAGGGTAATGCATGACAACAGCAAGCATATGTTTGCATGGCCAATGTGAGTGTAACCAGTCATGACATTGGCAGGATGGCACATCTGTTTCCGTTCCCAGCGTAACCACATAAGTAGAGTATGGGTCAGTAAAGCTCTGCACGGTAAACATCCCGTCACCTAATGAATGTCAGTCGGACTCCTCGGGTGATAACATACATTAGCTCGCTACAGCCGGCAGAGCACAGGTCGTATTACGCATGCCCTCTTTTTATATCAATTTACATATTCATCTGTGTTGCTTGGGCCCCTGCGTCTTGCGGTCTTGTTTGTGTGTGGCCATCTGACAGTGAGGAGGTTGTTTTACACCACAATTGTACGTTCTTCGAGACCTCTTAGTAATCGGAATAGTGGGAGGGTTGTGCGCACGTAATCCAGGATAACCACACCGTCTGCTACTGACGAGGCAGATGGCCGTCCTAAGTCGGCACCGTTTGCCCATTGGTCTCGTTGGTTTATGTGTAGTCATTTGTGTTTTATGTTTTTCTGTGATTTGACGTTCATTGTACTACTGCGTCTCTTTCTGTGCGTGTCATTTTTGTGTTTTACAGTGGGTGTTTTGGGAGGTTGCTGTTGATGCTGCAACTAGGTGTTGTTGGAGATCCCCTCCTTTCTTCTACTTTTATTTTCCCCTCCACTTCTGCTGACGAAAGACGTTTTCTGCAGTGATCTATAAACTCCTTTGGTCTGTTATGCAGAAACAAAGGCAGGTTCTCATTATATCTCTAATAATACGCAGACGCCTTTATGTTGACATAAAGATACCTAAAAAAATATAAATGGAAAATCAATTTTAAAAATCTTAAACTTTTTCTGCATTTAAAATGTAGTATATTCTGTTACGTAGTTGCATTAGCATCACAACACTGTACTGGTGTTTCACACATGTCCAACAGTCATGCCTTGTGGCGGGGCCCTAATAAAAGTAGAATTCTGATAAATAGCTTGGTCATTGTGCATGCATAAGCCATCAAGGTACCGTGGGGTTTGCCATTTACATTTCGTGAAAATACCTCGTGATATTTTAAATAACGACAGATACTTGAAAAGACTTATTATTGATATCATGTTGTCGTACATTTAATGACTTTCGTGAAAACACTCACATTCATGTACTGTGAAAGTACTTTAATTTGTGGGTAACAATTTTTCATGGATTCGGGAGATCATGGAATCTTGAATTCATGGGCTGTCCACAAAAACCATGAAAATTGATACCCCACGAACAATAATACTTTCTCAGTATCATACACGTCCCAATATTGACAAAAGAAAGTCTTAATGAAGTACAATAACTCCTACCAAATTTGTCATATAATGTTATACTATGTATGAGAAAAATATGATCATGGGAATTATTTAAGTAGTTAATATGAGCTGACTCTGGTCCAATTTCTCTTCAAAATTTTGTCTTTTTTTTTTCTTACGACCAGCGTTTACCTAGAAACCGCTTAAGGCGGTATGGCCGGATTGCGAAGCATTGACAATTATTAAAAGCACAATGTGAAGGGACTTTTGTTGAAATAAACGCCAATTACACATTTGACCTTGATACTTGGAACCTTCAAGGTCAAGGTCACAGACTAAAGGTCCCGATGGAAAGAACTCATCAAGGTCTATCTACATCTGATGTTTGAAAGAGTTATCGACCATGGTCTAGGTACAATGAAGTAAAACGCCAATTACACATTTGACCTTGAAACTTGGAACATTCATGGTCAAGGCAACAGACAAAGGTCACGATGGAAAGAACTCGTCAAGGTCTATCTACATCTGAAGTGTTAAAGAGTTATTGACCATGGTCTAGGTACAATGAAGTTAATCGCCAATAACAGATTTGACATTGAAACTTGGAACCTTCAAGGTCAAGGTCACAGACAAAGGTCACAATGGGTAGAACTCATCAAGGTCTATCTCCATGTGAAGTTTGGAAGAGGTTTTGTCAATGGTCATTCTGCAATGAACTTTAATGCTAAATGCTGAACCAAATTGTTGACGCAGACGGACGGACGGACAGACAGACAGACGGACGGCACCATTTCATAGACCAGATTTAGCTTCGCAATCCGGCCAAAAACTCAGAAGAGATCAGACTTACTTTCTGTATTGATCTGGAAGAAAACGCTTGATGACTGTAGTAAGCATCCCAGTCAATGTGCGGTGTATTTGCTCGGGAAGTCGTACTTCAGTGTTCTGTTTTGTCTTTCAACTCCATTGTTTGTATTGATGTTAACTAATGAGTTAAAGAAGATCCTGACGATAATCTCAACAGCACTCACAATAGAGCACCGTTTTGAGCATCGACGGACCCCTAGAAAGCTAGAGGTGGGATCAGGTGTCCGGGAGGAGTAAGCATCCCCTGTTGGCTAGCCGCACCCGCCGTCGATGTTCACGCACGGTCGATGTTCACAAACGGTCTTGTCGGTAAACCCAAGCCCACTTCTGAAATAAATTAAAAGCATCTATGGTAATTTTTAAAACAAGGGCAATGCAAAGCATAGCCTCCCCACGCAAAGGTATCTTTTTTTTCAACATAGTGACACTGACCTTTGACCTCTGATTTTGAATTTCTGAATTATTTCAATACGGTCCATCCTCTCATCATGTTAAATATGTGTTATAAGTTTGAGAAAGAAGCAAGCAGCCATTTACAATGTATCATGTTCACAAGGTGAAGTGCAGGTGAGCTAAAAATTAAAAGCGCAAAAATAACAAGATGTGTCTGTAAACACTATGCCCCCGGTGGCAACAAAGTCCAAAAGGGCTATTTTTAGCATTAAGCTCATTGTCAAGGTCACAATGTCAATGATCTTGGTGTCAATTGAAAGGGCTTCGTTAGTTGAGTATGCATGCCAAATATGAAGTCTCTATCTCTTATGGTTTAAAAGTTATGGTGAAGGTTAAAGTGGACAACAGACAGACAGACAGGACAAAAACAATATGCCCCTGATTATTGGATCCGGGGGCATAAAAATGCTATGTTTGAAGGGCCAAATTGCAAAAGTTTCGACTGCATACATATTATATAATACACATAATACCTATACATTCTTCAACCAAGTGTTGGTGAACCAATCCCTGAAGTCTTTCTGCTGTCCCCAGAACCTGTTCTCCATGAGATTAGAAATAGCTTGATCAAAATCAGTCTGTGATGATGCTTGCCCTTGCGATTCGTCTCAGCAGTGGCAAAATGTCATCCTTGTTTTTATTTAGGCCATGCTTGCTAGCTTTCAACCATCTGCCCCAAGCCTGCTCTCGGTGAAAATTGCAGATAAATGAATGGCAATCTGAAAGAGTGAAGAAATATTATGCTCAAAGCTAGATTAACATAAGATGTTTGTAAAACATGTATGCCCAATTTCCTAGCATTACAGAACAGGCATGACTTTTGACCTTGATCTTTTACTTACTGACCTGAATATCAATACGGAAAGGGGATGTTGCAACCCTAAAATAGCGAAAATGAACTTTTTTGGTATAATTTTCCAACCAAAGGTGCGGGGGGTGCAACCCTCCTCCTGGATCCCCCAATGATTTAGATGCACAAAGTGCAACTTCATTCGTTTATAAATGCATTATTTCAATGAATTTCTTGAGTAACATACCCATGCTTGCACAGGACATACCTAGTAAATGCTATATGTACCCCAAAACTATCATGATAGGGCCAAATAAATTTAATTAGTAGATTCTCTTCCCCTTCCCAATAAAATTGCAAGAATTAAAATGTTAAAAACATGGGCCGGGCAAATTTTCAAAATAAAAAGGTGTTTTGCATATAAAATGATACTTTGCACCAAATCTTAATGTACGTTGGTTATCTGGAAATGATTGTGCTATGAATTTATAACACTTTACTATTCATATGATATATATAGATTTTCTAAAATCTGAATAAGAAATGAAAATAAAATCCTCCCATACGCCCCATAATTTAGGAGGTTTGGATGAGAATCTACTAATTTATTTCTATTGGCCTAATTTAAACATAGGTCTAATGTGTGTGCATTGATTTGTACATACCAGGAAAACATGTGGCAATGACATTTAGCTCGGCTTCACAAAGATCAGTCATGAAATGTTTGGGGTTCCAGTTTGGGTTCCATTCTTTGATCAACCTCAGAGCTTTAGCGATGGTATGGCTGTTCTCGATTGACAAGCGAAAACTGCAACAACAGAATAGTCCACATTTGTCTTGACACACAGAATGTAAATGATCTTTAATCTTTATATTTCTAATGATTCGACGAAATTGTGGGAGGTTATTCCTCATAAAAGTATCCTTTTCACTTGCTTTTCCTAAAACCAAAAGATATTTATCAACTTCAAGTAAAAATTTCTTACCGGCGTGCGTCTTGGTGTCTCCATTTTTGAAATAGAAATAGTGAAAAAAAAATTTAAGTTAACTAGTTTTATAATTCGAACATTTTCTAATACGCTGTTTGGACGCTGAGTTCTTAAATCTTTTCTCCTCTTTAACTCATTTGTGTCACACTTATGCCCTTTGCCGTGTGGAGCTCGTAAAAAAGTTCCCCGCGAGGGGTTTGACAGTAAGTGTTTTGAATATACTTCCCTGACATTGTCGCCATAGCACTTTCTATATAGGCATAACGTCAGACAGTGCATGAATTTTAT
The DNA here is from genome assembly GCA_028142955.1 of Pinctada fucata. NCBI lineage: Eukaryota > Metazoa > Mollusca > Bivalvia > Pterioida > Pteriidae > Pinctada > Pinctada fucata. The sequence continues at coordinate 49,032,634 of AP027110.1, read as the reverse complement.
ATTTCATTTCCATGCTTCGTTAACATCGATGGCCGGTGCGGCTAGCCAACAGGGGATGCTTACTCCTCCCGGGCACCTTGTCCCACCTCTAGCTTGCTAGGGGATCGTCGATGTTTAATTTTGTGCTCTATTGTGAGTGCTGTTGAGATTATCGTCAGGATCTTCTTTAACTCTTTTAAGACGTTTAACATTTGAACTACTTATTGACTGCCACTGCTGGTGGACCAAGAGTCCCCGAGGGCACATGTAGCCAAGTTCGATCAACTTCGGCTGACCGTCTGTCTCTTTAACGCATTTGATATTTACTGTAACAAAATTTCTTGAAATTTCTAAAACGTGGGTCCTGTAGCATCATATCCCACCCATTCTGCTACGTCTTTTGGTACATTTTTGAACATAATAATTGTTTAGACTGAGGATCACTGACGAGGGTTTAGTACCCGAAACGTGTATGTCTGGTCCATGCTTTTATCAGGTCTTAAATGATGCTATTGAATTTGAAGACATTTAACATTTGAACTACTTGATGAGTGTCACTGCTGGTGGACCAAGAGTCCCCGAGGGCACATGTAGCCAACTTCGGTTGATCGTCTGTCTCTTTAGAATTTACTGTTACAAAATTTCTTGAAGGTTTTAAAACGTGGGTCCTGTAGCATCATATCCCAACCATTCTGCTACGTCTTTTGGTACATTTTTTGGACATGATAATTTTCATACTTTTCGGCAATTTTACATTGTTTTGACTGTGGATCACTGACGAGAGTTTAGTACCCGAAACGTGCATGTCTGGTCCTTGCTGCAAATTTATCAGGTCTTAAATGATGCTATTGAATTTGAAGATGTTTAACATTTGAAAACAAAAGAAAGATCACGTAGATATGTAACAGATTGTCTGCATCGGGTCTGATTTGACATGAAGTGTTTATCAATTTTGTAATAAAAGGAAACTGTCAGCAATAAATAATATTGAACGAAAAGTTATTGGCATTCGTTTAAAGAACTTTAGGATTAAAAAAGAAATGTTGGATACTATGATTGAATTATTTTATCAAATAAAAAAATAAATAGAGGATGAGGGATGTCAATGTATAAATCATATTTGAATGCTTTGTTTTGTCCTACATTTATCATATATTTCTTACATTTGACAAATCAGAATGAACTTAATTTGAATCTTATGAATATAGTTAATTTTGTTTACTGATACTCTCTTCAAACAAACGACACTGTAAATACTGTTCTTGTGCTGCTAGGATGATGCAAAATCCAGTTCAAGTACAAAATGTGCAACCACACTCCACCTCTACACAAAATGGACCAACAAATAGTAGAACATACGCATTTGAAAATTTCTGCTTACGAAATTTTCTCAAATTTCTAAAACCTGGGTTCTGTAGCATCATATCCCAGCCATTTTGCTACGTCTTTCGGTATGTTTAGGACATAATTTTCACAGATTTTGGTCACATTACATTGTTTAGATTGAGAATCACTGACGAGGGTTTATTAACCGAAACGTGCATGTCTGGTCCATGCTTTAGATTTATCTGCTCTAAAATGATGCTAATGAATTGAAGATGTCAACATTGTTGTCATTCCCGTCGAGAGCTGTATAACCACATACTGAGACATCATTTTCATCAAGGATCAGGGGTTCTACAAGACGGACGTTCCGTACCTCCCAGGGGAAATACCCTGGGCAAATGACGACCCTTTGCTTGATGTTTAAGACGTTAATTCACCCCATATTCTTCAACGTCATCAGGAGGGTACTGTTTCATCCGTCTATAACATGCCGCTAACAAAAGATTTTTCTTCTTTCCAGTTGATGGAAGAAATCTATGATCGACAGCAACACGCCTTCCGCCGTAATTTACATTTTGGCCTCGTTTTACGTTATACGGAAACTGGGGAATACCGATACTTCATTCCAAGTACCAACGAATCGTTATTCCACCGTCCAATTTATGTCAATCGTCGCCAAGACTTGTTAAAACTTCGTAGAAGATTGGACAGATTTAGCATTGTTGGTCTCGTTGGTTTATGTGTAGTCCTTTGTGTTTGATGTTTCTGTATTTTGTGTTGAAGTTCCTTGTCCCTTATGCATCTCTTTCTGTGTTTGTCTGGTTTGTGTTTTTGCATTGAGTGTTTTGGGGTTTTGCTGTGGGTGCTGCAACCTGTTATTGTTGGAGATCCCCTCCTTTGTTTTCTATTATTGACATTCATAATTTTTATGAAAATTAAATGGTAGGATCTATTTGTGTCTGGCTGTCCTTGACCTTTTTTTTTAACTTTTACACTTGTCATTACGTCTGAACATTGTACATATACCTCCTCTCAATATATGTTTCTCTGAAGATCTCCGAGTAAAACTTCTTTCTCGTGCAAAAGAAGTTGTTCCCTTTCATTAGCCTCGTCTAGCTGATCTTGAAGTTGTTTAATTGTTTCTTCAGATGTCATCTTACAGTGAGGAGGTTGTTTTACATCACAATTGTACGTTCTTCGAGACCTCTGGGTAACAGGGGATGCTTACTCCTCCCGGGCACCTGGTCCCACCTCTAGCTTGCTAGGGGTCCGTCGATGTTTAATTTTGCGCTCTATTGTGAGTGCTGTTGAGATTATCGTCAGGATCTTCTTTAACTCGTTAGTGTCACACTTATGCCCTTTGCCGTGTGGAGCTCTTAAAAAAGTTCCCCGCGAGGGGTTTGACAGTAAGTGTTTTGAATATACTTCCCTGACATTGTCGCCATAGCACTTTCTATATAGACATTGCGTCAGAAAGTGCATGAAGTTTTTATGTTTTCATTTCCATCCTTCATAAACATCGACGGCGGGTGCGGCTAGCCAACAGGGGATGCTTACTCCTCCCGGGCACCTGGTCCCACCTCTAGCTTGCTAGGGGTCCGTCGATGCTTAATTTTGTACTCTATTATGAGTGCTGTTGAGATTATCGTCAGGATCTTCTTTAACTCATTGGATAAGTGAGAGGGTTGTACCAGACCATTTGCTACTTGCGTGACAGATGACCGTCCAAAGTCGGCACCGGTTACCCATTGGTCTCGTCGGTTTATGTGTAGTCTTTGTGTTTGATGTTTACATGTCGTGTGTCTCTTTTCCGTCTCGTGCTGTACTCGTCTTTTGTGCATCGGGTGTTTTAGTGTTTTACTGTTGATGCTCCCTTCTTTTGATTATATCTTACAACAATTCGATAGTTCCGATAATCAACCTTTAGTTGGTTTCCGATAGTACCCCGATAATTGATAGTAAAATTTGTCCGATTGCTCATCACTTTTTCACCGTGGCTGTATGAATGAGGACAAATTGAAAAGCAGGTAATAATGTTAATATTAGACGTATGTATCATATGTGAGAGAAGACATTTTAAATTATTTATAGTACAATATAATACAAAGACAACAAAATTTTAGTATATGTACATTTAACATTTGTATTAGCACATAAAGTGAACAAAAGCAATAGATACAAAATCACAGAGGGATCCATTTTATATACATGTAAGGCACAGTCACACAAGTTCATCTCGTAGCTATTGAACAGGTGTCACCACTTCAGATACGGTCACAAAAAAACTGCGATGAAGAAAGGTTCCTGTTGTCAAACTTATCCCACAGGGAAAAGAAGTGGCGCTTTCGCTGCCTGACAGAGCGTCGCTCCACTCTGTTGAGAGTCCCCTCCTCCACTATCACACACTGAAGGGTAAGTTTGATGGTTTCATCGTGCAGAAGGGAGATCAGCATGTAAAAGGGCGGGACTATATCTCTGGCAGTGTTGTTCATCCTCCTGTGCCATTCCTCACAATCATTGTTTGTCCGTATACGTTCCAAGTCGATGGAGGGAAGCAGGAGGGCCTCATCCACTGCTTCAAGATGTATGTCCTCAGTTTTACCAGCCGCTCATCATTGAGGAGGGAAAACTCCGTCTGGAAGACCGCCTCCATGACTTCAATAGAGAGAAGTGGCAGCGCCATCATTTTCTTTACGGCATGGTAAACGTCTCCAGGTCATCTTCACGGCATGGTAAACGTCTCCACGTTATCTTCACGGCATGGTAAATGTCTCCACGTGATCTTCTTCACGGCATGGTAAACGTCTCCACGTGATCTTCTTCACGGCATGGTGAACGTCTCCATGTGATCTTCACGGCATTGTAAACGTCTCCACATGATCTTCTTCACGGCATGGTAAACGTCTCCACGTGATCCTCTTCACGGCATGGTAAACGTCTCCACGTGATCTTCACGGCATGGTAAACGTCTCCACGTGATCTTCACGGCATGGTAAACGTCTCCACGTTTATTATAGTCCACCTTTAATTGAAAGAAAAAAAACAATCGAGGATTAAATTAAACAAAACCTTTATGTCATATGAATTCATATCAAGCCTATAAACATATTTATAATCCATACGCAGATTCAGAAGGTAGAGGAGGGGAAAAACCAGTCCTTTCCTCTTAACACTGTAAAATTAATTTTAGATGTCAACACATTTTTTAATTGCTTCACCTTTATCTTATTTTTCTAGTGACTTATGAAAAGTATGATATGGTTTATTCTTTCTTAATTTCACCTAAAATGACTTCCATTCTGCTAAATAAAAAAATTCAACAGAAAAAATAAAACAATGATTAAAATTATATTTACCGCCTGAAACAGCTGATTACTTAAAAACGTAGGTATTATTCCTTACGGGGCCTCACAATGTTGATCACGTGGTACAAATTTAGTAGACTGCAGAGAGTACAACCAATAGATAAAACACGGCAGAATCATGGTCTAAATGGAATATTTCTCACGTTTCCAGGTAGGAATCAACAAATACATGTTTCATCTCAATGCACATGCTTTATTTTTGGACGGACAATGGAAAATACACCGATAATCAAAAGATATACTACGAGCTCTGGATCGCCGATTTTCCCCACACACTTTATGAAGGACGCATTTGAAACTAGGGTTGCGTGTAGACAAAAATTAAAGAAGCTCCATTGAAATTAATTAATGTCGAACCAATACAATGATGATATACTGTTGTATAAAAATATATACTTCAAAGTAAAAGATTCTCAATCAAATATTCTATCTATTTAAGTGTCATTTTAATTTCATATCGCATTTGAATGTTACAGAAAATTGGTCCCAAGCTCTAGAATCTCTTTTTGCTATTAATCCCCTTATTAGATCTTATATTTAGAGTACCTTATTAACTTAATGGTAAGTTAACATGCCTCTCACTTTCGTCTCTTCCTTCTTACTACTATTACTATACAGTACATTTATTCTCTTTATTTCTTTTTCACTCTTTCGGGAAATTAATGTTTATCACTTTGCATTTTACTAATGAAAGAAGAATTCACACAAGCGTTTCGCTTGTTTTCTAATCTCAATGTTGATGTTATTGTAACTTATAACCTATGTTTGTAATTTCATCAATACTCTATGGTGATATATGCATAATATAGTTTGAAGATACAGTGTCCCTCAAAATAAAGTTTATTGAAAACGTAAAAGACAAAAAGTTTAATTTGAATATATGCAGTAACGACCACAATATTGTCGATTTTGTAAAAGTAAAATCGCCATATACCTCCTACTCGAAACATTTGAGGTGGCGCTAGTAGAATGAATTAAAGCTGCGCTATGCGTGAAGAGGGCGCAAGATAGGCAGTATGTGTGCTGATGTATGATTCAACTTCGCAATAAATGCTCCGACACATTGGTGGGCTGTTTGTCCAAGTTTGGAGCTTCTTGCCGGGCTGCCTGAAAATTAAAACGAGCCTATGTGCAACTGTATTTTGCTTGCCTTAAACATGCTTTGCTTTAAACAAAAAAAAATGTTAGAAAGGCAAACAAGCTCTAGTCTGCGAATAACGGTCATCAACGTTTTATCTTTGCTAGATTGCTTGTTTATAACATCATGATATAGGATAGACCAGAAGTTTTATACTTTGAATATATGACCCACTGTAGAGCATTGCCGAGACATTCAAAGATTTGACAGGAACTACTAGCACCCATTGGAAGACAGTGCTTGTAGGAGTTATTGCAAACTTAAAAGATGATAGTCCTCTGGATGAACTGGCATATTCCTAAAAGCATCCCGTATGTCAGACTGCACGGGTATAAATATAATTAATAAGTTCACAAAAAGATAGTGCTATGCGCCTTGAGTAACAGCAACAGTATCATTACTTTTCTTCATCTTCCTTCTTTCTCCTGAAATAAAGAATGCATACTATGTAAACAGCATTCAGACAAGGAACATCAAAATAAACAGGATTAAAAGTCACGTGAACTATGGTGCTATTTACTGAGTGGTACTTGCAGCGCTTTTCTCAAATTCTTCACCAGGTCCGTTAGACGGACCTGGTTCATGGCATCATCCCATATCCCCTCTGCTAGTCCCTGCCGCAGCAGGGACCGCAGGAAATCCGATTTTCCACTCAGATTTGGGTTCTCCTTGAGAACCCAGTCCTTCACCTCCTGGGGATCTACAATTAAACAGAAACATGTCATTCACTGGAAAGTACGTCTTATATCATTTAATGAAGGATTTAACATTGAGATATCGATCAACTCCATAATCAACATGTACTCCTAAAAGCATCCTGTATGTCAGACCTGGCCATTAAGGCCCCAGGACCGAACTTTTGTACAAGAGCAACAGTAATGTCATTTGAATCATATTAAACTTTGAATGCTTCTGTTGGAATTAAAGAGTTCACAGAGTTACAATGTGGATAAGACAGGTCATAATTAGAAAAGTGACCGGGATCCGATTTGGCACTACTCCGAAAGGCGAAGTTTTAAAGTTTTGAAAAGGAGGTGAAGTGAAGGGGCTAGCGATTCTCTTGGTATCTAGACCTTTTTGAATGTATTCATGAGTTAAAGAAGATCCTGACGATAATCTAAACAGCACTCACAATAGAGCACAAAATTAAGCATCGACGGACCCCTAGTAAGCTAGAGGTTGGACCAGGTGCCCGGGAGGAGTAAGCTTCCCCTGTTGGCTAGCCGCACCCGCCGTCGATGTTTAAGCATGTAAAGGATATCTAAAATTCATGCACTCTCTGACGTTATGTCTATATAGAAAGTGCTATGGCGACAATGTTAGGAAAATATATTCAAAGGGCATAAGTGTGACACAAATGAGTTAAAGAAGATCCTATCGATAATCTCAACAGCACTCACAATAGAGCACAAAATTAAGCATCGACGGACACTCATGAACCACTTCTGGATGCTGAACAGTAGATTTGTGATTATGAGGCTTATTAGTGTCTGGTGAACCAACACAACCTACTTTAAAACCCTGACCAATTCATTCTACTAAAAACTATGATTTCATGTTATCATAACCCTTTCGTTCATTTCTCAGGTTTGTTGGATTTATGGGTATTTGCTGTTTGCTTTGGTTCCTGTTTTATCCTGATTTTGTATGCCTTCGGTTTCTGATTTTCTGAATTATCGATTTTGTACTGTAGACAGGGATATGGTCATTATCCATATTTGTCATTGGTTGATTGTTTCTGTGTATTGTCTCCCGTAGCTAGTGGCATATACTGTACGGGCGGATTTACAACTGACAGTTGCAAATGTTGCGCTGATGATTGGCTGACGGAAGCAGAGGCATTCTGCATCGTTTGTTGGTGCACAATATGCCTAGCTAACTCGGGATAGTCAATGTTAAATGCATGGTGTGTCTGTCTTTGCTCAGCACCTGTCACTGTCTGTTCCTCAGAGATAGTATAATTGATTGCCTGCATAGGCTGTGTGGCCTCAATCCCTGAATGGAGCCTCCTCCTCTTTGAAGGGTTGTGTGGCATGGTTCCTAAGGCTAAAAATGCAAACGTGAGATTGTGTCACAGTAATATTATATTAAGTTAATGCAAAAGTTCATAAACATCAGTAGAATCAATTATCATATTCATACTTAAAATATATGTGATGTGTAAACATTATATCGGATAAAAACTTATAATACTGAATCCTACTGATACATATATTCATAACATTATACTGAATGCTACTTAGTTATCTGTAACATAATACTAAATATGTACTTAGAATTCTGTAACCTTATAATGAGGGCTAATTTTTTGTGCATGTACAAATGTAACATAATACTGAATGTTACTTAAAAGAAAAATACAACATTATATTGAATGCTGCTAAGATTATGCAACCTTGACTAGAGGCTAATTAAACATGTTAAAATTTTGTAACATTTTACCAAAATGTTATTAAAAATTCTGTAGTATTAAAATGAATGTTCACGTAAGTTTCCATAACCTTAAACTAAAGGCTATATCCGGTAAGTAGGTATCATTTAGGTAGTAAAATTGTACTCAATGTTACTTAATACATATAACTATCAACATTATACTGAATGTTGCAAAACTGGTGCAAGACTCAATGCAGGTCTGATATTTGATTTGTTATATATGGGCAATGCTAATTATAGCAAAACCTTTATGTCAATATGTTTTTAAAGTATTGTATAAAGCTCAATACAAACTACAAATTGACTGACTAGTAAGTAAATGATCGCCTAACTTCACTATAAGTAGGTACTAGGTAGTAAAACTGTTTTTAAACATGTAAAATGACAACAAGTTCGAGATATTTCGACTTTAAAATTTCATTAATAAACCTGATAAAATGGAAAAATTATGTCCAACAAAAGAAGGGATCTCCAACAACGCCAGGTTGCAGCACCATACCAAAACACAAAGCAGACAAGCACAGACAGAGACGCATAACACAGAAACATCAAACACAAAAAAAAACTACCCATAAACCAACGAGACCAATGGGCAACCGGTGCCGACTTAGGAAGGCCATCTGCTACGGAAATAGCAGAAGGTGTGGTTATCCTCACTGTCAGATGATCACACACAAACAAGACCGCAAAACGCAGGGGCCCAAACAACACATATGAGTATGTAAATGGATATAAAAAGAGGGCGTACGTAATACAATCCGTGCTCTGCCGCCGCGAGCTCATGTATGTTATAACCCCAGTAGTCCGACTGACATTCAGAGAGGACAGGAGGTCGGGGCCCTGTCTTCTCTAAAGAGGTCTGGACAGGGCCCGTCATGAAGTCCCGTCGACACAGCCAGTCAGAGTGCAAGTCTTAAAAATGCGCTGCTACAAGACTGTAGATTGGTCAAGTACCAAGCCTAGTGTCCGTCTGGTGACATTAGGATCAAATCAATTACGGTTAAAATGATCCGTGAGAATACAATAAGAAAACCATCGGAACTTACCAGAGAAATCAAACTATGTCTAGTACCATAATGGCCTTAATCTCTTTGTTGATTTTAGGACAGTATTCCTAATCCTTCGCATTAACTTCCTCATCGACTGGTTGTTAGAGGGGGGTACATAGCAGTTGGACACCTTCTGGGCCATTGTATGACAAGTTCGACAGAAACCTCTATGCGACCAGAACTCCACTCCATCGATGTATTCTGACATGGCTTGTAAACATTGGTTCATTTCACACACCTTTTCATTAAAATTTCTGCTAGTACATACAGTAGGCGCCATACAAGTTGTCCAATTAACATAGTTTTTACTCCAACGCCATCATGGGGGAAATTCGCAATGGCAACCAAATCGGTCGCAACTTTGATTGGTACAGAATGCTTTTTAATGTCATTTTCTCCCAACTGTAAAAAACATCTGACACGGCATCAAAATGCAGGATACTGGCGTCGTATACCTGGCTCAATCACATCCAATTACTGCAACACGAACTGAAGAATCGGCCATTGTTTACTTTGGTCAAGTAGGTGTTCAGAGTCCACCGACGCTCAAACAACGAGCATAACAAGGAATGATTAACATCAAATATCGATTATACTCACTGGAGATTAATCGGCTCAAAAACAAATCTCTCATAGGTTGAAGATAATGTTACTCCTTCGTAAATAGAAAATCCGATAAACGTCAACATCCAGAAAAAAATATCTCAACAAATTTTAGCGTGCCTTCGCTTTGTTTTGTTTATGAAGAAGATGTCACATGAACAGACAATCTGGCTAACAAAATAATCTTACATGGGGTTCCAAAAAGGGGAATATTTTTTACAGCTGTCGTCTTAAATTACATTATGTGCCATAATAGTTGTTTTAAGGAAGCCCTTTTTCTTTAACAAGGATTCTTTTGATATTTTCAAATATGAAGTTTGCCACTAAAGAAATAATGTCTTGATAGAAAATTGTGACAAGTGGAGCGAGCTAATTTTTTATATGAATTGAAAACTGCGACGAGCGATGCGAGCCGGAAAATATCCAGGAATTTTAAGCGACATTGTATGATTGTATAACGTCTTCAAATTTATTAGCATCATTTTAGAGCAGATAAATGTACAGCATGGATCAGACATGCACGTTTCGGGTACTTAACCCTCGTCAGTGATCCTCAATGTAAACAATGTAGTATGACCAAAATCTGTGAAAATTATGTCCAAAATATACCGAAAGACGTAGCAAAATGACTTGGATATGATGCTACAGGACCCAGGTTTTAGAAATTTAAGAACATTTTGTTGACAAAAAATGTCAAATGCGTTTGAAGAATCGACCAACCGAAATTGATCGAACTTGGCTACATGTGCCATCGGCGACTCTTGGTCCACCAGCAGTGACAATCACCAAGTGGTACATGTACAATGTTTAACGTCTTCAGATTCATTAGCATCATTTTAGAGCAGATAATTTTTTTTATGGGGATGATTATTTGGTGTTTGGAGGAAAGGTCTTCCAGCAAATTGTCGGAATTCCAATGGGGACCAATTGTGCCCCACTCCTTGCCGACATTTTCCTTTACTCGTACGAAGCTGAATTCATTCAATCTCTGGTCTCTGAAGGGAAAAGATACTTAGCTTCAGACTTTAACTTCACTTACAGATACATAGACGATGTGTTGTCCATCAATAATCCAAAATTCGCGGATTACCTGAGCAGTATCTATCCTTCGGAGCTTGAAGTCAAAGAAACCACAGAGACAAATAATTCAGCATCCTATTTGGACATAATGTTGTCCTACGACACTGATGGTCACATGAACACCTCACTCTATGACAAACGTGACGACTTCAATTTCAGCATTACAAACTTTCCTTTTCTGAGTAGCAACATCCCTTCATCGCCTGCTTATGGCGTGTTCATATCTCAGTTGATACGCTATGCCAGAGCAAGTACCAAATATACGGATTTTGTTCTGAGAGCTAGGCGTCTTTCAGATAAGCTTCTCAGTCAGGGATATGTTTGTGACCGACTAACATCGTCACTGAGGAAGTTCTACGGTCGATATGGGGAACTCGTCATACACTATGATGTTCCACTCTCAAGAATGGTGGATGATATTCTGTCATAGACCATTTGAACCATCCAACCAAAGATTGTACTCTATATCTTCCAAAATGGAAGTAACCGGATGTGACAGTTCTACCGAATTGAAGCGACGGGTGTTGCATGCAAGCAGGAGATGCTTACTCTTCCTGGGCACCTGGTCTCACTCCCCTATCGGGAGTTCGCTTCTTTTCATATGGTGGAGGTTTTTGTTTGTTTGCTTTGGTTCCTGTTTTGTCCTGATTTTGTATGCCTTCGGTTTCTGATTTTTGAATTATCGATTTTGTGCTGTATACAGGGATATGGTCATTATCCATATTTGTCATTTATAACATTTGATATGTAAATTACGTAACTTGGGATTTGAAATACCTTTCAAATCCGAGTTAGCAACATTCCTTCATCGCCTGCTTAGGGCGTGTTAATATCTTAGTTGATACGCTATGCAAGGGCAAGTACCAAATATACGGATTTTGTTCTGAGAGCTAGGCGTCTTTCAGATGAGCTTCTCTGAGAGCTAGATGTCATTCAGATAAGCTGCTTATGAGTTAAAGAAGATCCTGACGATAATCTCAACAGCACTCACAATAGAGCACAAAATTAAGTATAATGAGTAGCAACATCCCGTCATCGCCTGCTGATGGCGTGTTCATATCTCAGTTGATACACTATGCCAGAGCGAGTACCAAATATACTGATGTTGTTCTGAGAGCTAGATGTCTTTCAGATAAGGTTCTCAGTCAGTCTCAATCAAAATTTGAAAGAAAAGGAACAGACAACTGTGTTGTATACTAATTGTTCATTTCTGTTCCAAAGATTTTTCTTTTCATGAAACCGAGTCATGCGTTCGACAAGTAATTTACTATGGTGCTTTGAATTTCGTTGTTCAAAATTGACAGATTACTTTTTATTCACGAGTTATGTTAAAATTACTTTTAATTTGTTAAGAACAAAATAATCAAACGATTAAAAATGAAATAAAACACTCTTCTTAAAAATGCAATTGACCGATCCTCCAAATACAAAGAGCACGACAAATATGGATAATGACCATATCCCTGTATACAGCACAAAATCGATAATTCAGAAATCGATCGATCAAGATAGAGATTTAAAAAACCCACCAGATAAAGTATGGGAAAAGCTTTGAAATACAGAATGTAAAAATGCGATATTTATTCATAATACATCACATTCCTCGTGCATAATCTTCTTAAAAGGGCGATTATTCATAAACGTCAAATATGGACCATTTTAGGTAAGAAAGACGTGTGTGTGTGTGACGCACTTATGACATTTATGACAACAAAAGGGCAAGGGTGAAAGCCAAATTGTCAAGATTGGTATGACAAGAGAGTACTGCCAGTTACATTGTGTCACTTTAAAATCTATGACCAATGTTTTATTATTAACAAGGTTAGCACAAACGACACAATATACTTCGCGTCGTTTACTTATAAAGACAAATTCGTCTTGCCGCGTGCACAATTCAGTTAATACGAGATGAAATCCTCCCCCCATTCAACCGTTTTGATCATTGACTCCTGAAATTCATCAGGATCCTCATGGCCCCTCCATATTCGTAAAATTAAGGAGTATGTGCGAGCTGAGGGTAGCAATTTGGAGCTAGCAAACTCCACCTGTAACTGTTTCTCAAAGCCCAAAGGTTGAATGGAACTTGCACCAGTCCAAATCGACAATACTCGGCCCAAAGGTACTGGTATGGAACCTCCTGTTAATAAAGGATAAATTAAACATTTGTTTTATTTATTACCATGATAAACACAGTTCATTATATGACAACTTTATATATTTCTTTTTATGTGATTTTGAGCAAATAGTTGTATGAATTTGTTGGGGGGTTGGGGGGGATTAGAAAAATGTATGCAGTCCAACATTAAATGTTTGGGATATACAGATTTACCACTTGGTGAGTGTCACTGCTGGTGGACCAGGAGTCCCCGAGGACACATGTAGCCAAGTTCGATCAATTTCGGTTGATCGTTTCTTTAACGCAATCTAAAATTTCTGTTATCAAAATTTCTTGAAATTTCTAAAACGTGGGTCCTGTAGCATCATATCCCATCCATCCTGCTACGTTTTTCGGTACGCTTTTTCGACATAGTAACTTTCAAACTTTTTTTAGCATATTACATTGGTTCGATTTGAGGATCACTGACGAGGGTTAAGTACCCGGAACGTGCATTTCTGGTCCATGTTTCCAATTCATCTTCTCTTAAATGATGCTTTTCAATTTGAAGACGTTTACATTGATATGTATCTATACTACTAAAGGAACGAATACTATAACTGTTATTATTAAACCTCTACTTGTTTTTTTTCCTATTTTGAGTTTGTACAATAGGAACAAGGAAGTAGTCAACATAATGACCAATTCCTTCCGTCGATGTGCCTATTTGTGACACAATCGGCCTGTTCATGTTTGAATGTTAAACGTCTTTAAATTCAATAGCATCATTTAAAACCTGATAAATTTACAGCATGGACCAGACATGCACGTTTCGGGTACTAAACCCTTGTCAGTGATCCTCAGTCTAAAGAATGTAATATGGCCAAAAAGTATGAGAATTATTATGATTGTCCAAAAATGTACCAAAAGACGTAGCAGAATGGGTGGGATATGACGCTACAGGACCCACGTTTTTGAAATTTCAAGAAATTTTGTAACAGAAAATTTCAAATGCGTTGAATAGACAGACGATCAACCGAAGTTGATAGAACTTGGTGATATGATAAACAAAATAAAGAGGATCAAAGGTAGGCAGCATAACCATCGAAAATGCGTCAGAATCATCAAACGCCTTTTATACCGTGGATATGATCCTAATGTCACCAGACGGACACTAGGCTTGGTACTTGACCAATCTACAGTCTTGTACAAGCGCATCCTTGAGACTTGCACTCTGACTGACTGTGACGACGGGACTCCATGACGGTGTCCAAACCTCTTTAGAGAAGACAGGGCCCCGACCACCTGTCCTCTCTGAATGTCAGTCGGACTCCTCGGGTGATTGCATACATGAGCTCGCTACAGCCGGCAGAGCACGGACTGTATAACGCATGCCCTCTTTTTATATCCATTTACATATTCATCTGTGTCTCTGGGGCCTCTGCGTTTTGCGGTCTTGTTTGTGTGATGTCATCTTACAGTGAGGAGGTTGTTTTACACCACAATTGTACGTTCTTCGAGACCTCTGGGTAATTGGAGAAGTGAGAGGGTTGTGCGCACGTAATCCAGGATAACCACACCATTTCTACTTGCGTGACAGATGGCCGTCCAAAGTCGGCACCGGTTACCCATTGGTCTCGTCGGTTTATGTGTAGTCTTTTGTGTTTGATGTTTACATGTCGTGTGTCTCTTTTCCGTCTCGTGCTGTACTCGTCTTTTGTGTTTTTGCATCGGGTGTTTTGGTGTTTTACTGTTGATGCTGCAACGGGGTCTTGTTGGAGATCTCCTCCCTTCTTTGGCTACATGTGCCCTCGGGGACTCTTGGTCCACCAGCATCATCTTCCATTTTATGTTTTTAAGGGAGGAAGTAATAACGTCATGGTCTTAGCTACTCTGTTTTGACATCACTAAGCTATGAGTAAAAGAAGGGAGGAGAGTAAGTGTCTTTGTCCAATGAACCTTGTTTGTACATCAGTTCAATTCTTTTCTGTATTTTGTTGTTTATGTCTACGATTTCCGGATTATGTACCTCTTCATAGTAGATTGAATTAAACTGACACATAGCTTCAATAATATATTCATCTCTATCAAGAATGGCCATTGGATTACTTTTATCAGCTTTTTTAATAACGGTATCAGAGTTGTTGTTTTTTTTTTTGTTTTTTTTTTCGTTACATATGCAATGCGTTACGCTCTTGCTGTGATAAATTACCTATCTTTCTGAGTTTTCTAACCTCGATAGAAATTATTTCTAATCCACTTAAATCGATGTATGTCTCAAGCGCCGTGCATGTGTATCTAGGAATATAATGATGACAAATATGGATAATGACCTGAGTTTCGTCGATAAGGATGACCAATAAGGATAATCTGAGTGTCGTTTGAAAGGATGTTACTTAATATTATCATTATTCCAGAAATGATACTTGCTTTTCAATTTCCGTGCAAATTCACCGAAATCTTGCATGAGCTTTAGTTTTGCACTGTGATATTTTGGACATGGAATAAAATTCAAACTTCTCTTCAATATTTGATAGACTATATTTCGACAAGTTTAGTACGTGACGTGTTTTTGATTTTAGTGCGATTCGTTCGCACTTTTGTCGTGCCGGAATATTTTTCTCCTTTTAATAATTTTTGCATCTTATAGCAAGCCTATTAAAGCGTCGAGCCATTATTTTTGCAGAAATAGAGAAAAAAATTAAATCAAGGCGAGTTTAAGCGTCGAGCCTTATTGTTAGAACATTGCATTAAACTTAAGACATACACACAGGGTTTCAATAGATCACGTCTTCATCCCTGATTGGCTGAAATACTAAGATAAGTAGATTCTTACCCTATGCTTTATTTTAAGCTCCTATCTCGCTATGCCAGAGCAAGTAACAAATATACGGATTTTGTTCGGAGAGCTAGGCGTCTTTCAGATAAGCTTCTCAGTCAGGGATATGTTTGTGACCAACTAACATCGTCACTGAGGAAGTTCTACGGTCGAAATGGGGAACTCGTCATTCACTATAATGTCCCACTCTCCAGAATGGTGGATGATACTCTGTCATAGACCATTTGAACCATCCAACCAAAGATTGTACTCTATGTCTTCCGAAATGGAAGTAACCGGATGTGACAGTTCTACCGAATTGAAGCGACGGGTGTTGCATGCAAGCAGGAGATGCTTACTCTTCCTGGGCACCTGGTCTCACTCCCATATCGGGAGTTCGCTTCTTTTCATATGGTGGAGGTTTTTGTGTTTGCTTCGGTTCCTGTTTTGTCCTGATTTTGTATGCCTTTGGTTTCTGATTTTCTGAATTATCGATTTTGTGCTTTATACAGGGATATGGTCATTATCCATATTTGTCATTCAAATCAAGAAATCCATGTATTTAGGTATACATTAAAATCGTATAACATTGAAGGAAGAATTATTATTTCATTTTAAAGATTCGCAGTGATACAAACACTAAGATAAGTAGATTCTTACCCATGCTTAATTTATTTTTAGCTCCTAGCTATTTTCAAATCAAGAAATCCATGCATTTAGGTATATATAACGAAGAGAAAATATAGAAACGAAAAGTGTCGTCTGCTGACAACGGAAAGTTCGCCCTACGTCGTCTATCGACGACAGGAGCCTGGAATGTTGGCGCGTCACTGATGGTATTCCCGAAGCGCTCCGAATAAAGTAAGGAATAAAGACTTGAATGATAAAGTCAGTGATATGAATCCGAATGTCGATCGTTTATTACACACTTCAACGATGAATGTTGAAGAGTCCAAGATGCGATATAAATAAACAAAAATCAATATTTATCAAAGACGAGACGGATGTTGTCAGTTCTACATCTGACCTCCGAAAACAGGATTTCTAAATTATAAGATTTATCACAGGAATTGACATGTTGAGTCAATATAATTGGGAATTAAGAAACAAGTTTAATTCGGTAACCAACACAAATACATCAATAGGTATTGTACGTGGACATGACACTGTCCCTGGTGATATAAAGAATACACAAATTCTTAAGGAAGGATTTATTACCCGATGTGAAGGTTTGAGCTATTGACGTTGATTCAACTATAATTACCATAGGGCAGTTTTACAAATAAACAAAAATTGAATTAATCTCAAAGAATAAATGATCTAAAGAAATAAAGATTAACAAGAAAGTTCTCTGTAAACAAACACATTAAAATCGGATGTCATAAATTTGATAAAATGAATGTCCGAATATAACAATGAATGTCCGAATATAGAAATTTACAAATTATGATAAAAGTCTAAAATTCCTCTGTGATATATACATTTGAATTGTACACCACGAAAGGAATAATTATTCCATTTTAACGATTTGCAGTGATAAACACTATCTATGAATACATCGGTACTACGTAATGTTAATATATCCTCAAATCTTTTATTCAATGTGTCTGATCCCAAAATTTCTCGTAGATCTTACGGAGAATCGAATGTTTAATGACTTTTTCCACAAGTTACGTTTATTACACTGTAAGTAGTCAATAAGGCCTTCCGTAATTTCCGCGTCCTCGCTGGCTTCTTGGTTTGTATGGCCAGTATCCAAAATGTTGGCTACTTCCTGATCCCCTGGATCCTCTTAATTGTGGTGTTTTTGATTTGTTCCAAATGCTCCTCTAATTCCTTGGAGAATCGGTCATTGCTGCTTTGAAATTCCTTATCAATTTCCTTCTTTTTATCTGTCGATCCCTTTGTAGCAACTCCAAGTGATTTAAATGCCTAGGTCCGAGATTGTTGCATTTTTTTCTCTTTCTCCTTTATTTCATTTCCAATGTATTTGTATTCAATCTGCAGTTACTTCCTCGGATGCCGTCTTCCAGAATGCATTAAAGTTTTCGTCGTCTTCTTTTTTTATAGAGATGTATGTTGCACTTTTCCGGATAGCAATGCGTACTTCTAAACAGGAACGATGTAAATTAATTTTGGTCTAAAAGAATCCAGGGGATGTGATTGACAAAATGAAATCTGTAATTTTCCAAGCCAATACGATTTCTTCATACGACTTCTCTAATATGTATACCACACTTCCTCATGACAAAATTAATGATCGATTATCTAATCTCTTTAAATGGTGTTTTGATCGAGAGCGAAAAACTTACATTTGTACATCTGAATCGAAGGGTTTCCTCAACAGACTAAAAATCATACTAATCATGGACATGCAGTGACCTGTGTAATGCCTTGTCCTTCCTCTTGGACAATATTTATGTTAGATTTGGTGAGGATCTATACAAGCAGGTTGTAGGAATTCCTATGGGTACTAATTGTGCGCCTCTTGTTGCAGATTTATTTTTATACACTTATGAAAAAGAATTTATCCAAAATCTTCAAAAGCAAAGAAAATTTGATGATCTGAAATGTTTCAATAATACTTCTGGTTATCTTAATGATATTCTAACCATTGACAATCCTGCTTTTGAATTATATAAGAATGAAAATTATCCACAAGAAAAAACAAAGGAGGGGATTTCCAACAACACCAGGTTGTAGCTCCCAGTATTAAGAATAAACACTTAACAAGGCAAACCTTTCAAATACAGAAACACCGTTTTGGGACCTAATTACCAAAATTGTAAACGGAAAGATCCATAAAGTGTACATGACAAAAGGGATGATTTTGGATTCAACATAGTACATTTCCCCTGGTTTGACGGTGATGTTCCAAGATTACAGTCATACGGCATTCACATATCACAGCACATCCGGTACGCTAGGGCATGTGCTGATATTTTGAATTTTCACAGTACAAAATTACAAATTACCAAAAAACATTTAGGTCAATGTTTCCGCTTGCATAAACTAGTTAAGACTATCTGGAAATTTTACAAAAATTACTGTCAACTTCTTTTAAAATTCGGATCTATACATGCAGCAGAGTACATTACTATGGGTATTACACAACCTGTCTTTTATGGTGATATGATAAACAAAATAAAAAGGATCAAAGGTAGGCAGCATAACCATCGAAAATGCGTCAGAATCATCAAACGCCTTTATACCGTGGATATGATCCTAATGTCACCAGACGGACACTAGGCTTGGTACTTGACCAATCTACAGTCTTGTACAAGCGCATCCTTTAGACTTGCACTCTGACTGACTGTGACGACGGGACTCCATGACGGGCCCTGTCCAAACCTCTTTAGAGAAGACAGGGCCCCGACCACCTGTCCTCTCTGAATGACAAGTATGGATAATGACCATATCTACAAGATATGTCAGTCGGACTCCTCGTGTAATTACATACATGAGCTCGCTACAGCCGGCAAAGCACGGACTGTATTACGCATGCCCTCTTTATATATCCATTTACATATTCATCTGTGCCCCTGGGGCCTCTACGTTTCGTGGTCTTGTTTTTGTGATGTCATCTTACAGTGAGGAGGTTGTTTTACACCACAATTGTACGTTCTTCGAGACCTCTGGGTAATTGGAGAAGTGAGAGGGTTGTGCGCTTGTAATCCAGGATAACCATACCATTTGCTACTTGCGTGACAAATGGCCGTCCAAAGGCGACACCAGTTGCCCATTGGTCTCGTCGGTTTATGTGTAGTCTT
The DNA here is from genome assembly GCA_028142955.1 of Pinctada fucata. Taxonomy (NCBI): domain Eukaryota; kingdom Metazoa; phylum Mollusca; class Bivalvia; order Pterioida; family Pteriidae; genus Pinctada; species Pinctada fucata. The sequence goes on along the minus strand of AP027110.1, from coordinate 49,012,978 downwards.
TTGTGTTTGATGTTTACATGTCGTGTGTCTCTTTTCCTTCTCAAGCTGTACTCGTTTTTTGTGTTTTTGCATCGGGTGTTTTGCTGTTGATGCTGCAACGGGGTCTTGTTGGAGATCTCCCTTCTTTCATGCTTACATTTACTTCCGTTAGTTCATGTCTTTAAATCAATAGTTGATTTAATTCTTCTAGACATGAATTGCATATCTGCGTTACTTTTGGATCACACGGACCGTCCAGATTTTGTTTCTCATCAGGTTCAAAGTTTGCCTCCTGATTTAGATTAAGGTATCCGTTGTGCAATTGAGTCATTTTACATAGCGTTTTAATCATCTCCATAGTAAAGTATGGTAAATTTTATGCCTGGTAAGGTACTGTAAACTATATATTTTCTGAAAGGTAATGATGCCCTGAGTACAGATATAAGACTCCCAGGACTTAAAAATCAAAGGGGGAAAACTCTTGTACAACTTTGTTATTTTGCATATGTTATATAGAGAAAATAGACAATTTAAATGTTTCATCAGTTATTCCCCTTTGTTTTTCTGGCCCCAAAATTAATATTTCTGAATAGTGGTCTTTATAACCTTTCAGAAAATATATAGTTTATAGTGCCTTACCAGGCATGGAAAAATGCCCTATTGTACATCGGATACCTTAAGGATATCCGGATCTGATTCTTGTCCATCATCTGACATGACAGATTGACGATTTGAATGTAACGACAATTTCCAATTAAATTTTTTATACATAAACGGTCTGGTCATGAGGATTCTACGACTAAAATATCAAAACCCTACCTCGTATAGTTTTTAAGATGGTCAAAGGTCACTAGGTCAAAAGTCATGATAGCAAATTTTAGTTCTGGTCATGAGGAATCTATATGTGAAATATCAAATCCCCACCTCTCATCGTTCAAAAGTAGGCCAAAGGTCAATGTCAAGGTCACTAGGTCAAAACTTATTATATCGAATGAAAGGTTCTGCATGTGAAATTTCAAAGCTATAGCCTCTATAGTTCATGATATATAGCCCAGATTTATTATCTTTATGAGTAGGTCAGTCTCCAAGGTCAAGGTCAAACTTTTGGTATGCATGGTGTGGTCTTGTGACAAGGAATACATATGTAAAATATAAAAGCCCTATCATTTACCATTCAAAAGTTATGGCCAAGGTTAAAGTTTTTCAAAAGTAGGTAAAATTCCAAGGTCAAGGCCACTAGGTCAAATTTTGTTGCTGTGTTTGATTCGTCTCATCATGTTCCTCCAAACAGTTTTCTCTCAACAGACCTAAACGGAACACTTTAACCAAAATAATGACGTACTGAGGGACGGACGGACAGACGGACTTTGCCATTTCTTAGACCGGATTATGCTTCGCAATCCGGCTAAAATGAGCTAAATATATCTTGATCTGTATCACATTGAGATAAACTCACATACCAAAAATTAGTGCAATATATGCATCGACAGCAATAAAAAAGTATGGAAAGGTAACGTGTGACCGACTGACAGACAGACAAACAGGGTGGAAACTATAAGACCTCTCTGGCGAGCCGGTTGGGGACTAACAATTAATTTGTTAATGGTGCGCCCTAGTACATTATGTAGATGTTAATACATGTAACTTATGTTTTTGTTTATGTCAATTTTAGGGTAGGAATGGTTGCAGAAGTAATGTGCTATATGTAGGATCTGCCGAAGTGTCTGGGGAAAAGGGACAGCCACAGAGGTTACCGTGCTATACAGAAGGGCTTCAGCCAGATCAAAGTTGAAATTGTAGAACATGTAGTCAGAAATCAACCAAACCACGTTAAAGTTGTAAGCCAGACAGAGGAAGTAGTCATTATTGATGCAACAGAGACAATACATCATGTGCTTGATGACCGGGATTCTCATTCATTCATGGTCAAGAAGAACCTAACCAAGATGAAGCAGAGTCATGATGAAATGGCGGCCAAATTATCCAGCTTTAACTCCTAAATGGATCAGATCCTTGCAGTTTTAAAGACGAATCAAACACCAGTAGGACCAATAAATTTACCAGACTGTCAAGTTGTAGAAATTCAAGATGGCAGCCTAGCAAACTATGTCAGAAACTTGTGTAATGAAGCTGAGTCGCCAATAAAGAGAACACTAATCCAGCCAGCGCTCAAAATGATGTGCCAGATCATGTTCCAGAAACCCCAGATCTTCACAGTGAAGCAGAGACCCTCTCCAGTGTAACACCGCAGATAAGCATAGACACAGCTCAGGATACTGGGACTGATATCATACCAAAAAGTGATAAAAGACCATTACCAGTTAGGCGACTGTCCTTTTCTGATTCGAGAAAGACACCTCTTGGGACAGTGAGCTTTAACTCCACTTCGGTAACACAAGTTAACAAAGACTTCCTCGTCCTAGAGTGTGGTAGTGGCAAGACCATTCAAGAAATAAATTGCCCTGAGGATGCCATGCAAGGAAACTTCGAATTCCGCATTGCACAAGAGACAATTGTTGCGGCAAACAGTGGTGCAATATCACAGAAAAACCTTATGTTGTCTCCAAGAAGGTGGCATGCAACAGTTCACGCTTAAGTTGATACATATGGAAGATCAAAATCAGACTTTGTGAAGGGATAAACAGTGGAATCCGTCACTTAAAATAAAGTCTTTTGACAAAGGAAGACTTCAGATTAGAAAACAAACTTTATGAATGCATTGAACAATATCATCACGTCTATTACATATTTATTACATACAAACACTGTCGATGTTATTTCCTAAGTAGGACATTGAAATATATATATATATATATATAACTTATTTATTCCACGGTTATTTATTAATTTAATAAAAATGACTATGATATGTTGATGAGAAGTACAAATGTAGTTGTTTCATTTTCAAACAAATGTTACTACATGTATATCATCTAAAATCTTTGATGTCTTCATTTGTTCAACTTTCTTAAAATAAAAACTTAATTAAACGTTTCCATCATTCATTTGTCCATGCTGTTGTCATTGTTCTTCCTAAATATTGTGTTGGATTTCCGTCATTTAGAATCACAGCAGGAATGACCTTGTGAATATGGTCAATGTACCTAACACACTTGTTCACATCTACCAATTCCCAGAATGAACGGATTCCCGCAACTACATGTATATAAAATACATAACATTTCCGTTCTTTTAGGCAGTTGGAGAAAATATATCACCAAATGTGATCAGGGGCATAAAAATCGACCCCTTGTATCTCACCTATATTAATTTATATATCTTGAAATTCTCTTCTCTCTCTCTTACTCTCTTTCAAGTATCTTCAACTTCAGAATCAATCCCGTGGCTCAGCTCTTGAAATTTTGACCAAAATTGAGTCTGTCCAGTACTTAATGTTAAACGTCTTAATATTGAATAGCATCATTTAAGAACAGATCATTTGGTAACATTAAACAATTTTAGGTCATGGTAATGGAATGTTAAACGTCTTCAAGTTCAATAGCATCATAAATTTTAGAAATCTGCAGCATAGACCAGACATGCACGTTTCGGGTACTTAACCCTCGTCAGTGATCCTCAATCTAAACAATGTAATATGACCTAAAACTTTGAAAGTGTACCGAAAGGAGAAGCAGGATGGTCGTGATATGATGCTACAGGACCCACGTTTTGGAAATTTCAAGAAATTTTGATAACAGAAATGTTCGAATGCGTTGGGAATACAATCAATCAAAGTTGATCGAACTTTGCTACATGTGCCCTCGGGGACTCCAACAGCAGTGACTCAACAAGTGGTAAAAATGTTAAATAGCATCATTTAAGAATTTATAAATTCTGAAGTGCTGAATGGAAAATAATGAAACTATTTATTATCTTGTTAAAAGTCCATGTTATTAAAAATAACCCCTTAATTTATATCTTCATGAATAAAAAAAAATAAATTTAAGGAATTATGGTCCCCCGCTTTAGGGTGTTTGTTTTTTAGAAATAAACATTACAGAAGTATCCATCAGTCATTCAGTCTCATAGTCGAGAAGGCAAGGCAAATTATTTAAAATACATTAATGAACAGAAAGTAGGGAACTAATAATGAGTAATTAGACTAATTCTAAACATTTGATTTGAAGACGTTTAGCAGTTGACTTTAAGTGGATTACTCAGTATATTGTCTACTTTATCACACGTTATAAATATTAAACAACATTTCAATGTTTACACATCTGTTCATTTTTTACGTCTGTCAAAATAAAACCCAACAAGTTTTGTCCTTTCCATTGTTCTGTTTTTTAGCACATATATCTGAGGATGCTAGTTTTATTCCTAAAATCTCATCAAATGGGCTAGCTTCCACCAATGTTTTAGGATATGTCGCCGTAAGAATCTCTGATAACTTTTTATTTTGCTTGAATTTCTCCATGTTATTCATCTTACCTATAGGTTAACATTCTTTGTCCCAAAGCGCTTGTTTGAAATGTTTGAGATGTCGCCTAAGACGTTTATGCTCCATGGGATTTTTAGATTTTAATATCTGTTGCGCACTTTCTTTGTCTCCCATCTCAATCATATTTCACCCTATCAAAAACTATTGTGCTGTTCTACCATTGACTGAAGACGGAGTTATTTTTGCCTAAAGAAAATCGAAATCTTCTCCAACGAGACTGCGCGATATTTGACTTGGCTTCTTCTTGATACTACCTTCTTTCTTGTTAGTTATTGAAAAAAATTTGCTTGATGAGACTGATATACTTGTTCCAGTTATAACCAGCCATACCGACTTTAAACGGAAGCGAAAGTTCTCTTAACTCTGTTTCTCCCAAGGCATGCAAACTTTGTTGGAACAATTCTAGTCTTTTACTCTGGTATCCTTAAAAGGTGGAATATTTCTCTTGAAAAGCGTGTCACAAGAACCAAAGTTCAATTTACACAACAAGCATATAACACTTGGAAACGACTTCTTGCTAAAACTTTTTATACTCCCGGGGTTTCCCCTGGAATCAAGCATGGCTAAATGTCTTCCCTGTAAAGGTACACAGTATTTTCTTGCTTGATTACAGACGGCGGGTGCGACTAGCCTGACATTCTATCATAAACGAATACATCCAAATATAAAGAAGGAAAACAACGTCCCCCCTTACGTTACAGTGTCACTTTCACCAAAGGTGTTTATCAATGAAACACATTTCTGGCCAAGTGGGGTTCTGAAGGGGGGGGGGGGGGGGGGCGGGGGTTGCAATGTCACACGGATGAAAAATAAGGGGAATTAATTACTATTTTTATTTTGTCTCTGGAGCGATAAAGTAGGTTATACTTGTAATCCTTTTCTTTTTATATCATGGAAAAATCTATTCACAGCATGTTTCCGATCAAATATTTAACCGTTTGGAAGAAATTAACGAGACATTTCGCGCCAGAAAGCTAGATAAGTTGCTGAGAAGAACGAAATAAAACCGTTTTACAGTTTCTGGATTGCAGAGTTTGGTGATTATATTCATAGAATAACCCCAAAATACATTTCTCTTATCCAATTCTGACATAAAAAGGTACCAGAAGCATAATGAACGAATGTGTACAATAATGCAATTTTTGTGCATTTTGTTCGATATTTGAAGTTTTCCGTCATCTGTGTTTTACGGTCTTGTTTATGTGTGGTCATCTAACAGTGAGGAGGTTGTTTTACACCACAATTGTACGTTCTTCGAGACCTCTGGGTAATCGGAATAGTGGGAGGGTTGTGCGCACATAATCCAGGATAACCACACCGTCTGCTACTGACGAGGCAGATGGCCGTCCTAAGTCGGCACCGTTTGCCCATTGGTCTCGTTGGTTTATGTGTAGTCATTTGTGTGTTATGTTTTTCTGTGATTTGACGTTCATTGTACTACTGCGTCTCTTTCTGTGCTTGTCTGCTTTGTGTTTTTGCGTTGCGTGTTTTGCTGTGGGTGCTACAACCGGGTGTTGTTGGAGATCCCCTCCATTGTTGCATATAGCTTTAACACCAAGAAATACAGGTCAAGTTCGTATATATGTCATGTCCCTCAATATTGTGCAGAGTAATTCCCCTTGACAAATTCTAATATGCCCCTTGAAGCGTAGACAAATTCAACATTTTGTGGTTTCTGGACATTAGAAGGACAACTTTTAGAGATAATATCTTCATCTCTTGATTGTAGCTATTATACCAAAAATTACAGGTTAGGTTTGAATATGGCGCAATTTTATGCAGAGTTGTGCACCTTCAAACATGGAAAAATCAATATTTTGTGCTTTCCCGACATTTAAATGAAAACTGTAACAGGGAATATATTTATTTCTTAGACATAGCTTTACATTTAGAAATACAGGTCAAGTTCAAATAAAGGGTCATGTTCCTCAACTTTGTGTTGAATTGTGATTCTTCAAACTTTTTATACATTGCTTATATGTAAAATATGCCGGGCGGGGGTATCATTGATCCTTAGATCAACAATGGATTTCATTTTGTATTACGTCATCAGTTTTAAAACAAAAAAGTTCCTGATAAAACTTGAATGACGTGCAGAAATGACGTCTTATGAGAACTCGACATACAATATGATGTCCCACTCTCTAGAATGGTGGATGACATTCTGTCATAGACCAATTAAACCATCCAACCAAAGATTGCACTCTATGCCTTCCGAAATGGAAGTAACCGGATGTGACAATTCTACCGAATTGAAGCAGCGGGTGTTGCATGTAAGCAGGAGATGCTTACTCTTCCTGGGCACCTGGTCTCACTCCCATATCGGGAGTTCGCTTCTTTTCATGTGGTGGAGGTTTTTATACGCCCGTCATTTGACGGGTCGTATTATGGTATGGCGAAGTCCGTCCGCCTATGGAACGCAATAACTTGAATATGCGTTAACGGATTTTCACGAAATTCACACATTATGACTAGACTGTGGAGGGGAAGCCGCCTTTCGATTTTCAGGTTCATCCGATTTGTCGTTACAGAGTTATGGGACTTATATTTTTAAAATACAGTGAAAATATACTAAAATAGTTAAAAATTATTTAAAAATCTATTTCTGGTCGAAATGTTTTGAAAATTTGTATACTTCAAGTAGAAAGGATGTTCTTTGACATATGTAACGGTTTTTTTATTTTTTTGTCGCATAACCGAGATATTGTGTGTAATGGGAAGGGGGGGGGGATTATATGCACATACATGTTAAGCTAAGGGCAAAATAAAGGCGCATGGAACGCAATAACTTGAATATGCGTCAACAGATTTTCATGATATTCATACATTATGATTTGACTGTGAGAGGAATCCGCCTTTCGATTTTGAGGTTCATTCGATTTGTCGTTACAGAGTTATGGGACTTAGATATTTTAAGATACAGTGAAAATATACTTTCTGATCGAAATGTTTGGAAATTTTGTATACTTAAGGTAGAAAGGATGCTCTTTGACATATGTAACGGGTTTTTAATTTTTTTTTGTCGCATAATCGAGATACTTGTAATGGGGGGGGGGGGGGATGCACATACATGTTAAGCTAAGGCCAAAATATAGGCGCATGGAACGCAATTACTTGAATAAGCGTCAACGGATTTACATAATATTTCTACATTGTGATCAGACTTTTAAGAAGAAGCCGCCTTTCGATGTTGAGATCCATCCGATTTGTCGTTACGATGTTATGGGACTTCGACATTTTAGATACAATGTAAAAATATACTAAAATAGTCAAAAATCTATTTCTGGTCAAAATGTTTTGAAATTTTGTATACTTCAAGTAGAAAGGATGTTCTTTCACATATATAACGGGTTCTTAAATTTTTTGTCACATTATCCGGAAATTATGTGTAATGGGGGGGGGGGTATTATATGCACATACATGTTAAGCTAAGGGCAAAATATATAGCATGGAATGCAATAACTTGAATATGCGTCGACAGATTTTCATGCTATTTGTACATTGTGATAAGACTTTGAAGAGGAAGCCGCCTTTCGATTTTCAGGTTCATCCGATTTGTCCTTATGGAGTTATGGGACTTGGATATTTTGGTGTTGTGACAAAATTCCCAACGGGCGTATCTTGCTGCGTGAGCGTAGGCTTTATTGTTTTTTGCTTTCGTTCCTGTTTTGACCTGATTTTGTATATCTTCGGTTTCTGAATTGCCGATTTTGTGCTGAATGCAGGGAGGTGGTCATTATCCATATATGTCATTTACACGATAACAAGCCAAGCATTTGCAGGCAGGCATTACATATATATATACTTGAATATATCGCTTAAAATTGTAATAAAGGCAAAGATTTAAACAACAGAATGACGTTCTTATTTGAAGTAGATCTAGGTCTACTCTAATTGTTACATAAATTTCCCTTAATAGGCCATCCTGGCACTGCACTACACTGCACTGAACATGCTGAAAGTTTATGCATGTATGATGTGTTGACAGTACTGTATAATAATAAAAGTACAATGACATGACGTTGTATCCTCCACGGAGTCTTGAAAATAAATGTGCTCGTTGTCTATTTCAAAAGTCAAATGGGGAGTGGGTAAGACCACATTTTATAATGGTTTTTTTTTGTGCCAAAATTTTAATTTTTAAATTATACATCACATGTATTATTTAAAATCTGTGTCTGATGAGCTGGACCGAACGAACAAATTTATTATATACTCTCTAATTTCATATGATTCTAGAACGGCAAAGGGATAACACCCCCATCCATTCTAAATATGTTTGTAGACATGCAAATATAACAACAACCAAATAAAAAAGAAAGAACAGGCATGGTTCCTGTACTGGTTCCCTCTTATCAAAGGCCAACTAATACTAAGTGTTTTTATAGACGCAGAGATGAACGCCATCAATGTTTTTAATGACAAATATGGATAATGACCATATCCCTGTATACAGCACAAAATCGATAATTCAAAAATCAGAAACCGAAGGCATACAAAATCAGGACAAAACAGGAACCAAAGCAAACAAACAAAAACCTCCACCATATGAAAAGAAGCGAACTCCCGATAGGGGAGTGAGACCAGGTGCCCAGGAAGAGTAAGCATCTCCTGCTTGCATGCAACACCCGTCGCTTGAATTCGGTAGAACTGTCACATCCGGTTACTTCCATTTTGGAAGATATAGAGTACAATCTTTGGTTGGATGGTTCAAATGGTCTATGACAGAATATCATCCACCATTCTTGAGAGTGGAACATAGTGAAATTCGTTTTAAGAGTATAGATGACATGCGGGTGCGGCTAGCCAATAGTCGATGATTACTCCTCCCGGGCACCTGGTCCCAACTCTAGCTTGCTAGGGGTCCGTGGATGCTCTATTGAGAGTGCTGTTGAGTTTTTCGTCAGTATCTTTAACTCATTAAACTATTGCGGAAGGTACTGGCTAACAACCCATTTACAGTCCCGATTACGTCTTTAACTGTCTACCCCTCAAGTAGGAATTTTTGTTAGACGAAGAAGAAATTTTGTGAGGTAAAATGAAGACGAATAAATAGAACAGGAATTTTTAAGGCGAACTGTACAAGGAAAAATAGAGGAGAAATTTTGTAAAATTAATCATATTTTCAGGGACACCGTTCCTTTAAAAAAGAAGGGAGGAGATCTCCAACAAGACCCCGTTGCAGCATCAACAGTAAAATACCAAAACACCCGATGCAAAAACACAAAAGACGAGTACAGCACGAGACGGAAAAGAGACATACGACATGTAAACATCAAACACAAAAGACTACACATAAACCGACGATACCAATGGGTAACCGGTGCCGACTTTGGACGGCAATCTGTCACGGAGAAAGAATAGAGGGATTTGTAAGGTGTAAAAATATCCGTTTCAATGGGTTATAGAAGTCTACCTGTGTGGAGTCAGTCATGCGTTCGAGTATTTACATCCAAAAGTGACTATGTCTGGAATGGTCAGATATAAAATGTATGAAAATATTTAACAGTGATAGTGTGTTTTTGTGATATTCTTTTCAACAATAACTACAGGAAACACGTAAAGGAATTCCCCCTAAAGAATAAATGTGGGTTATTACTATTATTATTCTAAATTTGTATACTCTATGCTCCTTTCCTCCTCCGCCTTTGCAAATTACAAATGAATTTTCATACCCATTTTGTATTTGTTTGTGGGGATCCAAATCCATGCTCTAAAAAAGAAGTTCTTACTTCACTGTTTTTCGTTAAAAACAAAATATTTAAAATCGAGCGGTGTTGAAAATCACTATACATACAGTAAAAATAAATGAATAAAAAAAGAAGATACATACATTCGATGTCGTTGTTTGTTCTTACCGTCAACTGGTACACACTCCACGAGGTGACAGGGAAGACTGGGTTGCTGATCAACTGACGTCTCATGTAGTCGACGAGGGATTGTAGAGAAGTGGACGAGGCACGGGAACTCAAAATGTCAAAGGCTGGCGTCGTGGTAGAAAAGGGAGAGCCATGAGTTGCCTGATGTAGGTTCGGGTCGCTGAGTTATCTCTGTACGCTGTGAACAGCCCGAGTTCTGAGTACGGCTCCAGATGTAAAACACAACATTTCAGTTCCTCAAAGTTGAAATAATGAAAAACGATTTCATTTTGTTTTCTGAATTCATGTATCAGAAGGGAGGGGATCTCTAACAAGACCCTGTTGCACTAACAGCAAATCGCCAAAACACCCGATGCAAAAAAAAGACGAACATAGTATTAGACTAAAAAGAGACATACACAGCCAATTATGCCTAACGTTAAGTTAACGTTAGGTCCAGTTAACGTTAACTTAACGTTAGATTCACGTTTCTTTAACGTTAGATAAAAAATGTTTAGCGTTAAATCAGTTAACGTTATATTAACATGCCATTTCTAACGTTAATCTTGCTAACGTTAATTCAACATTGAATTTTTAATGAGTGTTTAACGTTAATCACTGATTACGTTAATCTAACATTAACATTTAATGTTAGATTGACGTCAAAATTTTTAACGTAAACTCAACGTTAAATATCAATTGTGTGTTTCACGTTGGTAATTGATAACGTAAATCTAACGTTAGCATATATCATGAAACTGATGTTAATCTTATTAACGTTAATACCAAGTTCAGTATCAATTGTGTGTTTCACGTTGGCAACTGATAACGTTAATCTGATGTAGCATATCACATAAACTTGATATTATTTTGTTAACGTTAATTCAACGTGAAACATTTATCAACTCAAAATGGTAGATAATTTTGTCAACATTAAACATTGAAAACTTTGTATTTAAAATTAATTACCATGATTACTGATGACATTTATGTAACATTAAGATTTATTTGACATTGATCTTGTGTCAAGTACACTCAACCGATCTGCAAACTTTTTAAGTTTTCATGTGACTATACTGTACAGGTGCATGAATTTATGGAATCAAAATTTTAGAAGATCATTTCTTATTTTAATTGTTGGTAATACATAACAACTTACGTTCACTTGTACATAAAAAAAAATACAAATAAGAAATGATTTAAATTCATTACAACATGATAATTTCTATATCTACAGCATGTGTACATATTCTTCAAGAATTACTATAAGCAATGTATAATTCAGTATCATAATAATAACCTGATATATGGTACTACATACATTACAATATATGATTAATTTGACCTGACCTGTAGGTTCAGGGTCTAGAGTTAATCAAGTTAAAGTGTGGAATTTAAAATTCTCCAACATTCAGCATCCTAGCAATGCTCAACATGTAAATACACGTACAAGTTCTCGTACACACACAAGTTGGGTTTGCTCAACCTCTCTTTTATAAAGGATATGCTATATGTTCGTAGTTTTCTAGCCTGTAATTATTACCACGATTCATAAAATTCAGGTTCTATATCGATTTGCACTCGGATGTAATATTTTAAAATCTGATAATCAGCAGTGTAAAAATAGTGATGACAAGCTATTAGGGTGCAGGGCCTGTATAAATATAAACCTATTAACAAATTCTTTGTTGTGTCAATGACTATACGTGTATGTATTACGCAAAAATGATCTTAATGTTATTCTCTGAAGGGCCTTAATTTGCTGAGTGTCACTGCTGCTAATTTTCAAAGTTGTATAGACATAACGTCAGACAGTGCATGAATTTTATATATTTTCATTTCCATGCTTCATTAACATCGACGGCGGGTGCGGCTAGCCAACAGGGGATGCTTACTCCTCCCGGGCACCTGATCCTACCTCTAGCTTGCTAGGGGTCCGTCGATGTTTAATTTTCTGCTCTATTGTGAGGGCTGTTGAGATTGTCGTCAGGATCTTCTTTTACTCATTATCATGTATGTATTTTATGAATTGTTTTTATTTTCGTGCTTGAACATTGACGGCGGGTGCGGCTAGCCAACAGGGGTACTCCTCCCGGGCACCTGGTCCCACCTCTAGCTTGCTAGGGGTCCGTTGGTGCTCTATTGTAAGTGCTGTTGAGATCATCGTCATGATCTTTTTTAACTCATTATCATAAAAAAAAAGAATGGACTTGGATGGTCAGGATAAATACATTGTTGGACAGACAGCTAGAAGAATTTTCAAACATCATTAACAAAAACATAATTTTTCAGGCAAACTGTCCATTGTGAACTTGTTCAAAATATAGGTCTTATATTGGTCATTGTGTTCAAGGTAGACTTCTGTGGTTGTTGTGTTCTCCTGTTCCATTCTTTTGGTTCCTCTCCTCTCCACCATCCTGCAATTCCCTCGTCTACAATCGAGGATTGTATGAACTGGATGCAGGATGTCACTGGTTCTTATGTGGTCTGTTTCAGATGTAACTTCTACACTTTGATGGCCATCCTGCCAATCTGGTACAGACCTAGCTTTACGCAGGAATGCAACTGATATTGTCTGCCTATCCCTTGTTGCTATGTCAAATATCCTCTCCAAGACACCTATATGATTCTGCTCTTTTTAAAATAAAGGAATAGAGTCGCGTAAAACTAAAAATGAAATATAAAACACCGCTGAAGATTTTGTAAGTAAAAATTTAATTCATTCGCTGAGGTTTATTTTGCTTTTCAGTCAATAAATTTTCTAGTATAAAAAGAAGGGGGGAGATCTCCAACAAGACCCCGTTGCAGCATCAACAGTAAAACACCAAAACACCATATGCAAAAACACAAAAGACGAGTACAGAACGAGACAGAAAAGAGACATACAACATTTAAACATCAAACACAAAAGACTACACATAAACCGACGAGACCAATGGGCCGACTTTGGACGGCCATCTGTTACGCAAGTAGCAAATGGTGTGGTTATCCTGGATTACGTGCGCACAACCCTCTCACTTCTCCAATTACCCAGAGGTCTCGAAGAACGTACAATTCTGGTGTAAAACAACCTCCTCACTGTAAGATGACATCACACAAACAAGACCGCGAAACGCAGAGGCCCCATAGACACAGATGAATATGTAAATGGATATAAAAAGAGGGCATGCGTAATACAGTCCGTGCTCTAAAATCATTATACTGGCAAGTCATTCAATTCGGGGATAACTAGTTTCTGACGTTATGTTTGCGGATGGTAAATGCTTATTTTACGCTAACGTGTCGCCAGAAAAACTCAGTTTGCGACCGTAAAATCAGCATTTACCGTCCGCAAACATAACGTCAGAAACTAGTTATTCCCTAATTGAAGCGTTCTTAACAGAGTTGCAGGACATTGAATTATGCCGGAAGGGGACTTATATCGCTCAGCGATCAAAGAATTTTTTTTTTTCAGATAATGAATTGATTTTTGAAACTGTGAATAAAACATCTGAAGGAGGTACAGGTCAAGTTCAAGTTTTAACTGCAAAGTCAATCCTTTAATAAATTAATACAATTTTCACGATGAATTGGATATATACCTTTGATCATCCTAACCAATGCAACATGTCACTCATTTATGCATTTTTAATTATGCTTTATTATTTTCTACTATAATTGTATCATATGCATTGTTTCTCTATAGTTTTTATGTTTACTGTGCTTAATGTTTTATGTTTACTGCGCTTAATGTCTAGAGGAAGTCTTAATTGTTCTGTAATTTTCTGAAAGAGCAGTAAAATATGATGTGAAAAGAGGGTTTCCATCTTATCAGCTTTCTTTCATAGAAAACTTCAAGAAAGACAACTATCAATAATATGTAAGTATGAGAAAAAAAGACCTAAATATATGCTGTACCTTATATAAACATTGCAGGATCCATGTAATAAATGTATGTCTGCTATTGCTAAATATTGCATCATGGTTTTCTTTTTCTTTTGCAGATTTGACGAAGTTTTGATGAAGTGGCTGAAGATTTGATGAAGTGACAATATTAAAGACAGTATAAATGTTATTATAATTCAAATGTCCAATATTAATCAAATATTATTAAAGTCCAAGAATTATTCAACATTGCAGTCATCTTTTTTATTACATCAGCATCTTTAAAAGGTTATACAAGTTTTGATGAGACAAACGAAACCAAATGTTCATTGAATTGTTGATAACAAGACACCCTAGATGCATTTAGAAGTTAGCTGTAGGAACCAAGGGAATGGACATATCAGAAAGTGGATGACCATTTACCATACACTGGAGAAAGATTGGTTGAAAAGGCTTGATCAATGTCACTAGAGTGTAATATAATTTGCTCAATATTATCACTAAGTCAATGTCAGAAGGATATTACGTAAGAATAACGTTAAATGAGCATTATAGAATAATTGCTCAATTATCAAGAATTTAATGTTAGAAATCTAACGTTAGAATAACGTTAAATGAGCATGAACGTTATTTTAACGTTAAGGATACCATTGTTAGTATCACATACGCGTTGATCTAACGTTAACTTCACGTTAAATTAACTTTAGATATCTAACGTGTGTTTAACACATCTGCTCGATTCATACTAAATTAACGTTAGAGCTCCAGCGTGAGATTAACGTTAAGTTAATGTTGGATTAACGTTGGGCACAATTAGCTGTGTACGACATGTAAACCTCAAACACAAAAGCCTACACATAAACCGACGAGACCAACGGGCAACCGGTGCCGACTTTGGACGGCCATTTGCTACGCAAGTAGCAAATGGTGTGGTTATCCTGGATTACGTGTGCACAACCACAGGGATTTATATCGCTAATACAGGTTACTCTATTTACTATATGTGTTAAAGGGATCTAACTCGGCGTTTAACGAAAAATCGACAAGTCATCGTTAAGTCTTCAGAAATAGAGGCTAATCAATGCCAAAACCTATTTTCTGTGGTATATTTCGATAGATTAATTCATACTGAATCTTCATACGAAATTTGAAATCAGTACCTCCCTTACAAGCCGAGATATGCCCAATACCGCTCTCTTATGGGCGCCACATTTCTAGGTCGGACAAAAAGGTGTCCGATGATGATCGGGCATCAGTGATCAACATGAGGCACCGCTTGACCATTTATTGATGCGAACATCTGAAATACATAACATTGCATGAAATAGTCCCATATATGCTTAGTACAATTTCAAATAAAGTCTTTTTTAACGACTTTGAAATAAGAAAAGCTTCGGATTTAAGTGAGATTAAATTCAACATGTGTAGAGTTATGAATTACATATACGCGCATGCAAAGAGGTAGCTGTATGAGGGGTTTTCATATACCAGCAACGTTTGAGATGGTACAAAGCATGTGAAGAGGAGATATCATGAAGTTGTATGTCTTTGAAGTGTTCGGACCTATAAACGATCAAGCAGTAACCAAATTTTGACTATACTGCTTGATTATCACCGGACACCTTTTTGTCCGACCTAGAAATGCGGCGCTCATAAGAGAGCGGTATTGGGCATAACTCGGCTTGTAAGGGAGGTACTGATTTCAAATTTCGTATGAAGATTCAGTATGAATTAATCTATCGAAATATACCACAGATAATAGGTTTTGATATTGATTAGCCTATTTCTGAAGACTTAACGATGACTTGTCCACTTTTCGTTAAACGCCGAGTTAGATCCCTTTAACAAATATATAGTAAATAGAGCAACCTGTATTAGCGTGATAAATCCCTGTGTGCACAACCCTCTCACTCCTCCAATTACCCAAAGGTCTCGAAGAACGTACCATTGTGGTGTAAAACAACCTCCTCATGTATGTTGCATGTATGTAATATGGTGTTTTAAAATTCTATATTACAGATTTTCAAAAAAAAAATTACATGTACTGAGAGTAAGAAAGACGTTTTAACGTTGATACCTGTATGTAGTCAGCCTTTGTCTTGCGCGACATCAATGCAAACATAAAAGGTAATTGTTTCAATTCACAACATTCCTCCTTCACGAAAGCATCTATGGAGAAGAGCTGTCCTTGCTTTAAGGGCCCAGTTACTGCCATGAAGGTACCATCTATGAAACCAGCGGCGAGACTGACGTTGAGGATCCGGCGTTGAAAATATCAAATGGCGATATCCATCCTCAGTGCGTAGGTCCCAATGAGAAATTCTTGCGAGTTGATGAAATACAGGTTCAACTGAAATATAAAAGAAAATAAATAAAAACGCTGAAAAAGAAGCTTGTATTAAATACTGATGCGCATGCGTGAGAAAATGGCGAGTGGAAAACTTTTTCGGAGGAAAATTTTCAGTTAGAAATGAACATTTTGTCTACATCTCCAAGCCATAGACGATCAGGTATACTGAAAAGTAATGAGAAAACCATCCCAATCTTCAGTAAGGCTTAATGGACACTTGTATTTATGGGAAAGAAGTATAACAAAGCTTCGAAGCGTAGGGGTAGCGATCCTAGTCCGAGCGTTGGTCAGAAAACCAAGAAGTCGTACACGATGAACACGATGAACGACTTTTCAAGTAACATGCAACAAACATCGCCTACATTCATGCAGTATGGAAATACCATCAAATTTGCCAAGCATGCAGCCGGGTATGCAGCCCATGCAATTGCACTCTGTGCAAAGTAATCAGGTCCAAAGCCAAGTGAGAACTGCCGACCATGCTAATTCAGTCACTCTAAGCGAGATACTAAGGAGAATTGATCAGTTGGACTCCAGGCTGAAGCTCTTGGATAGTATCAACGATAAACTTACTACCGTAACAACCCAAGTAAGAGCGCTCGATGTTAATGTTAAAAATCTGGAAGAAAGAGTGGGTGCAGTTGAGCAGAGCCGTCAGTTTGACAGCAACTTGATGACCGATATCCAAACAACACAAAAAGCACATGTTGCCGAGAACCATAAAGTTGTAAAGGAACTTAGAGTCACGGTTGATGCCCTAACCTCCAAATGTGAGCAATCAACAGAAGAAATCATAGACTTGCAGTGCAGATCAATGAGAGACAACCTCATGTTCTACAACATCCCTGAAGAACATGACGAGGACTGTTCCGAAATCATTGGTACATTCATGGAAAGGAATCTGAAAATTCCTGGGACAAAAGATGGCGTGAAGATTGAACGAGCTCATAGGATTGGCAAACGTAGACGTGGAGGGCATCGACCCATTGTGGCAAAGTTCCATTCCTTTCAGGATCGCGAAAAAGTACGCAGTGCTTCTAAGCAACTAGAGGGTACCGACTATGGAATTGGGCAACAATTCCCAAAAGCTGTCCAAGAGAGGCGACGTATCTTGATAGACGTAATGAAAAGAGAACGGGCGCGGGGGAAAACGTGCACCTTGACAGTTGATAGACTGTATGTGAACAATGAGCTGTACGCAGGACCAGAGGTTACCTGGGGGAAAAGACAGCAATAGGGGTCACCTGAGGGGCAACAACAAATAAGGACATGTGTTCTTAATGTTCCAGGGTTGAAAAATAAAATTGATGACCATATTTTTTACATTTTATATCAGAATATGATGTTTGTGTATTCTCTGAAACTTGGGTAGCAAAAACTGATTGTAAAAGAGTAGAAATAAAGAAGTTTAAAGGTATTCATTGTGAAGGCAGAAAATTGAATCCTAGGGCAAAACGCCATGATGGTGGTGTATCCATTTATATTAAGGACTCAATAGAAAAAGGAATTTCAGTTGTTAAATCAAGAAAAGAAGGTATCTTATGGATTAAATTTTGTAAAAACTTTTTCAATTTTGATGTAGATCTGTATGTATGTGCAATTTATATACCACTTGAAAGTTCTGCTTTTTACCAACATAATAGAGATTTTGATTTTTATGCTGAAATAGAAAATGATTTGAGACTTTTCTCAGATTTAGGATCTATAATTATCTGTGGCAATTTTAATGCCAGAACAAGCAATAAAAGTGACACTATAATCGATGTACATTTAAGTCGTTACCTTGACGAATTTCCTGGCACTCTGTTTGATAATAATGATGGCGTTGCCATAAATAAGAGTCTCGAAGGATAAAACTACTAATGCATTTGGCAAGCAGCTTATAGAAATATGCAAATGTACAGACTTGATTATATTAAATGGAAGACATTGTTCTGATAAAAATGTTGGTGATTTTACATTCAAGTCTAAGAATGGTTGTGTCATTGTACTTGTAGATTATGTAATTACAAATAGAGTAAATGTTAAAAATATTGATTCATTTGAAATTTTAGATATATGTGAATTTTCAGATCACTTACCAATTATGTTCACTGTGCAATCAAATATAAATCAGAGTACAGAATATGTACATGTTGAAGACAAAATTGTATGAGATGAAGATAGAGTTCATGAAATAAAAGATGAGATTATTTTAAACCAAAATGACTTTTCAGAATGTGTAATCTCACTTGTAAATGGTGAAAGTGATATTGATTCCACTATACATAAATGTACACAATTATTGTATGATATAATTTTTGACAAATGTGGTGTCAAAGGTAGAAAAATTGTAAAGAAACCAAAACGTATTAGAAGGTCTGATTGGTATGATGATAATTGTAGAGAAGCCAAAGTAAAATTTCAGAATGCTAAACGTCTCAACAAGAGAGATAAGTCTAAACAGAGTATTAACTGCAAAGGTTCAATATAACAGCAAGGAGAAAAGCTCGAAATATATATAGAACAGACTTACAGAGAGAATTACAAGGTCTTGCAAATAAAGAACCTAAATTATTCTGGAGAAAAATTAAAAAGATAAGAAAAAACTATGTACCCAAGAGTAAGGTTTCTTTAAATGACTTTGTTAATCATTTTAAGGAAGTTTTTCAATCAGAAGATATTGATATCCCAATACATAGTGAGAATGACATTTATATTGACAGAGATCATTGAGACAATTAAAAGTCTTACGAGGGGGAAAGCTGCAGGTTTAGATAGTTTACCAGCATAATTTTTTATAGAATGTTATGAATTTTTGCTTCCACAAATTGTTATGCTTTTTAATTACATGTTTGATAAACAAATTTATCCAGAGCCTTGGACGAGGAGTATTATTATACCTATTCCAAAAAAAGGCAACTTATCTGATGTCAATAATTATAGAGGTATCACATTAGTAAATTGTTTTTCAAAAATATTTAGTATTGTACTTCGAAACAGATTAGAAAATTTTGCAGAAGAAAATAATAAATTGTCTGACGTTCAATTTGGGTTCAGGAAAAAGAAAAGGACTATAGGCTGTATACAGATACTGAATATGATTGTAAATGAACAGTTGGCAAAGAAAGCTAAATTATATACAGCTTTTGTAGATTTTAGAAAAGCGTTTGATTTGGTTAATAGAGATGCACTTGTTTATAAACTTTTTCAAGAGGGTTATAGCTCGAAATGTGTAAAAATGTTGAAGACTATATATCAGTCAGTCCAGTCATGAATTCGAACAATAGACGGCAAATCTGAATTTTTTGAGATTCAATCTGGAGTTAAACAAGGCGAGCCATTATCTAGTTTGTTATATTTAACTTTTATAAATGATGAAGAATCTTCATGCAAGCAGGAGATGCTTACTCTTCCTGGGCACCTGGTCTCACTCTCATATCGGGAGTTCGCTTCTTTTCATATGGTGGAGGTTTTTGTTTTTGTTTGCTTTGGTTCCTGTTTTGTCCTGATTTTGTATGCCTTCGGTTTCTGATTTTCTGAATTATCGATTTTGTACTGTAGACAGGGATATGGTCATTATCCATATTTGTCATTCATTGCGTATTGGAAATAATGATTTTTTTCTTTAAAATTGATGAAATCTCAATATTCATGTTGTTATTTGCTGATGACACTGTTTTAATATCAAAAACACCAGAAGGTTTACAAAAACTACTAGATAAACTTCATTTTTACTGTCAGAAATGGGGAATCAAAGTAAACACTAGTAAAACCAAAATATGTTTCTTTGAAAAAAGAAAATCTAGAGCTAGCCATGTATTCAAATATTAAGATGTATATTTAGATATAGTTGATAATTTTACATATTTAGGAGTAACTCTGAGCTATAATGGTAAAATGAAATTAGCAACTAAAACAATTACAGATCAAGCTTCTAAAGCTATATATGCACTGAAAGATGTTTTTAGATGGTTAAGTTTCAATGTTTCTTCCAATCTTTCACTTTTTCACAAACTGATAACCCCAATTTTGATGTATGGTACTGAAATATGGGGTGTATATGATTCTTCATTAATTGAAAAATTGTCATTGAAATTTTACAGAGATATCTTACATGTCAGACCTGGCACACCTAATTGTGCAATATATGGAGAATTAGGGCAATATCCAGTTGATGTTTTGTGCAAAATACGTGCTTTGAAATACTGGTACTATGTCTTGTCTAATAGATCGTCTTTACTATATAAGATGTATCAAAGAGAAAAAGACTTTGTTGATAGTAATAATACTAGAGAGTACAGAGATTGTTGGTCTTTTAGAATTAAGAAATTATTAAATGAAACAGGCTTTTCAGAGTTATGGATGTTAGAAAATGTTGAAACAAATAATTTTTCTATTGTAAAACAAAGAATTTTAGATATTTATGTACAAAACTGGAGAACCCAAATCAATTCATCACCACGCCTTACTTTCTATGCAGACATTAAAGAGAATTTCGAGTTTCAACCTTATCTTGATTATATTGATAACTGCAAACATAGGTATCATCTTACTAGATTACGTTGTTCTGCACACAATTTAAGAATTGAATCTGGAAGACATCAAAATGTCAGTAGAGAAAATAGAATATGTAATGTATGTACACAAAGGCAAATAGAGAATGAGTATCACTTTATTTTAACTTGTCCATCCTATAGAGAATTAAGAATAAGACTGTTACCAAAATTTACACACTCTGGCCAAATTTACAAAAGTTGCGCAAATTATTTAAGTCACAGAAACGAAAACATTGTATATCATTGTCAAATTACATTTTTGTTGCAACCAAGAAAAGAAATGAAAATTTAAAAAATATATAGTGATTTCCTACCAGCTTTAATTTACATGTATTGAATTATGTTGTAACCTTAAATATATATATATATATATACAGCTGACACTAGTAATCTCGAAGTCGATGGGCCCACTGAAAATACTTCGATATAAGCGGAGTTCGAGATAAACGTCAGTCGAATTTACTCTATGTTTTGAAATACATTGTACCACCTATAAGGCTTAAAGAATCGTTTTGCTATTGTATTCTATACAATAGATATCGGAGTTTAATAGGCTACTCGTGTTGACAATAGAACAAGCATTTTATTTCACAACGTAGAAATGATTCTAGAAGTGTCATGAACGTATTCTTAACACTGAAATTTTACGAAGAGGCGCATTGAGAACGTCAGATATGATATTTTCACTATTATTTGGAACGTTAATTGGTTTGTTTATACAAACATTAGGACTTCGACTTAACGAGTATAAAATACATGAGGAAAGTGACTTGGGACTTAAAAATTACTTCGAGATAAGCGAAATTTCGAGATAACCGATTTGGAGTTATCCAAAGTCAAACTGGTTAGAATATGAAGGAAAAAAGTTGGGATCGCTGCTCGAATTCGAGATAAACGGAATTTCGAGATAACTGAGTTTGAGATAACGAGTGTCAGCTGTATATATATATATATATATAAAAGCACAAAAAAGGGTACAAGCGACCACGACACTAAACGTGTTTAAACCCAGCGGAAGGGACAGTACATCCCTTGAGCCCTCTGGATACACGAATATGTACTTGTATCCAGACGGAACAAGGGACAGTACGTCCCTCATTCCGTTCGGACACAAGTACATAAAAAAAACCAACATTTTTTTTTATGTACTTGTGTCCGAACGGAATGAGGGACGTACTGTCCCTTGTTCCGTCTGGATACAAGTACATATTCGTGTATCCAGAGGGCTCAAGGGATGTACTGTCCCTTCCGCTGGGTTTAAACACGTTTAGTGTCGTGGTCGCTTGTACCTTTTTTTTGTGCTTTTATATCTTTTTTTCCAAGCGACGTGCATTCGCCCTTTGTTGGGCTGATCCGACATTGTCTGAATAGTGAACGTGGTTGTTTTCACCTCTTTTTATATAAATATATTAGGTCAAGGTTTCCGCTTTCATAAACTAGTTAAGACTTTCTGGAAATTTTACAAAAATTACAGTCAACTTCTTTTAAAATTCGGATCTATACATGCAACAGAGTACATTACTATGGGTATTACACAACCTGTCTTTTATGGTGATATGATAAACAAAATAAAGAGGATCAAAGGTAGGCAGCATAACCATCGAAAATGCGTCAGAATCATCAAATGCCTTTTATACCGTGGATATGATCCTAATGTCACCAGACGGACACTAGGCTTGGTACTTGACCAATCTACAGTCTTGTACAAGCGCATCCTTGAGACTTGCACTCTGACTGACTGTGACGACGGGACTCCATGACGGGCCCTGTCCAAACCTCTTTAGAGAAGACAGGGCCCCGACCACCTGTCCTCTCTGAATGTCAGTCGGACTCCTCGGGTGATTGCATACATGAGCTCGCTACAGCCGGCAGAGCACGGACTGTATAACGCATGCCCTCTTTTTATATCCATTTACATATTCATCTGTGTCTCTGGGGCCTCTGCGTTTTGCGGTCTTGTTTGTGTGATGTCATCTTACAGTGAGGAGGTTGTTTTACACCACAATTGTACGTTCTTCGAGACCTCTGGGTAATTGGAGAAGTGAGAGGGTTGTGCGCACGTAATCAAGGATAACCACACCATTTGCTACTTGCGTGACAGATGGCCGTCCAAAGTCGGCACCGGTTACCCATTGGTCTCGTCGGTTTATGTGTAGTCTTTTGTGTTTGATGTTTACATGTCGTGTGTCTCTTTTCCGTCTCGTGCTGTACTCGTCTTTTGTGTTTTTGCATCGGGTGTTTTGGTGTTTTACTGTTGATGCTGCAACGGGGTCTTGTTGGAGATCTCCTCCCTTCTTTTTCTTGTCATAAACTATCTGTTGCACCTCAATATATTACTTATGTATTAGTTGAGATTATGATCATGTATTACTCAAGATTAAGATTAAGAAATTGTCCATTTTCTCATGTTTATATAATTGTATTTGTTTGTGCTATGAGCATGTATGTGCTGAAGGCAATAAAGACTATAACTAAATTAAAACATATAAATCAAATCATTGGGCTTTAAGAAGAGAAGAATAAAATATATTTTACTGAATATTTAATGGTGTATTTATTGAAAATGTTTTTATTCAGTTTCGTCACACTTTTCTTTTGATAGACACATTGTAAATAAAAGCAATACAGTGAAATCCAAAGTTTAGGGCTCCGTCGGACGTGCTTTGGAGCGGAAACGGTTAGCAACATGTTTCAGATTGGTCTGCGTCGGTAAAAGACTTCTTTGGTCAGGGGCAGCGTCCATGATATCATCCTCTACAAAATGCATGGCTGGTCGAAAAAGGTCGTTGGTTGCAAAGTTGCAACTGGTTGGTTGCCTTTTCTCTAAGCTAGAAATAAACAGAAAAAGAAGCATGTTATGGTACCTGCAAGAGAAATAAAAATAAAAAACATACGTCTCAAACAAATGATAACTATAGAATAATAAAATAAAATAATTAATGAGCAAATGCTTCGAGTTTCCAGTGAGTTAAAGAAGATCCTGACGATAATCTCAACAGCACTCACAATAGAGCACCAAATTGAACATCGACGGAGACCTAGCAAGCTAGAGGTGGGACCAGGTGCCCGGGAGGAGTAAGCATCCCCTGTTGGCTGGCCGCACCCGCCGTCGATGTTTATAAAGCATGGAAATGAAAATATATAAAATTCATGCACTGTCTGACATTGTGTCTATATAGAAAGTGCTATGGCGACAATGTCAGGGAAGTATATTCAAAACACTTACTGTCAAACCCCTCGCGGGGAACTTTTTTTACGAGCTCCACACGGCAAAGGGCATAAGTGTGACACAAATGAGTTAAAGAAGATCCTGACGATAATCTCAACAGCACTCACAATAGAGCACCAAATTGAACATCGACGGACCCCTAGCAAGCTAGAGGTGGGACCAGGTGCCCGGGAGGAGTAAGCATCCCCTGTTGGCTAGCCGCACCCGCCGTCGATGTTTATAAAGCATGGAAATGAAAATATATAAAATTCATGCACTGTCTGACATTGTGTCTATATAGAAAGTGCTATGGCGACAATGTCAGGGAAGTATATTCAAAACACTTACTGTCAAACCCCTCGCGGGGAACTTTTTTTACGAGCTCCACACGGCAAAGGGCATAAGTGTGACACAAATGAGTTAAAGAAGATCCTGACGATAATCTCAACAGCACTCACAATAGAGCACCAAATTGAACATCGACGGACCCCTAGCAAGCTAGAGGTGGGACCAGGTGCCCGGGAGGAGTAAGCATCCCCTGTTGGCTAGCCGCACCCGCCGTCGATGTTTATAAAGGAACATGAAAATATATAAAATTCATGCACTGTCTGACATTGTGTCTATATAGAAAGTGCTGTGGCGACAATGTCAGGGAAGTATATTCAAAACACTTACTGTCAAACCCCTCGCGGGGAACTTTTTGACGAGCTGCACACGGCAAGTACTGTTTTTAATATTTGTATTTAACAGTTCAATTGTTTGATGAAGTTATAATACCTGCTTCTGTAGTTCAACCATCAACAGAAGTTTAGGGTCTCCTGGGCGGTTGTGTCCGCTGGCTCCCGAAGAGACCGCATCCCCTACTTGGGATACCGTAGCGTGACATCGGATCGATTTCGACCTCACGCTACATAACCACCGAGTAGAGGATTTGTGCACTTCTTTCACAACGTACGAATACCCGTTGTGCTCACAACTGCTCGGACACTTTAAATGATGGAGAAATTATACTTCTTTATTTGATTGGTCTGTGATCTAGATGTGCACCTGATTTGTTTCAGCCCCTGATCCTCAGGGACTTTGAAAATGGGTGTGGTAATTTTATCCATGATGGAGAAGTCATTCATTGTGCAATATGATGGATCTGTGGTCAAATTTTGAACCTGATATTTTGTTTAATCCCCTATCCCCAGGGACTCAAAAAATTGATGTAGTTATTTTCTTTTATTGAACTGTATGTAATTCTTGTACTCGCAAGTAATAAATAATGGATACTGAAATCTGTTTGCAATATGATGGGTTTGTACTCAAGTTGTTAACCTTATATTTTTTTTGAGATCCTTGTACCCAGAGATTCAAAAATGGATGTGGTCATAGTGTATATCATTCCAAGGAATGCATGTGTCGCCTGCCAAACATAGCGACACTCAGGAATCACTTTTATAGGGTTTGACATCCAAGTATGACAGACGGACGGACAACAGACAGTGATCCCTCGGTATCGCTATGCCTCGCATGCAAGAAAAAAAAACAACTACCAGGAGAGCTAGTCTCGTCAGATATATACATTGCACATTACCAAAACACACGAGGTGCTTAAACTTCCATGCAACGATGTGTATAACAAGAGAATTCTAACTTAAAAGAAAATTGAGAAGTACATTTTTGGTCTCTTTCATTTTCTTATAATCAATATAAACAAACCTGTAAGAAGTACCTAACCGTTATGCATTCTCAAATCGTGAGAATTCCGATCGAAACGGTTGCAAACCCCGGAATAAACAACATTCCGAAGTGAGACCAGGTGCCCGGGGAGAGTCAGCGTCTCCCCTGATTGCACGCAACACCTGCCGCAACAGCTCCATGGAAACCTGTCAAATTCGGTGATTGTCTCGATGTACATTATGATGTACAGATCAAGTAAGTATGTCTTGTTTGGTGATGACGACAGCCATTCAATCACAATGTAGAATATCACTGATCATTCTAGAAAGGGGGATCTGATATGCTTTTATGATATCCCCGTAGCGACTGAAGAACTTCCGCAACGATGATTTCAGCCATTATGTGATATAACCCTGAATAAGTAGCTTACTTGCAAGTCGTCTGGCTCTAATGATGAAATCTTCGTATTTGGAACATGCCCTGGCGTACCGTATCAGCTCAGAAACACAAACGCTATAAGCAAGAGAAGACGGAATGTTGCTACTCATGAAAGGGAAGTTAGTTATGTGGAAGCTGAATTCGTCACGCTTGTAATACAGTGAGATGTTCAAATGGCCGTTTGCATCGAAAGATAGAAGTATATCCAAGTACGAAGCGGATCTGTCGCTCTGTGTTGTTTCCTTGATATCTAGGTCATGAAGATAGATTTCATGTAGATGGTCCTTAGAATTCGGATTATTGATGAACAACACGTCATCTATGTATCTGAAGGTAAAACTGAACTGAGATGCGAGGTGCTTTCGCTTAGTCGAGAGGAAGGTCTGGATGAAGTCAGCTTCGTATGAATATAAAAATAAGTCCGCAAGCAGTGGGGCGCAATTGGTATCCATTGGGGTTCCGACTATCTGCTGGAATACGAATCCTCCAAACACCACCAAACTGTTGTCAATCAAAAACTCCAGCATCCGATGATATCGTCTTCGGTATACTTTTTGTTTGAATCAGAGTGTTCCTTCACGAAATAACTATCCTCACGCACGACCTATGACGAGGAATTCGAATCGTATATATTTTCAGCTTGTCTGTTTGTCTGTATGTTCACTATGTTTACAAAACATATTAGATATAACCATTTTATAACGTTTGAACTGTCATAAATTCATATTTCATCATTGTAGTTTAATCATCGGTTCTTGTGGTTTGACCTTGCAGTTTGACATTTGAGTCAGCCATATTTTACACAGGATAGCATACAACGACGACCGGGCATTCGTATTTGTATTACCATACATAGAATAGAAATCCAGACTCTTTATAATTTAATACACGTTGAAAAGTTTCATTATCAGTTCTTGTGGTTTGACCTTGCAGTTTGACATTTGAGTCTGACATTTTTAAACAGGATAATATACAAAGATGACGGTGCATTCGTGTTTATATTACAATACATAGAATAGAAATCCAGACTTTTTATAAACTAATACACATTGAAATGTTTAACGTCTTCAAATTCATTAGCATCATTTTAGAGCAGATAAATTTACAGCATGGCCAGACATGCACGTTTCGGGTAAAAAAACCCTCGTCAGTGATCCTCAATCTAAACAATGTAATATGACCAAACTCAGTGAAAATTATGAAAGAATGAGGAACAGTATTGAACATCACAGTTCATATAAAGTCAAGAAGCTGTTTAATTAAGCTGTAATTTGTCAGCTTAGGACAAATACTCACCCAATGTTAGTGGCCATAAGCCGAAGAATTTCCCCGTCTCACTTCCGTAGAATAGGTGTGGCAGTTCATCAATATACCATCGAACCTATAGTACTTTCCCACAGGTTGCAAATACAACTCATGATTTTTCCCATAGTCAAGAATGACAAATGTAACTTATGATTTTTCCCTTAGTGAAGAAAGACAAAAAGGTTCAACACTTTGCCAAACGTCCATTCGACACCGACACAATACATCTTCTTGTTAAGCGCAGTTGCTGAGCAGTGATGACGCCTCCTCTGAAAGGGGGGATAATATAAGGACAAATGGGATAAGCTGGATCTCCACACAGGGCCTTTCAGATAAAGCGAGAGTATGTTACAAAGAAAAGAGAAAAAGAAAAGGGAGGTCACCAAACCTTGGAAAACCCGTATTCTTCAACTATTATAATACTGTCAACTATTGTCTTGTAGATAACTTTGGTTTCTATATACTCTGAGTTCCCCCAAACAGTTTTATAAATAAAATATTTCTTCTATTATATCGTTTAGGTGGTGCAGTTGTAAACACTCAAAGTCACTTCCGGTTTTAAACAAACATATTCTATAGGTTTTGGTTTTTTTTTTGCAAAATGTAAATATTGTGTGATTTCGCACATGTACATAATTCATAGATGGTGAAAAACAAAAAAGTACATTCAAACTGAAAGGCTACAGGGGCAATGTATACTTATTTTATTAATCTTTTTGCCAAAATAAATTTAAAGTAAATTTGTTACAAATAGCGCCATGGTGACCTACCTTTTCTTTTTCTATGTACTCTAGTACATAATACCTGTATAACTGATAGGCCCTGTGTTTGGGGTTACGATGCTCTAGAATTCTTCATGGACTCTTTTGTGCCCATTAGAAGCTAGCCTCTGATTCTCTTGTGGTCGGCAAATTGAATGTACTGTTCGATCTATAAACCCCCAACAGTTTGACAACGGAGCGTCACATTGTCGAACCGGATCAACCATTTCGTCCATTTAATTATTAGCTAGCAATGACTGGTTAAATTTTCAAAAAGATCAGATTTAAAAATATGTTACATATTTAGGATTACTCGGTCAAACACATGAGATAGGCCCTCTGGGGTACGCTTAATGCCGTATAAGTATGACGAGAACTTGCATTCCAGAACACACCGTTCTGTTTTCGCAAACGAATTTCGTGGGCAAGCGTAGTGCACAGGAAATAAGTGTCATGTCTTCCCCTTGAAACCGTAACATGGAACGAAACTGTGCATCATTCAAAGCATCAATGTTCACTTTATGAAGCACAGATGTTTCCCCTTTCTTCTGTATTCAAAATCAACAACAGTTCATCATCGTCAAAATTATTGAATTATCCGCCATTTGTCTTAGCTAAGTTAAAAAGAACAAGTTTTATTATTGGTTGAATATTTTCATCCAATCAATAATTATCTTACATAACAATTTACGTGTACACGTACGACTTGTTAAACAAGGCGATAAAATGACCGATTCAACGTGAACGCGTAAGCGTAACATTAGAAGTACACGTACGCGTACACGGTTGTTTCATTGACCTCTCTATGATAATTACTTGCGTGTTGTCAGCCCTTTGTCAAGGGATGTCGTGCTTGAAATGATTGAACCTCTCGCGCTATGTGGTGTTTTCCGTGAGTCGTACCCGAAAAAAAAAAATACATGGAGTGTTGTATACAGTCAAAGTTCGACAAATCTTGTTTGTAATACATGCGCAATAATACATTGAATACTGAATAAAGTAGTTCCGTAAATCGCACATGGCGTGTCAGTTGTTCTTGGACGATATTCCACATAAAATCAACCTGCCAACACAACATGGTGTCAGAGTAAACGACCCATCCCATGAATTATAAAGAAGAAGGCCACGTAAGTCTGAAAACTCACCAAAAGACCTACAATAAGGGAGCTTTGTGGAGTAACCCCTCCGAAAATGGACTGGGAAAGTACGAACCTGCCAGAAGCGTTCAAAACATTTGAACAACACATAAAGCTTGTGTTCTCTGGGCCTCTTAAAGCTAAAGAGGAGGAGGAACAGGTTGTGTACGTCTTGCTTTGGATCGGGGAAAGAGGCAGGGACATTTATAATACGTTTACTCCGCCTGCTGGCGACGAAGCAAAGAAAATTCAGCCGTACTTGGACCTATTCCGTAAGTACGTACAGCCTTAATCCTATATTCGGACGTTATAAATTCAACAATGAAGTTCAAGGCACAAAAACCTTCGACCAGTTCGTAGCACAATTGAAACTCCTGGCAAGAGACTGCAACTTTACGGAAGGCCAGAACGACGAGTTGATTCGTGATCGAATAGTCTTTGGCGTCACATCCGAGAAAGTTCGGTAGAAGCTTATAAATGTAGGTGAAGGACTTACGTTAGACAAAGCTGTCGAAATCGCTTAATGATATGAATGTAAACGTCTTCAAATTGAATACCATCATTTAAGAACAGATAAATTGGCAACGTGGACCAGACATGCACGTTTAGGGTACTTAATCTTCATCAGTGATCCTAAATCTAAACTATGTAATATGCCAAAAAAAGTATGAAAGTTACTATGTCGAAAAAGTGTACCTAAAGACGTAGCAGGATGGGTTGGATATGATGCTACAGGACCCACTTTTTAGAAATTTCAAGAAATTTTGATAACAGAAGTTTAGAATGAGTTGAAGAAAGGAGGAGATCTCCAACAACACTAGGTTGCAGCACCCACAGCAAAATCCCAAAACACCCATGCAAAAAACACACAACAGATACCCACAGAAAGAGATACAAAAGGGACAAGGAACGCCAACTCACAACATAGAAACATGAAACACAAAAGACTACACATAAACCAACGAGACCAATGGGCAACCGGTGCCGACTTAGGACGGCCATCTGCCACGTAAATAGCAGACGGTGTGGTTATCCTGGATTACGTGCGCACAACCCTCCCGCTATTCCGATTTTCCAGAGGTCTCGAAGAACGCACAATTATGGTGTAAAACAACCTCCTCACTGTTAGGTGACCACACACAAACAAGACCGTAAAACACAGGGGTCCAAGCAACACAGATGAATATGTAAATGGATATAAAAAGAGGACGTGCGTAATACAGTCCGTTCTCTGCCGGCTGTAGCGAGCTCATATATGTTATCACCCGAGGAGTCCGACTGACATTCAGAGAGGACAGGTGGTCGGGGCCCTGTCTTCTCTAAAGAGGTTTGGACAGGGCCCGTCATGGAGTCCCGTCGTCACAGTCAGTCAGAGTGCAAGTCGTAAAAAGGCGCTCGTACAAGACTGTATATTGGTCAAGTACCAAGCTTAGTGTCCGTCTGGTGACATTAGGATCATATCCATGGTATAAAAGGCGTTTGATGATTCTGACGCATTTTCGATACATATGCTGTCTACCTTTGATCCTTCTTATTTTGTTAATTATGTCACCATAAAATGCAGGTTGTGAAATACCCAAAGTAATATACTCCGTTGCTTGTATGGGTCCGAATTTCAAAAGAAGTTGATCATAATTTTTGTAAAATTTCCAGAAAGTCTTTACTAGTTTGTGAAAGCGAAAACCTTGACCTAAAAGTTTCTTTGTAATTTGTAGATTTCTATTATGAAAATCCAAAACATCAGTACATGCTCTAGCATACCGGATGAGCTGTGAAATGTAGATACCGTATGACGGTAATCTAGGGACATCACCGTCAAGCCAGGGAAAATCTACTATGTTGAATCCAAAATCATCTCGTTTGTCATATACACTTGTATGAATTTCTCCATTGAGAATTTTGATATTTAGGTCCAAAAATGGTGTTTCAGTGTCTGTAAAGTTTGCCTTGTTTAGAGTCAATTCTTGTGGATAAATAACATCTTTATACTTATCAAAATCAGGATTATCGATAGTAAGAATATCATCCAGGTACCTAGAAGTACCAGTGAAGCATTTCACATCATCATGTTTTCTTTGCTTTTGAAGATTTTGAATAAATTCCTTTTCATATGTGTATACAAATAAATCTGCAACAAGAGGCGCACAATTTGTACCCATAGGAATCCCTACAACCTGCTTGTAGAGATTCTCACCAAATCTTACATAAATGTTGTCCAAGAGGAAGGACAGGGCACTACACAGGTCGCTACATGTCCATGATTTGTATGATTTGTATTCTGTAGCGGAAAAGAAACCCTTTGATTCAGATGTACAAATATAAACTTTCCCCTCTCGATTATAGCACCATTTAATGAGTTTAGACAATTGATCATTGATCTTGTCGTGAGGAAGCGTGGTGTACATATTTGAAAAATCGTATGAAGCAATCGTATTGGCTTGAAAATTTCTAGATTTTATCTTGTCAATCACATCCTCGGAATTTTTTATAGACCAAAATAAATTTACATTATTCCTGTTAAGAACAGTTTCACAATATTTTGCAACGTGTTCCTTTACCGCCGTGAGGGCTGACGTCAGATGTCTAGACAAACCTGTAGTTGAGCAGTTGCTAGAATTAGCAATGTATCTAAATTTGTAAGGAGATTTGTGCAGTTTTGGTATGCAGTATATTGTAGGAAGATCCAATTTAGAAATAGGGATGTTGAATGAAGAAATTTCACTGCTATGTTTGCTCAAAATGTTAGGGACACTTTCATTGCTTTTGATATAAGTATTTGTAGACGAAAGTTCCGAAGCTAAAGTTGATATATAGTAAAGTTTTCATATGATTATGGTGTTGTTGGCTGCTTTATCTGCAGGAGCGACGACAAATTTTTCATGTAAATTACGTAATTTGGATTTAAAATATCTTTCGGATCTAGAACTTGAATTTTCAAAAACATGAGGATTTTTGTGGAAGTTGTCTATTCGAATGTCAGTAATGTCCAAAATGAGGTTTTTCCAGTCATTCAGAGAATGCGATTCGACTCCTTCCGATTTACACCATCGTTTTGTATAGTTATCTAAGGCTTCCTTTAGTACTTCGCGACATTTAATAAAATCTATCTTGGATGGGATTCTATACTTAGGTCCTTTTTTTGAGAAGACCACGGAGCTGCCTGTCTTGGATAATTGAAAAGTCACCTGTAATAATATGACCAGCTGGTTTATATAGATATTCAGATGTTGCACATTCTCAAGAAGCAGGACATGATTCAAGTATTTTAGTATCTGATGTAACTTTGTTGTAGTTAAAAACGAAATTTCGAATAGGTCTCTTATATTTGTAACAAATAAGAGGAGATTCTAAATTTTCAAAATATTGAGGAATAGCACTTTGTACACGATGATCCCGAAAAATATTAGAGATGTTAAGAAGATCGAATCCTTTGTTAATAAATGAAATTTTTAAGAATCGTTTTTTAGGTGGGATGTTTTTAACAACTGGATAAAGTTTATTCTGTGCGAATGCAACAATGATATTAAGTCTGATTCAATCTGTATTTCTTAAGAATGCAACCAGTGCTTCATCCAAGATAGATTTCAATTGAACTGCTGGAACTGATGAGAGAGCATGAAGCAGTTCATGTCTGCTGCCGTTGTGAGCAATGATCAGAAGATCGTTGAGGGTACGGTGTAATCTAGATCTTATTCTGAGTTTTCGGTTTCTTCGTCTTCCGTGAGACCTATGCTTCCGTTTAGTGTTTGGGCGGATTGAAAATACATTAATATTAGTTGGCATCGAGGAAATGTTCCCTTGTCCATAAATTTGATCGTTTAGACCAAGGGGGTACGCAGTTTGGAGTTTTGTGATCCAGGCAAGTTCAGCTTGTAGTCGGCGTTTTTTAATTTCCGTTTTACTAAGATTTTTAAGTTTAGAAAAAGACTTAACCGGTGTAATAGTTATATCCGAAATGGAATGATTGTATTTAACGAAGTGATTATAAAGGAAATTTCTTTGTTTTTAAAGGAAATAAAGGAAATTTCTTTGTTTTGTTTGAAGAAACGATCAACCGAAATTGATCGAACTTGGCTACATGTGCTCTCGGGGACTCCTGGTCCACCAGCAGTGAAACTCACCAAGCAACAGCAATCGAAGCAGATGATGGGAGACGCACACAAAAAAAATACAAGCCGTTTCCAAATGGAAAGGAAAACCTCCAGGTAGCAGTCACCCTACCGCATCCAGTAAACCGTTATATCAACGTACACAGAATACAGGTGCGCGTCCGAAGGAGTACCAAAATGCTAAACGTTCCAGATTCCGTTGAAATGGTGGAAATTGGGCCAAAGGAACAGAAAAGAAAACCTGCGAAAGATGTGGCCGCAACCACAAACCAACCGACAAGTGTCCAGCGATGGGTGAAATTTGTGTAAAGTGCAATAAGCCAAATCATTTCGCTTTAATGTGCAAAAGCAAAAATGTTCATGATGTAGAATCAGATATGTCACATGTATATTTAGATGATGATTCAGATTATGATGTCTTTATTGATTGTGTTGAGTCAAAGTCATGTCACAAATTATTAAATGATCAAGCCTTTGTACATGTTAAACTAGGAAATGCAAATGATTTCAAGTTTAAAGTAGACACAGGTTCACAAGTCAATATCTTACCTGAGAATCAATACGAGAAATATTTTGGTCAACATTATGCATTGAAGGAATCTTACCTTAATCTATATGCATACAATGGTCATTCATTATCACCATCTGGTTGTGTCACTATTCCATGTACACACAGCAATGTTACGACTATGCTTGAATTTCAGGTTATTGACACCAAGTCTTACCCAATCTTAGGACTCAGAGCTTGTTTAGATTTGAACTTAGTTAACGTACAATGTCGAAGTGACAAATCGGACAGAGCCTCTCACAAAGGAGAGGTTCTCTGTCTTCACAGGTATCGGCTTACTGTCAGGTGAATGCGATTTAAAAACTGACCCAAATGTTCCCCCTGTGGTACATCCTCCACGCAAGGTCCCCATAGCAATAAAGGGCAAACTTGAGCAAGAGTTGCTCAATATGGAAAACCAAGGTATCATTTGCAAGGTATCTGAACCTACGAAATGGGTCAACTTCCTTGTAATTGTAGAAAAACCACACTCTGGTAAGTTCAGGATATGCTTAGACCCTCGTGACTTTAAAAAGGCTATAATCAGACCTCACTACCCAGACAAAACACTAGATTAAGTGTTGCCTCAGCTTTCTGAAGCTAAATATTTCACCAAACTGGATGCTAGGTCAGGCTACTGGACCATTAAGCTATCAGAAGCTTCATCTTATCTCACTACGTTCAATACCCCTTTTGGACATTATCGCTTTCTAGGGTTCCCTTTCTGACTCAAGTCTTCACAAGACGAGTTTCAGAGGAAAATGGATGAAGTGTTTGAAGGTCTACCCGGTGTCATAACTCTGGTTGATGACATTCTAGTATTTGGTCACACTCGTGAGGAACACGACCAAAACCTCACAGTAGCACTCAAACTTGCACTAGAGGAAGGTCTAAAGTTGAATAAAGACAAACTTGAAGTAGGTGTCAGCAAGGTCAAATATTTTGGGCACGTGCCAACAGACAAAGGTTTAGAGCCCGACCCTGACAAGGTCAAGGCCGTAATCAAAATGGAGGCACCCCAGAACAAATCTGAACTCGAGACAATACTCGGTATGATAACATACTTGGCCCGATTTGCACCAAACTTGGCAGAATTGACCTCTCCCATGCGAAGCCTATTACAGAAGAATTCCCAATTCATATGGGACTCAGCTCAGCAATCAGCTTTTGACAAGGCCAAAGAAGTTATCACAACCTCCCCAGTACTTGCATACTTTGATCATAATAAGCCCACGACAGTACAAGTGGATGCTTCACAGAAAGGTCTTGGCGCCACTCTCATGCAAGAGGGCAGGCCAGTCGCATTTGCATCTAAATCTCTAACCACTAGTGAACAGACTTACGCTCAAATCGAGGAAGAAACTTATGGAATACTGTTCGGATGCAAACATTTTCACAAATACCTCTATGGTAGGGAAGTCAAGGTAGAAACTGACCACAAACCCCTTCATTCAGCTCCACCCAGGCTTCAGCGTATGCTAATGTATTTACAAAGGTACCATCTTAATGTGCACTTTGTCCCTGGTAAACAAATACCAGTAGCAGACACCCTGTCAAGGAAATCACTTCCTGACACTTACCCAGAATTTTCCAAAAATATGGAAGCCCAAGTGCACAGTGTAATTGCGCAACATGGCATAAGTGACCAGCGCTTAGAGGACATAAGGTCGACCACAGCCCTAAATGAGCAACTTCAAAGTCTAAAAAAGGTCATATTACAAGAATAGCCCCATGAGAGAAGGATGTGCTCCCCTGAAACCCTTGAGTATTGGAACCATAGAGATGAACTCACATATACAGAAGGTCTCATCCTGAAGGGTCAGAAGATTGTAGTACCTCATGACCAAAGGTCAGACATTCTAAGGTCAATACATACAGGTCACCTCGGTATAGACAAATGTATAAAGAGAGCTCGTTCATGTCTATTTTAGCCCGGTATGAATTCAGAGATAACCAAACTAGTCTCATCTTGCTCTGTATGTCAAGAACATAGAAACGCAAACCCCAAGGAGCCTATGATTCCTAGTGTCACCCCAGACTACCCTTGGCAAATAGTTACCACAGATCTATTCACATTGGACTGCAAAGAGCATATCATAGTTGTAGACTATTACAGTCGATACTTTGAAGTCATTGAACTGACGAGCACCCAAAGCAAGGTCATCATTCAGAAACTTAAAAGTGAGTTTGCTCGTTTTGGCATACCTGAGAAACTTGTATCAGACAATGGACCACAGTATTCCTCAGCTGAATTTGCAAAATTTGCAAAGGATTACAACTTTCAGCACACTACTTCGAGCCCCCACTATGCTCAGTCAAATGGACTAGCAGAAAGATGTGTTCAAACTGCCAAAATAACCCTCAAAAAGGCAAAGATTGACCACCAGGACCCCTATCTAGCCTTGCTAGCCTATCGCACAACTCCTTTAGAGAATGGCTATACGCCAGCTGAACTATTACAAGGTCGCATTATTCGCCCTACAGTACCAATCTTGCCTAGTCAATTGTTACCCAGGATAATTAAAATTAATAAGGTCAAGGCCAAGCACTATGAAGGTCGCAAGCTTGACAAATCTTACTATGACAAAGGTGCTCATTCCCTTTGACCACTTGAAGAAGGAGAGTATGTAAGACTCCAACTTCCAGACAAAACCTGGAAACTTGTAACAGTAGTTGGAAAGGCAGACGACATGTCAAGGTCATACTTCATAAAGTCAAATCAAGGTGTCATTTATCGTAGAAATCGCCGTTCTATCAACAAAACACATGAACTGAAGATGCCTGAGCCAGATTTCGCACTAAACTGGACCCCTACAATCCCCCAAACGTCCATACCTCAAAATGTAGATCAAGATCATGCCCCAATACTAGAAACCAATTCTCCAAGGTCAAACAAAATTGTAGACCTACCAAATAAGGTCACTGTACCCAATTCACCCCCAAGGTCAATTGCCCCAACAGGCAATCAAGGTCAACCCTACATCAGCCGCTCTGGAAGAACCGTGAAACCGAAGGTCATAACCTCTTACTGATGTGTCAACTTT
Organism: Pinctada fucata; assembly: GCA_028142955.1. NCBI lineage: Eukaryota > Metazoa > Mollusca > Bivalvia > Pterioida > Pteriidae > Pinctada > Pinctada fucata. The sequence goes on along the minus strand of AP027110.1, from coordinate 48,975,735 downwards.
CATTATACATGTTTATTAGTTGTCAGTTACTTTGAGGTAAAAGTAGAAGTTCTAGTCATTTTGCTCAATACTCATATTATAAATGAATAGACTATTTCATTTTATTCATTGATTTTATTAATACATAGAATTGACAAAATGAACATTCATAATATCATGCAGTTTATCAAAGACAATCAATGACAAATATGGATAATGACCATATCCCTGTCTACAGTACAAAATCGATAATTCAGAAAATCAGAAACCGAAGGCATACAAAATCAGGATAAAACAGGAACCAAAGCAAACAAAAACAAAAACCTCCACCATATGAAAAGAAGCGAACTCCCGATATGAGAGTGAGACCAGGTGCCCAGGAAGAGTAAGCATCTCCTGCTTGCATGCAACACCCGTCGCTTCAATTCGGTAGAACTGTCACATCCGGTTACTTCCATTTTGGAAGATATAGAGTACAATCTTTGGTTGGATGGTTCAAATGGTCTATGACAGAATATCATCCACCATTCTGGATAGTGGGACATCATAGTGTATGACGAGTTCCCCATATCGACCGTAGAACATTCCATAATAGACAATACTTAGTCTAGACTATGCACATCAAATTCTCATTCTCAATGTGTACCATAAATTCAAATATTGTATCTGTTCATAATTTCTCAGATTATATTAATTTACATGGAACTGTTAATCAAATATAAACACTTGTGCATTTTTCATTTATTGAAAGAAAGGAGATGTTGTATACAGTCAAAGTTCGACAACTCTTGTTTGTTATACATGCGCATTAATACATTGAATGCTGAATAAGTAGTTCCGTAAATCGCACATGTCGTGTCAGTTGTTCTTGGACGATACTCCACATAAAATCAACCTGCCAACACAATATACTATATATATATATAAATATATAATTTAAACTAACTATGCAAGAAACAAAATAAAAGGAAAAAAAAAAATCGGGGGAAAACGTAGATTAACAAAATTTTACTCTTATTTCAGCCAACGGTAAATCAACAAAGAGTACCCCAAGTAAGAACTATTTTATTTCCTAAATCACTATATACCTAAATTCATAAAAAAAACCAACCCCAAATTAATGAACTGACTTTAATTGATATCATAATAATAGATGTAGTTATTTTTCAATTTTATTTATTTTGTTTTATTATTTATCTAGAGACGGAGTGATGAGGAAATAAGACGGAATAAATTAAAGGCTATTGAGAGGAGACAAATGTCTCTGAAAAGACATATTGAACAGACAAGACAATGGGCCATTCAAAGAAGAATGAGACTCCAGAGAGAACGGGCAGTAAGAATTCACCTTTTAGCCATAAATTTCACTCGAAGATTTGATTTCAGAATTTAAACCTCTGAATTGGTCATCTGTTAGACATGTAATTTTATTTATTGCAGAACAACAATACACTACCGAATGGAGGAACAACAGGGAGAGGAGGAGCAATGGGGAGAGGAAGAACAAAAGGGAGAGGAGGAGCAATGAATAGGGGAGGGGTACAGCCACTAGGAGCAACGGGGAGAGGAAAATATATAATTTATTCTATATAAATACTTATGTCAATCAAAGAAGATATATATGTAATTTATATGTATATATTGCCAAAGATTTTGTTAGACATGTAATTTTATTTATTGCAGAACAACAATACACTACCGAATAGAGGAACAACAGGGAGAGGAGGAGCAATGGGGAGAGGAGGGGAGGTAAATATATAATTTATTCTAAATAAATACGTATGACAATCAAAGATATATATGTAATTTATATATATATATTTAAATATGAATAAGTACCATGTAAAATTTTAATCTCAAAATTATATCGGATTTTTTTTCTTTCAGAACATAGTACAACTCGATAAAACACAAGTGAGAGGAGTTAAAACCCTATCACAGAGAGGAGAGCGAGGTAAATAAATAATTTAAATCTTTTCCGTTAAAAAAGATAGACAAATATTGAATTATACGAAAAAAAAGAAGAACTATAGGCAGTAGAAAATAATATTAATTACTTATTTTTAGAAGAGACCCAGAGGACATTTAGATAACCAAATGATATGTGACCTTCTTCGCCGGGAGGAGGTGCGCCTTATGATAGAGGCTAAACGCCAGGAGTCCATAAGGCGCAGAAATTTTGTAAGGATGCAGATGAGCCAAAGACAGGTTCGGGAGGAGGAATTTAATCCTCCCATCACATCAACACCAGAAACACAGGATGGGCGTGGAGAAGGCGGAGAAGAAGATGTAGATATGGACGACGACGTAGTTCCCCCAACACCTCCTCAAATTATAAATCCTTTAGAAGATAGTGAGGAGGTAAATGACAGTACTTTAAATTTAGTTAGAAACGATCGTTCTGAATTTTTAAGAAAAAAAAGAGGTGTTCCGAAATAGATATAATGCCCACGAATTCATTTATATAGTTTCTCTCGGCAAAGATTTGGTAAATAAGACATGGAAAGATGTCTTAATTACTGTATACTACATGTTGGAAACATGTATAGAAGAGGCTACACGCAACCTGCACCCCGAGGACCTTATTAGAATTTATTTTAATCAAGAAAATTTCGAAACCCCCATTGTTATTCATCTACGACCTATTTCCCAAAGTACTGCTAATGATGTTATGGCTGAAATTGAAAAGGTGCTGCAAAGAAAACAAGATTTAAAATTGGACTCCTCGTTAGACATAGAAGTTGGAACAATAATGAGTTAAAGAAGATCCTGACGATAATCTCAACGGCACTCACAATAGAGCACAAAATTAAACATCGACGGACCCCTAGCAAGCTAGAGATGGGACCAGGTGCACGGGAGAAGTAAGCATCTCCTGTTGGCTAGCCGCACCCACCGTCGATGTTAATGAAGCATGGAAATGAAAATATATAAAACTCATGCGTTGTCTGACGCTATGTCTATATAGAAAGTGCTATGGCGACAATGTCAGGGAAGTATATTTGTTATTAAATGATGTTATTAAGTTATTTGTTCTTAAATGATGCTATTCAATTTGAAGACGTTTACATTCAAAACACTTACTGTCAAACCCCTCGCGGGCACTTTTTTTTACGAGCTCCACACGGCAAAGGGCATAAGTGTGACACAAATGAGTTAAAGAAGATCCTGACGATAATCTCAACGGCACTCGCAATAGAGCACAAAATTAAACATCGAGGCGCAGGCTCAACATACCTTTCAAAAGAAAATATTAAAACAAAGAAAAGTATAATATCTATTCAAACTAAGGATAATTTATGTTAAGCCAGAGCAATCTGTGTTGCAGTGGCTGATTTGACAGCCAGATCAAAAGCACGAAAAGACCCAGATCAAATTAGGAAAGACAAAAAATATAGATCAAAAATAATTCCCTCAAATAGTAAAATTCAAAAACAAGAAGCAGAAAAGTTGCAGGCACAAGCCGGTTTTGACATGAGTCATGCGTGTAGCCTCACTGACATTCCTAAATTCCAGGAAATTATTGACATGCAAATAATTATTTCTGATGAGTCACAAGGCTATTCCTAACTTTTGAAGTATGGTCGTGACTACGAAAAAAAAAACTATCTCTTTTTCCACAATGGTCATTTTGATATTATAACCAAAATTCATGCATTTCTGCATAGAAGCTATTTTTGCCATAAATATTTAACGGGGTACAATGATAAGAAATTTCACAAATGTGCCAAACAGTCCTGTGATTTATGTTTTTCTCTCGAATGTCAGTTTGAATCAACCATCGAGTGTAAGGATTGTTACAGAATCTGTAGTAGTGTCAGATGTTATGATTTGCACAATCAGGAGCTGGTACCAGTGCTTCTGGGGATGGAGACGATCAAAGTCAATCTAGAGCCCCATGCGAAAACAGACGGATGAAAATATAGAGGAAAGAATATCTTCTCTGGAGAAGGTTGCAAGAGCTTGTGCCTTTCAGTGTTAGGAGGTACATGTAAAGCTGCTGATGCTATATCAAAAGCAATTGCCAAATGTTTGAAAGGTAATCCAGATTCCAAAAATGAGTCTGGTTCGTCTAAAAATGATGAAGGACAGAAACAGGCCCAGTTGCTATTGAGGGATGCTTACTCCTCCCGGGAACCTGGTCCCACCTCTAGCTTGCTAGGGATTCGTCGATGCTTAAAATTGTGCTCTATTGTGAGTGCTGTTGAGATTATCGTCAGGATCTTCTTGAACTTATTTGTGTCACACTTGTGCCCTTTGCCGTTTGGAGCTCGTGAAAAGTTCCCCGCGAGGGGTTTGACAGTAAGTGTTTTAATATATATTTCCCTGACATTCTCGCCATAGCACTTTCTATACAGACATAACGTCAGACTGGTCATGAAGTTTATATATTGTTTTCATTTTCGTGCTTAAACATCGACGGCGGGTGCGGCTAGCCAACAGGGGATGCTTACTCCTCCCGGGCACCTGGTCCCACCTCTAGCTTTCTAGGGATCCGTCGATGCTTAATATTGTGCTCTGTTGTGAATGCTGCTGAGATTGTCGTTAGGATCTTCTTTAACTCATTTGTGTCACACTTATGCCCTTTGCCGTGTGGAGCTCGTAAAAAAGTTCCCCGCGAGGGGTTTGACAGTAAGTCTTTTGAATATATTTCCCTGACATTCTCGCCATAGCACTTTCTATATAGACATAACGTCAGACTGGTCATGAAGTTGAAATATATTGTTTTCATTTTCGTGCTTAAACTTCGACGGCGGGTGCGGCTAGCCAACAGGGGATGATTACTCCTCCCGGGCACCTGGTCCCACCTCTAGCCTGCTAGGGATCCGTCGATGCTTAATATTCTGCTCTATTGTGAGTGCTGTTGAGATTATCGTCAGGATCTTCTTTAACTCATTTGTATCCATTTTTAGAATTACGGACATCTCGTACCCAAGACATCTCGGACCCAGACAACTCGGCCCGTGGTCGGACATCTCGGACCCAGGAAATATAACAATGATTAATTTTCGCTTTCACAAACTAGTAAAGACTTCCTGGAAATTTTACAAAAATTACTGTCAACTTCTTCTGAAATTCGGACCAATACAGGCAACAGAGTATATTACTTTGGGTATTTCACAACCTGCATTTTATGGTGACATTATTAACAAGATAAGAAGGATCAAAGATAGACAACATTACATTCGAAAATAAGTCAGAATCATCAAACGCCTTTTATACCGTGGGCATGATCCTAATGTCACCAGACGGACACTAGGCTTGGTACTTGACCAATCTACAGTCTTGTACAAGCGCATTCTTAAAACTTGCACTCTGACTGACTGTGACGACGGGACTCCATGACGGGCCCTGTCTAAACCTCTTTAGAGAAGACAGGGCCCCGACCACCTGTCCTTTCTGAATGTCAGTCGGACTCCTCGGGTGATAACATACATGAGCTCGCGGCGGCAGAGCATGGATTGTATTACGTACGCCCTCTTTTTATATCCATTTACATATTCATCTGTGTTGCTTGGGCCCCTACGTTTTGCGGTCTTGTTTGTGTGTGGTCATCTGACAGTGAAGAGATTGTTTTACACCACAATTGTGCGTTCTTCGAGACCTCTGGGTAATTGGATAAGTTGGGAGGGTTGTGCGCACGTAATTCAGGATAACCATACCTTCTGTTATTTCCGTGGCAGATGGCCGTCCTAAGTCGGCACCGGTTGCCCATGGGTCTCGTTGTTTTATGTGTAGTCCTTTGTGTTTGATGTTTCTGTGTTGTGCGTTGACGTTCCTTGTCCCTTACGCGTCTCTTTCTGTGCTTGTCTGCTTTGTGTTTTTGCATTGGGTGTTTTGGGGTTTTGCTGTGGGTGCTAGAGCACGGACTGTTTTACGCACGTCCTTTTTTATATCCATTTACATATTCATCTGTGTTGCTTGGACACCTGTGTTTTACGGTCTTGTTTGTGTGTGGTCATCTAACAGTGAGGAGGTTGTTTTACGCCATCATTGTGCGTTCTTCGAGACCTCTGGGAAATTGTAATAGTGGGAGGGTTGTGCGCACGTAATCCAGGATAACCACACCGTCTGCTATTTACATGGCAGATGGCCGTCCTAAGTCGGCACCGGTTGCCCATTGGTCTCGTTGGTTTATGTGTAGTCTTTTATCTTTCATGTTTCTATGTTGTGAGTTGGTGTTCCTTGTCCCTTTTGCGTCTCTTTCTGTGGATATCTGTTCTGTGTTTTTTGCATGGGTGTTTTGGGATTTTGCTGTGGGTGCTGCAACCTAGTGTTGTTTGAGATCCCCTCCTTTCTTCTACAACCTGGTGTTGTTGGAGATCCCCTCCTTTGTTTTGTATATATAGATAAAATAAGACTTCATATTGAACAGACATCTTGTAAGACATCTCGGCCCCTCTTATTTCTACTTCTTCCGAGTCAAAACGGAGAAGATATGAATATGTAAAAGTCGGTCAACACGATCCCTTGTACTCGGTCATCTCGGTCCCTTTCTCGGACTCGAAATTTAACAAAGATTATTTGTATATATAAATAATATAAGACTTCTTCCGAGTCAAAACGGAGAAGATATGAATATTTAATAGTCGGTCATCACAGTCCCTTGTATTCGGACATCTCGGCCCCTTTATTGGACCGGAGAAGATGTAAAAATTTATTTCTTTTCAAAACGGAGAAGATAAAAACAAGTCGGACTTTGAGTATTCAGATAACTTATATTGATTGATAGGATGATAATAATGATTTATAGTCGGTCATCAACAAAAGACATATTGGTCCCTTTTACATTTATTTCTTTCAAAACGGAGAAGGTATGAATATTTAAAAGTCGGTCCCTTGTATTCGGACATCTCGGCCCCTTTCTCGAACTCAAGAAATTTAAAAGAAGAATATTTGTATATTTAAATAATACAAGACTTCTTCTGAGTCAAAACAGGAAGTTGTCACCTGCTCCATTTGCCATGGTAAAGTCGATAGGACTTGTACAGGCATTACCAGAGGTGATTAAAGACTGGCCTTGAGAAACCACGCTGATCTCCAGTACTGTTGTTGCTTATGCGCCAACTCATCGACACCTGACGCCGAGAGTACCCGCAAGGACATCACTACTCCAGATGATACTCCCGCCACCAACCCCGATCCTGACGCAACCGTTCCTTCCTTCCTTCCTTGACAGTAAGTGTTTTGAATATACTTCCCTGACATTGTCGCCATAGCACTTTCTATATAGACATAACGTCAGACAGTGCATGAAGTTTTTATATTTTCATTTCCATGCTTCATAAACATCGACGGCGGGTGCGGCTAGCCAACAGGGGATGCTTACTCCTCCCGGGCACCTGGTCCCACCTCTAGCTTGCTAGGGGTCCGTCGATGTTTAATTTTGCGCTCTATTGTGAGTGCTGTTGAGATTATCGTCAGGATCTTCTTTAACTCATTTGTGTCACACTTATGCCCTTTGCCGTGTGGAGCTCGTAAAAAAGTTCCCCGCGAGGGGTTTGACAGTAAGTGTTTTGAGTATACTTCCCCGACATTGTCGCCATAGCACTTTCTATATAGACATAACGTCAGACAGTGCACGAAGGTTTTATATTTTGATTTCCATGCTGCATAAACATCGACGGCGGGTGCGGCTAGCCAACAGGGGATGCTTACTCCTCCCGAGCACCTGGCACCACCTCTAGCTTGCTAGGGGTCCGTCGATGTTTAATTTTGCGTTCTATTGTGAGTGCTGTTGAGATTATCGTCAGGATCTTCTTTAACTCATTTATACCGAGCCAGCACCAGACGCAACCATCCCCTACGCAGAGACCACTACTTAGCCCTCATTCGACCTAACCAACCGGCAGTCCATAGACGTACCAACAAATGTCTGCGACGTGTCAGTAGACGTATCAACTACTCAAGAAACTGCAATCACCTACCAAATCGTCGAGACCGGAACCCAGAGGGCCAAACGAAAACTAGTTTCCAGCGACGGGTTCAGCCACACATTCAAAAGGCAGTACCAATCCTCCACCCACTGGCATGCAGCATCCGTAACAAAACCGTCAACTGTCCAACCACAGCGGTACAGCAGGGCGATAACTTCAGTGTCAACAACTCACACCTGCACCAACCACAACCAGGGATTGCAGCGACTGTTAAAATACAACGTGATGTAAGTATAAATATAAATATGACCCTTTCAATGTTAAACACCAGTGACCCACATTAAACACAATTACCTCATAATCCTCACTTCATAAAAGCAAGTGAGATGCCTATGTGACATATGTCCATAGAAGGAAAAGTAAAAATCAGGTGACCCTTTCAATCTAAAACTTTAGTGACCCACATTACACACATTAACCCCGTGTTCCTCACTTCGTAAAAGCAAGTGAGATGCCCATCTGACTTCATGTCGATGGAAGGAAAAATAAAGCTATGTCCTTGCACATTTAAGAAAATCATTGTTCCTCGCGTCGCAAAAGCAAGTGAGATGCCTATGCGACAATAAATTCCATGGATGGAGAAGTACAGCAGAAATACTATTACTCATTAGTTGTCCAAAAATCTTATATTTCTCTTTTATCTTTCAGATCAAACTCCAGGCCAGACAGAATATCTTCGCACCTGCTCCATCCATCGTCGACGCCATACTGAAGGCACAAGTGGATACCGCCATGCTGATTGCCTCTCTACCCGACTACGACACACTCACTAGGAACTGCAACCGGACTAGGGAACAACTCCGACCCAAGGAACCAAAGGACCTCCACTTCACCCTCGACACCGACTACCTTACCAACACTCTACCACTTACTCAAAACTTAAGGTGAGAAACAGGTCTGTAGACCACAAAATTGAGCATCGACGGAACCCTAGCAAGCTTAAGGTGGGATAAGGAGCCCGGGAGGAGTAAGCGTCCCCTGTTTGCTAGCCGATGTTCACGCACGAAAATGAAACAATATACAAGTGTAAACGTCTTCATATTGAATTGGATCAATTATGAACAGATAAATTGGCAACATGGACAAGACATGTCATTGATCCTCAAATCTAAACAATGTAATATGCCAAAAAAGTTAGAAAGTTACTATGTCGAAAAAGCGTACCGAAAGACGTGGCAGGATTGGTTGGATATGATGCTACAGGACCCACGTTTTAGAAATTTCAAGAAATTTTGATAACAGAAATTTTAGAATGCGTTGAAGAAACGATCAACCGAAATTAATCGAACTTGGCTACATGTGCCCTTGGGGACTCCTGGTCCACCAGCAGTGACACTCACGAATTGGTATAAATGTAAACGTCTTCATATTGAATTGCATCATTTAAGTACAGATAAATTGGCAACATGGACCAGACATGCACGTTTCGGGTACTTAACCCTCGTCAGTGATCCTCAGATCTACACAATGTAATATGCCAAAAATGTATGAGAGTTACTATGTCGAAAAAGCGTACCGAAAGACGTAGCAGAATGTATGGGATATGATGCTGCAGGACCCACGTTTTAGAAATTTCAAGAAATTTTGATAACAGAAATTTTAGAATGCTTTGAAGAAACGATCAACCAAAATTGATCGAGCTTGGCTACATGTGCCCTCGAGGACTCCTTAACACTTGCACTGTCTGAGGCTATGTCTATATAGAAAGTGCTATGGCGACAATGTCAGGGAAAATATTAAAAACACTTTCTGTCAAACCCCTCGCAGGGACTCGTAGTCCACCAGCAGTGACACTCACCCAGTAGCTAGTACAATGTTAAACGTCTTCAAATTCAGTATCATCATTTTAGCACATATTAATTTACAGCATGGACCAGCCATGCGCATTTCTGGTACCTAACCCTCGTCAGTGATCTAAAATCTAAAGAATTTAATTTGGCCAAAGAGTGTGAAATTATTATGTGAAAAAAATGTACCGAAAAACGTAGCAGGATGGGTTGGATATGATGCTACAGGACCCAAATTTACAAATGTCAAGAACTTTGGTAACAAACATTTTAAAATGCGTTGGGGAGACTCCTAGTCCTCCTGCAATGACACTCACCAATATAACTCATTTGCATTATATCATACTCGGGAGAGGAAGATGGTTTGCATTTCTTGTCCACATCAACAGGTGCTTGTGATGAAATTGTCTGGGACTTTGTGGATGGAGACATGAAGTCCAAGATACCCTTTTCTGGATATTGTGATTTCATGACCAACCAGTAAAGAAGGCTTAACATCAACTCGCTACCTTTGATGTCTGTGAACAAATTCCTTGATCGGTGGTTTTCATTGGCAAGTGTAACCACTGCATGAAATTTCACCTTTACAAAAATTTACTGACCAATTAAATTTACGTAAATATATTGATGATGAATGGTGATCTTTACAATAACTTTATGGTTTTGTAAATATCTAAAGTTCAAATTTACATTATATTTCATAAACATTAAAGCTATTTCGATCAAAGATCATCTTTACGTAACCTTTAATTTTTATTAAATTTGAAAAGATTAACTTTAAGTAACTTTAAGTAAATTAATGTTGATCAAAAAGTGATGAGAATCAACGATGACCTTTACAATACCTTTATGTTATCTTTACATAATGAATGTCACAATTTACATCACTCGGAGAGGTGCATTTTTTTCAAGTCAACGGGGTCTCCTCGCTACCCGAAAAAACAAATTTGCATTAACATATTGAAATAGGCTCTATACATAGATTGTAAAGCAGTCGAAGGATGCTTTACCATCATCTATGTATTTTCAAACATTTCGAGGGCGGTCGACGATTGTTTGCCCTGCCATAGTTTTATACAATTTTGTTGTATCTAACACTGACCGTTAGATACATCGATAGCCTTTGTGTTTAACATAATCATTCTTGTTGATGTAGGTTCAGGGACAATTACCTGTGTTGCATTAATTTATTCATTTAATGGAGCAAAAAAGCACCTCTCTGAAATAGAAGGGCTTCTCCTTGTGGTGTCCGCGGCTCTTTTTGAACTCATTCGACCTTTGCTTTTACTTTGACAACACACCAATTGCAAGTCAGATTTTCATCATTGTCAATGTTAGAATAATTGTCATTAATAACACATGACTGGAGAACCAAAAAAGAATTTTAAGCAACAATTTTCATACCTATATTTAGATGCAAATTAAATGCAAACATAGGTTTTATGAACTCAAACCCATATAGAGTTCTGTCACCATAAAGAGAATTTGTTCAAATGCCCTAACAAAATGTTTTCTTTTCATGCCCAATGGATATATCCAACACCTTAATTCTTGTAAAAATATGTTTTCTTCAAATCCAGCTGAATGCTAAAATTCTGTGGCTTGGAAATATTCAAGGACAGACGGACACAATGATTCCTTTAAAGTGTTTATACTCCCCTAAAAGTTGTAAGTTGAGGGGGTAAGAATAAAAAGCTTGAAGTATAAACAACATAAAAGTATGGCTTGTTTTCATGCTAAATATAATTTATTCATACACATTCATACACAACGGCATCAATAAAAAGAATTATAATCAAATCAATCTTGAAGATATATAAAAATAAAATATCATAGAAAGAAATCAATGCATGCACAACGTTTGAAAGTTTTGTTTTTGCATATTTATGTTTTGAGTCAATATGAAACAATGTCAGATCTAATTATAGCTCATGAAATATGTGAATAGTAGTCATCCATAAAGACTGTTCTACCTATTGGTTCAAGATGTCACAATGAGAGGCAAGTTAATAGCTGTATGTGTCATGCTTCACACGATAATTCATGTGTGCTGACTTCACACAATGAGAGGCAAGTTAAAAGCTGTATATGTGTCATGCTTCACACGATAATTCATGTGTACTGACTTCACACAATGAGAGGCAAGTTAATAGCTGTATATGTGTCATGCTTCGCACGATAATTCATGTGTGCTGACTTCACACAATGAGAGGCAAGTTAATAGCTGTATGTGTCATGCTTCACACGATAATTCATGTGTGCTGACTTCACACAATGAGAGGCAAGTTAAAAGCTGTATGTGTCATGCTTCACATGATAATTCATGTGTGCTGACTTCACACAATGAGAGGCAAGTTAATAGCTGTATGTGTCATGCTTCACACGATAATTCATATGTGCTGACTTCACACAATGAGAGGCAAGTTAATAGCTGTATGTGTCATGCTTCACACGATAATTCATGTGTGCTGACTTCACACAATGAGAGGCAAGTTAATAGCTGTATGTGTCATGCTTCACACGATAATTCATGTGTGCTGACTTCACACAATGAGAGGCAAGTTAATAGCTGTATGTGTCATGTTCACACAAAAAATTGTGACAAATAGTGTTAAATGTTATAAAAAGGCCAAGCTAATAGCTCAATCAATTGATTTGAGGTTTGAGCTAATTATCATTACAGTAATTTCCTTGACTCTAAATTAAATAAAAAAAAAAGCTCAATGAACTTCAAAATTACATGATTATATGAAAAAATAAATTCAAAAGATACATTAGTCATACTAAAACCTATCATAAATAATGACAAAACTCTTATCTCTAGGTATAACTAGCACCAATCAATATGACAAAAATCTATCTCTAGGTATAACTACTAAAACTTCTTGACCATTCATTTCCTGAATACAGTGAACAAACTTTGATTTCACTCTTTGTATAGGTAGAAAACTTGCTGGTCCATCTTGTTCATAAATATTGTTTCGCCAAACTTCAATTGGCTTTCCAAAATGTTCTTTCGTTGATTTGCAAACACTAGCAAACCAAGATACCTTCACAAGAATATGTACTTTTGATACATTGTCAATTATCAGGTTTTGTACCATTATCTTATGAACTTGACCTGACCTTGGTGTTAACTCTGAATTTGGTTGGATCTCAGAATTTGCTCCACACCAGTGTGCAGTGATCATTGAAGAACGGGTACTTCTACTTTTCTTGGCTCCAATCAAAGTACCATAAAAGTCGACACTCTTTGTAAGTCTGCAAGTTCTACACAAAATGACCCTATCAGTTTTCATCACATTTGGATATAATACAGTATACATTTGTTCTAAATAAGAAACATCTCTTTCAGATAAAGTACAATTCTTAAAAGATGAAAAGGTTACATGATCGAGTGAATCAAAATACCACTCATATTCATGGACCTCTATTAATCTCGAGCAAAGTCTTGCTATATGATAGCTTTGAGTTTTCATTGACACACCAAGAGACCCTCTTTCACTGCAATCAAAAAGACTCAATAATCTAGAAAAATCTTCACCAAAGTCTTCTAACAATTCATTTTTACACAAGATGTTTGCAGTGTTGCTGTACTTTAGAAAATTTCTCATCAACTGAATTTCAATGTTTCTATGATTTGTAGGAAATGAACCTAAAACACCATTTTCTCTTTCAAAACTGAACAGCCAGAAAGAATATACAGGACCAAAATCAAGTATACATCTATCTATGTGGGCATGCATGTGCATATTTGGGGATACACACTCTTTTCCAAACGCATCTTCAAACTTCTTGCAAAATGCAATCAGCAACTGTTGAGCTACTTTAATGTTCCTTATGTACATGATCCTGGTGCAAAGGAGGCGACAAGCAATGACAAATTTCCGCAAATACTCTGAATGATTGTCTGGTACAACGTCCTTCAATGCATAAATTGAAAACAAAATAGTCCAGTTTTTCCACTGATCAGCATTAAAGCTCCCAAAACTACTTGCAAGTTTCTGAGGTTACCTACCAATATCAGATGGACATGTAATTTTCTCAATCTTTTCTTGAATAGTTTTCAAACTCTCATCAGTCAGAATATCATGTTGTTTCCAAATGTTAAATACTCTCTTTGCAGTGCCTAAGAAAAGGTTGTGCATAGGATCTATAATAGTCATACTAATAGGGTCAAAATAATCCAATTCCAAAAGTACTGTGAAACGTACACCATACTTTCTTTCCAATGCTTCCCTCTCCCCTTTCGTGCGAGTTTTGCCTATCTTCATGATTATGCCCTTGTGATCATTGATTGTTCTAAATTTCCATTCTTTAATATCAAACCCTCCATACACTTTTTCTCCAACTGTGCCTGGGAACTCTTTGTAGCATTTATTGCATCCCATTGTAGCTGAATGACCCAAGAATCCACACAGTTTCCTACTTGCCGGAATATCACAGCCGACACACAACAAAACTAATCTAAACTTAACTTCCTTATCGGGACATAAATAACCTGTAAGAAAATATCCTTCCCATGCCTCATTCAAGTCATCAACAAGAGGGTTCAAAAAAGTATTTGTTGGAGGTTCCGACTTCATATCTGGAATTAATCCTACTAGAATTAAGTTCTCTTTCTTAAACCTTTCCTCCCTAGGCAAATTAAGGAAAGCAAGGTAAATGGCACCTACAGAATAATTAGTGTGAATGAATGGCTGAAACCAATCCATATTCAACATTAAGGCGTAGCTTCTTTCTTCATTTAAAAAATTATATTTTCTACCAGAAAAATCTTTCCAAACATCCCCATCATATACATCCATTAAAACATTTTCAATAGTTTCCCTATTTCGCCAAACCTCACACATATTTTCAAAATGTGTTTTTTTTTAACCATGCTATGAAGACTTTCTTTAAGACTTCTGTAACAGAACAATATTTTCGCAACTAAACGAAATGTACCACTTACATCCACTTTTTTCAAAAGCATGTGTCCACAGGGTTTACGAAATTGCTTACGGGGATGAAATGGTGTTGCTCTGTATGTACATTTTTTCGATGTCTCTACACCTTCTACATTGATAACACAATCTTTAAAATGATACAAGGAAAAACATTTTTCACATACAAGAAATTTTTTAAAACAATCTTTCAATGAAGGAAACATCTGTTTGTTCATTTTATATAATGATGAAGGCATCCTGTTAAATAGGTCTTTAGACAAATCAGACCTTGAACAAAGGAAAAATACTGACTTCAAAAGAATCAAAATGTAGGAAATTGCCTGTTCCGATATAAAAAAGATAGCTCTCCAAGTCAACAATATTTTCAGAATCCACATAATACACCCATTTTGTACTTGGTTTTCATCTTCATATTCTTCATCAGTGTCAGAAAGGTAAACAGTTTCATCAATTTCTTCATCAAAATCTGTTGTGTCGGAATCTGTATCTGTCACATGGTCATTTTCATTAGAGAGATCTGTGATGTTATCTCCTGTTGAACATTCATCATCAATGAAGGACTCTGTTTCAAAAGCAACAACATTTGGATTTTGATTGTCATCATTTGGTACGTCAAATGAGCAATGAGCATCATCTTCATCGGAATCCAACTTGTTCATGTTGTTACAAACATGCCTCTTCATATGTCTAACAGAATATTCCTCTCCACACCCTGTACAGGTCTTCCTCTTCTTCTCAGACATTATGAAAAAAGGGCTACAAAATTCCAAGAAAAAGAAGCATCAAATGTTTTGTTTGAACGAAAAAGTTTATATTATAATATCTAAATACTGTAAGGCACGGTCCGTTTGATATTCTGGAGGGGTGGGGCTTTGGTTTTTTTTCGAAAAGAAGCCTGTGTTTTTGAAACACAAATGCCCCCGGTGGCATCTTTGTTTATATAAACACCATTTTCTGTTGAGTATGCGAAAGGTCAAAATATGAAAGCCCTATCACTAACCATTCAAAACTGATACCCAATTCCACTTTTCAGGGCTGATTTTACGCCTTTTCTTAACAGCTCCTTGGTCTATTATAGTCATTATTCAGTAAACTGTTTGATATTAATTGTTCACGGACCAACGTCTATGTAAAGAGGAAATTAATTATAATGCGATGTTATTCTTTTTTTTTTTTTTATTATTTTTCACAATTTTTTTTTTACATAGTTTTACCTGAATTTAAACAAATTATTCACAAGTCCAGGCATCCTTGTGAATATACAATAACAAAACTGTTCAAAGGAGAAGAAGAATAAAAAAAATGTTACTCAATAATCGGATTCATAAGATGAAAGATACTGTTTACGGTCTAGTTCCTCACCCCAACATACCACCGTCCACGTAGCAGACTGCATGCTTTCCACCAGTACAGCCTGACACGCAAATAGTGGCATTTTGGAATGGGGAGATTACATGGCATTTTAATAGTTGGTAAGAAGTATTTTTGTTATTTTTTCCCAGTATTTTCATTTACGAAATATGTTGTAATGATAAGAAGCATGCGTAATTATCACAAGATTTTTAAAGTACTATGTTACGTAGTATACAGGTATATGTATGCAAATTAGATGTCGTCATACTTCTCGGCTGACCTCTCGTTTTAGTAAACAGACTTTATCATTATTCATTTTTTGGTTTCTTTAAATGATATTCTAATATGTATGTGTTTTAACATTTATCTTTGCACATTTATTCTTAAATTTTTCCATGATTTTAGCTTTCTGCCTGTCTTCGAATTGTTGAAGAAAAGGAGAATGATTCAATGAGATGAGCTAAACAGACTGATATCTTTATTACAGTAAAGGTTGGTACATTTCCTTCTTGCCTTCAGACTTTTTTATTTTATCTATAGTTCTTTTTTCCAATACTCGATTCTTTGTTTATTCATTTCAATATTCTTTATGTATTATTCCAAAGACATAATAGTATTTTTATTCTTGATTTGTGTAATATTAATTTACATGAACGTTTGATATATTTATGTGTCGCGATCATTGAGGTGTGACATTATGTCACATGTCTAAAAATAGATCTTTGCATTATTTACGTTTGATTTTGTTTGATGTTTACTATTGTCCTGAACTTATTATTTGTTTTTCTTTGTAGGATTTCTCTGAATTTTTTAGGTTTACATCAGGAAGTCGTTTGCTTTTACTGGATTTACTTTGAAGTGCTGTGGGACGTTTAAAGCTATTTTAATTCATATATAATGGATTTGTTGTATATACTGTGGAGAGTTTCGAGTTTATTCGTACTTCTTTATTGGATTTACTGTTACGGTGTGGAGTTTCCATTTCTGTTTTCAAGAATTTCCTTAGCTGCCATGAAAATCCGAAGTAGCGGGCGTTTTCCCGGATCAGTGGTTGTTATTAATGCTTTTATGTCAGTCTTTAGAATATTTTTTTGATTTATGAACTTAAGTCTTTGATTGCTTATACAGTACATTTTATACATTTCAAAACCTAAGAATATTAAGAATATGTTTAATTCTTCATAGTTATTTTCTGACATTTTATAACCCATAACAATATTTTTAAGGTTTAGAATATTATTTGTATATCCAAATTTAGCCAAAGTCTTGTTCATTTCTGTTCTTATTTCTTTAAAATATCTACATTTTATGAAGAAATGTTCATAGTCATCTATCTCATTACATATAGTACAGAGTGGATTTTCTTTTAATTTCCATTTATAGAGTATCTGATTATTGATTAATATTTTGTGAAATAGTTTCCATTTATATATCTTGTATTTATTATCATCTAGATTTTTAAATACAAATTTAAGCATAATTTTGTATTCATTCTGTATATCTGAGTTAGTAAATATTGATCTCCAGTATGTGATTGAGATTGGTTCCTCTGATATTTTATTTACTAAATGTTCATATAGTAGTTTGTTTGTTAATTTATCTATTGGTATCTTATATTTTTTGTGACTTAGATCATATAGACAAAGATTGATTTTATTAGCTCTATTATCTTGTTGATTATGATTATTTATTAATTTTTCTAATTGTATTTTCCATGTTATTGGTATAGCATTTTTTAATATGGCTGTCTCTGTTAACCAATTAGTTTTGTCTTTAAGTTTACTTAGGATAATTTCTTCACTGAATTTTCCATTACTGTCAATAATGTCCTGTATTGTCAATATTTCACTATCTATCCAGTTTTTATATATTAGAATTTTATTTTTGTCTTTAATGTGTTTGTTTCCCCATATTATTTGTTTTTTCAATTCATTAGGATTATTTAATTGGTAATTTCCATTATTGTTTATCTCTATCCATATCTTTACTAAATTTTGATAAAATATGGGAATTTGTTTAATGTTTGGCAAGTCTGTAATTCTGTTTAAGTTCATTTTAAAAACTAGTAGATCTTTCCCAAATTTATTAAAATACATTTTTGGAATTTCTTTCCATAGTTCATCATTTTCATTCATAAGTTTAATTATCCATTTAGTAAGCATAGTTTTAGCATGAGTTTCAATATCAAGTGCATTAAGTCCTCCTGCATAGTAAGGTCTAATTAAGGTTTTTCTCTTAATTTTTTCAGTTCTGTTATCCCATATGAAATTATATATGATTTGATTTAATTCCTTCAAAATTGATTTTGGTATGACTAGCACTGAATATAAATAAGTTATCTGCGGAATTATTATAGATTTTGTGACTTGTATTTTTCCGATCATTGTTATTTTTCTTTTATTCCATGTTTTTATTATTTGTTTTATCTTTTCCATTTTTTTGGACCAATTTATTTCTTCACTTTCTTTACTAGGAATGCTAAAGTATACCCCTAGGGTTTTAATACATTTTGTGGACCAATCTATCCCTTCAAAGTTTTTCTCTATGTTACATTTATTTAAAATAAGTCCTATTGATTTTTCTCTATTTAATATTAGTCCAGAGAGGGTTCCATAGATCTCTATGGTATTTAAAGCATTGGAAATATCTTGTTTTGATTTTAAGAATAAGGTTGTGTCGTCAGCTAATTGGGATATTTTAAAGTCTCTACTTTGTTTATTTGTTATCTTAATACCTCTTATCTCTCTATCATCTCTTATTTTCTGTCCTAAAATTTCAACTGTCAGTACAAATAATAAGGCTGATAATGGACATCCTTGTCTTATGCCCCTCGTAATTTTGATAGGTGATGACATCCATCCATTGTTTATTATTAGACTTGATATGTCATTATATAAGGTTTTAACCCACTTTAAAAATGATTTCCCAAAATTAAATTTCTTAATTGTTTCAAACATAAAATTCCACTCCACTGAGTCGAACGCTTTAGCAAAGTCAATGAATAATATAAATCCGTTTAGTTCATAATTTTCAGCTCTTTCAATAATATCTTGTATTAATCTAATGTTATTGTGTATACTTCTACCTTTAATAAATCCATTTTGGTCAGTGTTTATGATTTTAGGTAATATAGGTTTAATTCTTTCTGCTAAACATTTTGCTGCTATTTTATAATCTAGGTTTAATAGTGTTAATGGTCTCCAATTATTTAGGTCACATGGGTCATTTTTTTTATAGGATAACGACAAAATACCTTTTCTTTGTGAGTTTGACATTTTTCCGTTTATGTATCCGTAATTTAGAGAATTGACAACTAAATATTTTATTTCATTCCAGAATTCTCTGTAGAATTCAAGAGTAAGACCATCTGAGCCAGGAGATTTGTTTAATTTCATTGTTTTTAGAGCTTTGTTACATTCTTCATATGTTATTGGTCCGTCACAAGATTTTGCATCCTCTGAGGAGATAGATTTATCAAATTTTACTTTGTTAAGATAATCTTTTATATTATCACTATTGGGGTTTGTAGTACCATATAAATTTTCGTAAAATTCCTTCTCTAGAGTTATTATTTTTGATTGGTTACAAGTTATATTTTTATCTTTATCATATAGTTTTGTAATTGATTTTTTAGTTTGTCTGCTTTTCTCCAAGTTCAAAAAATACTTTGTATTTTTTTCTCCTTGCTCAATCCATTTGACCCTTGATCTTATTTGGGCTCCCTTAGCTGCTATATCTATCAGTGCTTCAATTTGTTCTTCAATATTTTTCTTTTCACTTTAATTATTTGTTGAATCTAATTGGTTTTCTAACTCTTTAATTTTACTTTTTCTATTTTTTGATTTAAATTTACTATATTGTATTGACTTCTCTTTTATTTCAATTTTACAAATGTCCCAGATTATTTGTGCTTGACCTTGATTATCGTTAAGTTTATTTTGGTATTTTTCTACACATTCTTTTATTATTTTCCTGTAGTTTTCATCTTTTAAGAGACTATTATTTAATTTCCAGTAGCCTGGACCCCTTTGTGTTATTTTGATATCTAATTTAAGTGACACAGCCATGTGATCTGTGAATTTTATGAAAGCTGGTCTGATGTCACATGAAATAACTTTTTGAGTAAGATCTGTTTGTATTAAGAAGTAATCAATTCTACTTGCCTCTTCATTATTATTTTTCCTTCTCCATGTAAATTGTTGTTTGTGTTTATTATGATGCTTCCATGGGTCTATCAGATTGATTTCTTTTTTAAATTCTTTTATTTTAGTATTTATTTTCTTGACTCTTGTTTTTGATTTCCTATCTTCTTTTTGCTGTATGTCATTCCAATCTCCACCTATTATAATGTAGCCTTCACTTTGATTAGATAGCTCTCTTTTAATATCATCCAAATACCTTTTCCTATTATTTTTATCATTATGAGCATAAACGTTTGCTATTGAGTATATATTTTCATTTATTTTCAAATTTATTAGTAAAAATCTTCCAAATTCATCTTTATGAATATTTAAAATCTCATAATTTAATTTTTCATGAATCAATGTACTAACGCCACAACTTTGAGATGTACCAAAACTATGTATGATATCTCCTTTCCATTCTGCTCTTATGAATTTCTCTAGCTCTTTAGTGAAATGTGTCTCTTGCAGGAGTATTATATCTACATTTTGTTGATTTATCCAAATATTTAATCTATTTCTTTTTTGTTTTTCTCTGAGCCCCTGTGTATTTAATGTAATAATATGTAGTTTGTCCATATTTAAACAAAATATTTTGATTATTTCTAATATTTTTCAATATATACATGTATTCAATTTTCAATTCATGTTCATCTATAAATTGAATATTTATGGTATTTATTGATATAGTTTTATACAATGATTGTTTTTTATCATATAGACAATATATCAATATATTTTTATATATTATTTGTATTTTATGTGTAGTTTTTCCATATTTAAATAAAATATTTTGGTTATTTCTTATAATTTTCAATATATAAACATGTTCTATAAATTGAATATTTATGGTATATGTCAATGTAGTTTTATACAATGGTTGTTTTTTATCATATATATAATATATCAATATATTTTCATAAATTATTTGTATTTCATCACATATACATGTAATTTCTTCCAAATAAATTTTTATCACATTCTCTATATTTTCATTTGGTGAACTAAGCCTTAAAGAGACTGTTAGTAGTACAAGCATAGAACACCACATTATCAATTTCACAAGAATTTATTCTATTGTTTGCCAGACTTGGCTTTCTTTTTCACATTAGCTTGTAGCTCGTTGGTGGGAGTTACCGGTGAGCGTTCCTGAGATGGAATCTCTGTGGATTTTCTGGCTGGAGTGTTCATGTTTATCACATATTTGTCCATTGCTCCACTAGATTCTTTGTGACTTTTTGTTTTGTTTGCGTTTTTTCTGCCTGTTGTCTTCTTTACACGGCTGTCCGTGCCTTCAGGAATAGTGTCTGTTTTTGTCTGTACAATTCTTTTAAATACGAGTCTGTTTCTATATCTTTATCTGTCCACTGGACGTACATTATAACCATATGCATGATAGTCATGGTCCCAACTTATTGATATCTTCTTGCAAAAAGCCTGTGTTTGTCAAACATGAATGCCCCCGGTGGCATCTTTGTTAGTATAAACGCCATTTTCTGTTGAGTACGTGAAAGTTCAAAGTCAAGGTGACGAAGTCAAAAGTTTTTTGCCCAGTGTAAAAGTTTTTGAAAAATAGGTCAAAGGTCAAGGTCAAGGTCACGAGGTCAATGGAAAGGTATTGTCACAAGGAATACACATGTGAAATATGAAAGCCCTATCACTTGCCATTCAAAAGTTATGCCCAATGTAAAAGTTTTTGAAAAGTAGGTCAAAGGTCAAGGTCAAGAGGTAAAAAATTTTGGTCTCAATGGAAAGGTCTTGTCACAAGGAATACACATGTGAAATATGAAAGCCCTATCACTAACCATTCAAAAGTTATGCCCAATATTAGAGTTTTTAGTACAGACAAACAGACGGACAGGCCAAAAACTATATGCCCCCGAATCTGTGATTCCGGGGGCATAAAAAGGGGGGAAAATGTTGGGTCTCCGTACGTACTTGGTCAGTGCGTTATCTGTAGGTCTGTACAGCCTTCGCTCGGATTTGGTAACAAGTGTATGCAGATTGCTATGTATGGTCTTCGTCACAGGCCGTAAAAGCGCCTGGTATGTGCGCGAGCGTATGTGTCCTGTGTGTTGTGTTTAAGGCCAATATCTTGCCATACACAGTCATGTCAAATTTTTATCTTCAACCATGGAAAAAATCGTTAAAGAAGTTTCAACAAGTTCATACTTTCTACAATTGTACCTATATATTGTATCTACTATGTCACCAAATTCATTAAAAAATTTCCCGTACTTCCAGAGATATCGTAGGTACCATTTCTTCAGTGACCTAGTTTTTGTTTACTCGAATTTAGCGTGTCCGTTCCATCCCTGGCTCGGTGTTCAGTCAGTGCATTCTATTTGCGAGATGTGACAGACCAATGCGCAATGAACGCTTGATTGTTTGTGAATTCTAAATTGATTTCTATACCTAGAAGTGTAATGTATGCCCTTGTTAATCGATTAAACACACGATCTGCTCCGTAGTTTTGTTCTGATCTCTACTGTAAAACTTCGTCCAATCAGATCGCTTATTCCAATTCAGTCCGATTTATGTAAATAAAATGGAAGGCGCTGATATTCAAATCGTAGCAGATCGAGTGTTAACCTCTCTCCCCTCCCCCTCCTTTTCACCCTTCCCTCCCTCCCTCCTCCCATCCCCCTGTATACATCTTGAATATGCAATTGTCAGTTTGTAGTCATATTATACATAAACAAATTGTTTTGAATGTTTGTGGTAGGTATCAAAGATTTGATATCTAATTACATGCAGGTGCAGTGGCGGATCCAGTGCCCCTTTTGCCGGATTTTTAATGAAAATGGGCCAAAATATACCTGTTTTTGAAATTTTTTGGGTCAGTGCCGGGGGGGGGAGTCCCCTCCGCACCCCCCTAAATCCGCCACTGAGGTGTATTATTTCTAGTTGAAAAGTCCCAGAAAAAGTTGAAAACACTGTTTTAACTGACCCATTTTTATTCGCGTTTCGTACCTGGCCTGTCAAGAAGGGTACAGTACGATGGGAGGGGGGGGGGGGGGCAACTTCTCACGTAACGCGTGCACGTGCCCGTGGGCCTAGTCCCAAAAGTAGGTGTGAAAACCCTGAAAAGCTTAATGCGCAGAGGAAATCGGATCGAATTATGGATTCGAAATGAGGGCATCCGACAATACTTGTATCTTGCACCAAAATAATGTGTATTTTGACTTACCTTATGTATCTTTTTCGATGTTCTCCTTGCTTATTCGTTGATGTAGTTTTTTTGTCCGTTCAGCGCGCGATATCTAATTTCATGGAAGGATTCTGTTCACTCACGTGGTTTCCAAATATAGACATGAAATTGGGTGCATTTGTAGTCAAGTTGGTTTGCTTCTTATTCGCTATAAGTAAACTTTTAGTTTTCCGTTTTATAAGTCCTGCTAATGATTTTATTTCAAAATGCAATCCATTTTCCTCGCCAATTTCATGGATTATACATTGTAGTTTTTGGCAATTAAATTAATTTACACTTCTTTTCCGTAATGTATATTTTGATTGTCATATACGTTACAGTTGGAGTAAACTAGAAGTTTTGAAATACACCATTTGATGTGATATATATTGAAAGCTTGAACATGTTGTTATGTTGAAATGTATATGTATTAAGTTATCTCTTCTGGTATAGTAAAACAAGCCCCCAGAACATCACGGTATTTGACTACAATATATATTATCAACATGTACTGTAATTTCTGAAGACCGAAAAAGAGCACATCGACTAATTGGCAGCTTATGCAGCTATGACGTGTATGATATAATTAGAAACATTCAGGCCACTGACCAATTGACCAATGACACTCATTGTTTTACAAAACCTGCTTCGCGCCCATGTCAGCATCTTTAGCGTCCATCCGCGGCCATTGTATGCAGACCAGCAAACAAAGAACATTGAAAATGTCTTCGGATTCAGAAACAGAGATTGAGTCTGGTAACGAGAACCAAGATATTTGTCTTTTCTTAGAGCAATCTCCGATAAGAGGATCACAGAATGCTAGACAAGCCAGAGGAAAAAGAGCAAGAATTCAAACGCCATCCGACTCTGAAAGTGAAATCTCCGACAGCCAGGGTGTTTCCAACTTGGTAAGTTTTTATGTTTTTTTCCATTACCATTTCTTTATGATTAAAATTAGTAAACTTCTTTTATGATATCGAATTCCTTAATGGGGAGGGGGTACTTTGGCCGGGGCCTTTGAAAGTTGTATTTGGATTGAAAAAAAAACAATGGAAGAAATAAATATAAATAAGTTTGGATGCATTTTCACTTGAAATTAAATATTAACTCCTTTTTTTCGATTTTTCCAAAACTTTATTGAGATATTAAAATGGAGAAAGATTGGTAAATAAATTGGAAAAAAAAGAGATTATTTTGCATTTGGAATGGGGTCGATCGAGAATCACCCCCTTTCCCTTCTCCCTTTCTCATCACCTCTGCCAGCCCGTTTTTCACATTGCACTTTAAATATAAGAAGTTTCAATATGGATAGTTTCCTATAAATTATGGATAGTTACCAGTATATAGATCATGATTTATCATGTTTATATAAATATCATCTAACATTGTACCAAAAGGCTTCCTTATAAAAAAAAATGAAAACCAAACCTTTGTTGTTTTTATCATATGCAAAGGGATAACATTTTTTCCTCTACGTATAATAAATAATAGCCAAGGGTTGGTTTTTATTTTTCAATAGATCACCGACAGCCTGTGATCTGTACCAGGTATAAACGAAATATGTTTGGAGTGAAATGTTAATCAACGATACTACCATTTTAAACTGTTTAAAAACGAAAGTATACCTGAGAAGGTCTGTCGGTATATGTATGTACGGTAATCGACCTCTACAAAGTCTTCAAAGAAATGCTTCACTTACATTATTCAAGGTAATATGAATCAAGGCAAAGCCTTATGTGCGAGCGGAGAAAAAAGACACCAAAAAATTTGTAAAATCTGAAAACCATGATCTCAAAATCAAAATATGGTAGTCCGACTTGCAGACCTACGACGGTGTTATCTGTTTTTTCGTCTTCGGTCTGACTGCTATGCATAGGCAAAACTTGAGAATTCCGGTGCGAAATTAATTTCGGGAAGTCGTCCCTTTTTTGACAAATTCCAGTCTCTTCAACCAAAAAAAAGTCACCCAGTCCTCCTGAAATCTTATTCAAAAGACAACCCCCCCCCCCTCCACAGAAAGGCCTGAGGATATAATATGATACTATGTACAAAAGATACATGATAATTAACAGGTTAGAACAAAGAAGTCCATAGGTAAAATACTTTAAAAGAGGCATTTCAATTTGGGGTAGCACTTGTTGAAATGCGGTAAAAGTCGCCAGATCGAATTTGCTCTGACCTTGTATTTTCTCACGAATTGCTAGGTAAAATGCACTTGAAAGGTTCACCTTTCATTCTAAATCACCATCTAAAGTAATTCTTACTGGGAATCCTGCGATTAGTGAATACTTTGAATTTGGAATTAGAACGTTTTCTGCATTATTTAGACTATTCGACTCAAATCGTTTCTGACCACTACGACTCGCGATTCGAGTTGGAGCTAAGAATCGCGATTCTCGGTGCACCGCGGTGAATCGTTGCAGCTCTACTGGACAGTCATACAAAATTTGAAATTAGAACCTCCCGTACAAGCCGAGATATAGTCATGTACACCTAGCTACATTTGTACTTACCGGTATAATCTAAATGGGATCATGTAAACTTGGCGATCGCAATACTGGTATACATGTACCAGGCAGTATTGTTGACAATACTGGTAGAAATTTTTGCTCCAGTATTTTAGTACAGATACTGGTATTCTAGAATCCAGTATTGTTGGGATAAAAATGTTTAGTGAAAGTGAAAGTGACAATCACACCGGAATTCTAGTATTGTAAATGTATATGTATTGTTTATTTCTGAAGTCCTGTAGTTGATACAGATATACTCATCACCATTCAAGTACATAACATCAACACCTTTGAAGTTTGTAGGCATTGACTATGGGCTAGCATATGTGTTAAGTCTTCCTTCATTATACTTGGAGCCACTGCCTTTTGGTAAATATAATGATCTAAAGTAATCACTTGAGTAATTGAATCATATGTACATGTGCATATTCACCTAAAAGGAAATTATTTTCTTACATTTGAAACATGATTTTTATTTAAAGATACACTCGAGAGCTCAGGAGTCCAGATCTCACCAAAGTATTCCCGTCAGGCGCTCTCCTAGAAAGCATGGATCAAGTAATTTAAATCCTAGAGGACTGATTCTGACATCAACACCAAGAAATGCTTCTGCAAGAAGGGAACAGACTTCTTCAACAAGGGAACAGACTCCTGCAACAAGGGAACAGCTGGCTCCTGCAACAAGGGAACAGCTGGCTCCTGCAACAAGGGAACAGGCTTCCACTTCCAGTGACTTTTATTTTTTCTTTTTCTTGGACGCATGGATATGAATCAATTCCATGAAAAAATTTGATAAAGACTTAAAAAGCTTTGTTTCAAAGTGAAAATATAGAAGCTGATAAGGCTTTATTTCACAATTGACCTTTAAGGTTTGGCCTTGATCTTGATCATGTTGATAGCATAATATGAATTATGGCAATGCCATAGTGAGGACACAGGAGGATGATACATGTCTCTATATATAGGGCCATAATTAAAAAATTGTTTGTTTCCCCACGCCCAAACCAGGTTGGGAAATACGTTGCCGAGTTAATTTTTTTTTGTAGCCAAAATGTCCCAATAATTCTTTTTCCAGAAATCAAATGACGATCATGTTCGTTTTCGATTTTAACTTTACAATATTCAATACAAATAGATTGTGAATCAACTCAATATAGATTTCTTATTAATACATCAATAAGAAATCTTGCCATAATGACCCCTACCCCGACTCCCCATTCCCGTGGCTGTAAACTGTCAACATTGATAATGATTACGTTTTCTCCTCACACTTTTTGAGATTGTTCAATAAACCAGAGACTCTTGTGAAACCACACGACTGAGTTGTAGGCTATATAAACTTTGTAAAGAATTAGCACCGGAAAACAGTATTTTTCTTTTATTTACATATGTTATCTTCAAGAGGATTACAAAAATGTACGTCCTCTATTGATTTGAATGCAACTATATGCTACTGATACTATACATTCAAGTTATCATACTAAAACATGACATAACATGAATACCTGATTGTAGACCTTGAAAATTAATTTTATGAACATTCATGTTTTCACTGAATAGATTATGTATATTTATCTTATTTTATCTTTTACAGAAGGCTCAACCACAATAAAAAGCCAACTGGACCAAATTCTTGGGAACCAGAAGGAGATAATGTCCAACATCAAAACTCTGAAGAAGGAAGTGGCAACTATCTCCTCCCTTGTTGAGAAAAAATTTGAAGAGGAAAAATCCCTTGTACATGTGCCAAATAAGATAAGAGTAAGTAAATCTGTGAAAATATAATAAATATGATTTTAGGGATGCTTGAGAAAAGAGTTGATCTCTTAATGAAGTCAATTTCTAGGCATATTTTTGTGCGAATAGCACATAAATATATGGTCATTATCCATATTTGTCACATAGCGATTGCCTGATTTCTTCACTCATGTGTGCCCCGTCTACTGAGTATGTATAAATGATGTTACTCTGTTTAAATGTACCTTGGGACTGCTTCAGCGTCATGATCGGTATAAAGTCTGATTATCGTCTGAATCAATGAATTATCTGTATGAATCGAGCTGTCGTGTTATGTACATGCATGGCCTAATGAAAAGTTGCATCTGTATGTATTGAGATGAATAGAAGCTGTGTGTTGGAACCCCTTTCCATTACCTGTTTTAGTGGACAATATATACATGAAACGGTGCTATCGATAAAGATATTAAGTTGAATCATTGAAACGTAAAACTAACTTCAAATAGGCCTATTTTGTCCTGCTTCACAAAATAAAATCTGTATACGACGGAAAAATAAGGAACTTCCATCATGAAATATGATATTAATAATTATGAAAAATAAAAGATCAAAACATTCCCGTTTAGGATGTATCATGTTTTTATATACTAAAAAAGAAGTGAATTTTCCTTCAAATTCTTAGCACACACCTAACATCGAAAAATCGAAACATTCTGAACCAAAATCAAATGTTTATGAGTTAGTAAAATGTTCATGTGTTGCGTTAAGGCAAATCCACATAATTTAATGGATGACATTAAGGTACATATAAATGATAAATATTTATACATGTAGTGTTTAACATATGATAATGTAATGATGTACACTTGTTTCAGAATGCAGTAAAGGATGCATTTTTGGAAGGTAGTCAAAGAGAATACTCATGGAACTATCAGAAAAGGTGTCTTTAATCTTATTTAAGCTTTGCATGTTAGAGAGATTTATTATTTATATAATATATGTCCTTGCTTGATTTGTAGACTCATGACAATACACAAACTAGACTTGAAGTGCAATATTTTAAGCATCTTCAATACAATATCAATTGTTGGTTACAATTCAGTACCAAGTAACATATGTTTTTTTTCAGTATGATGCCATTATCATTGCTAATTATGTTTAATCAAATGTTCCACTTTATTTTTTTTTCCTATTAGATTTTCTGATGAATTAAACAAGGAGATGAGAACCTTCATCCAAGAGAGTGTGCAGGGAATTTATCCAGATGTTACTGTTGAAGTATTACAAGGTAGTATACACTATCCATAGTTTGAATTTAGTGAGATTTCCATTAATATGATTTTCAGCATAAAGTTAATTTGCATAGTACGCACATATTCATGTTTCAGGTTATACAAGGTTTTAGAGGAAAAGCCCATGTCAAACGTTTGGATCATCAAACCATACATATTTTTATCGGGAAATCAGATAAATTGAAACTTTTCAAGAACTCAGGAATCAATTATTTAAAAAAAAAAGGCTTTTATGGGGGACTGCTGCATGGGAACCAACTTCTTTGTAAATAATTTAATCGGTCGTCGTTAGATCTGTATGTAGTCGACGAAATGAGGAGAAATGAATTTTGATTAGATCAGAGAAGCACTCTTTCTGGCGAAACACTTATTCAGTGAACTTAGTTACATTAGACCTCTGGGTCATTTTAACCAGTTATATTTTTTTTATTCAAATTAAATTTCATTATCAAACTGTAAGAATCTAAGATGTTTTTCTGAAGCAGCAACATACAGTTTGTGAATTGTAGAAATCTCAGATCGATCATAATAAATTTTTTTCAGCTGCAATGAAGAGATATTTTACTTCCAAGAAAGAAGCAGCTAATAGGGTTGCTAAAAACAGACAGGAAAGCCATAAAAAGCGACAGGCAACCTATGAAAGGAAGAAAGAGGTAAGGGCATACATGTACTTAATTTGTGAATTATCTAAAATCTTATATGTTATGCCACTGAAATATAAGATTCTATGGTATTTAGCATTTTAGGCTTTGTCCTGTCTTTTATCTGCCTATAGCTAGTTACATGTAGATGCAAATTAAAGTTTTTAATCTTCTTAATCAGAACTTTTTAATTGGAAAAGATTCAAATTGCATGCTTGACCTTTCTATTGATATCAAAATTTTGACCTTGTGACCATGGTCTTTGACCTTCTTATGAAAAACTTAAATTGTGCATAACTATTGATTGGTAAGTGATGCACCTTTCATATTTATCAAATGTAGGTATGTGTAGGTCTCCAAGCCTTTTATTATTATCTACCGATCGATTTCAGAAAGCAAGAAGGAGACTCCAGGCTGTGGAGAAAAAGAAAAAATGGAGTGAAGAAAAGAGAGGGAAGGTTAAAAAGTTCCTGAAAAATAAAAACATTGTAAAGTATACTAGTTCGGACGAGGAGGCAGATGATGGGTTTTTATCACACCCATTTTCATGGGAATCCGATGAACTGAAAAAAATCAAAGAAGCTCTTGACAAAAAATATCTACAAATTTGTCCAGCTCGGAGCAAACGAATGCTCTTGATGAGGACAAAGGGATCAGTGAGGGACAGGGAGGCACCAGAAGTTGAGGATGATCTAAGATGGATTTTGAAGTAGGCTTCTATTCCTCAACGTGTAAATTGATCTTTGACCGTTACTCTGGATCTACTTTGAAAAACGTTCAATTTGGTCATTATTTTGTAAAATGCTGATTTTATGGTTGCAAATTGATTTTTCTCTGGGGACGCGTTAGCAGCTCCAGAAAAAACAGATGTTAGCACCATAAAATCAGGATTTGCTGTCTGCAAACATAACGTCAGTATCTAGTTATTCCCATTCTAATGCAATCTATATTTTTGTGAATATAAGGCGAATTGTGATATTAGTAACGTCAAAGCCTAGTATGTTCTCGTTTTACAGTCGTAGCTAAGGAGCAAACAATCAATGAAAATCGACATTATAGTGACATTGCATTAGAATTATATATTCTAGTCAAAATTTCTGATTACCATTTTGTCAGTTACATTGAATATTATGATTGGTAGAAATAAATTATTTAACATCTACATTTATGATAATAAGGAAAGTTTTTCAAGTCCAAATGAAAAAGTGATCATCCTGTGATGTGTATCTTCAAATTTTAACACAAATGTTGGTATTGTTTTTGATAATTAATTCAACCAGATATTAGATTCAGATATACACGTACATTAAGTTTGTTGATATTTCCTATGAAAAATTTCGTCAAATTTCCCATTTTGAAATTTCGACTATTCAGGGTAGATTTTACGTCTTATTGTTACAGCTCCTTTCATTTTTTTCTTGATTTTAAAGTAAAGAGTGAAATATGATAATTCTAATTCAATTATTATTAAAATAATTTGAATTCCACAATAACGAATCTCCATACCCGTAGAATGGTAAGTTAGAAATTTTGACAAGTATATATATACATGTAATTACTTACTTTGAAACCAGTGCAAACAAAATCAGTAGTGTCTTTGTTATACAAACATTATGTGCCCCCTTGTTTTGAGTTTAAATTATATCTTTTATTTCAATTTCAATATTGTGTGTCATTTATCGTAATATAGTATATCATTTTATTTGTTTCCTAACTCTTTAGAAATAATTAAAGATCATGTGAATAGAACAAATACAATGCTCAATATATTTTTTTACAATTTTTTTTTATACTTTTAAAATAAAGTTGAAAACTACTCATTTTCTTCATATATTTTATATTGTAAGTAGATTTCGAGGATAACAAAGGAACCGCACATACAAGGCTTAGAGATAATATATGTTCATCTGTATTTTGTTATATCATTCTTAAAGTGGACCATTACATGCATATAACAAAAGGTTAAAGGCCATTTTATGTATGTGAAGACATGAAATTAAGTAAAGGTGATATTACAGTACAGTACAGTTGTTGAAAGATGATAATTACAGCGTAGGAAAGCAGTGGAAAGCTGATAATTACAGCTTAGTAAAATTGTAGAAAGATGATAATTACGGCATAGTAAAGATGATAATTACAACAATGAGTTAAAGAAGATCCTGACGATAATCTCAACAGCACTCACAATAGAGCACCGAATTGAGCATCGACGGACCCCTAGCAAGCTAGAGGTGGGATCAGGTGCCCGGGAGGAGTAAGCATAAAGTAAAGTTGTGGAAAGATGATAATTACAGCTTAGTAAAGTTGTGGAAAGATGATAATTACAGCATAGTATAGAAGTGGAAAGATGATAATTACTGTCTTTGAGACATGGAAAGCTTAAATGATTATACATCTAATTGCATTGAAGCTGGACAAAAGATATAGAAAGACCATATTTAATGCTTTTAAAGGTCAGAAATGTCTTCCTTTAATTGTATTTAGTAAAATAAAAGATGAACATTAAGGTAACCAAAATGTCTTTAAATACTGAATTTACTTCTTGTAAAGATGAGTAAATATCACATTTTTGACTAAAGTAAAGTTTTGTAAAGAGAGACATTTATGCATCTTTACTTGAAGTAAATGTTATGTAAAGATCATATTTACCAACTTTATGGGATTCAAGTAAATGTTTAGAAAGCTGAATAAAGGCATTATAAAGATTGAATTTTCTATGACTTTAAGCAGTTTGTAAAGCTGAAATTTCATGCAGTGAACACAATGGCCCTTATTATTTTAGAATATGCCACTGTTTGCGCCTAAAGTGATATACATAATATCAAAGACAGAGTAAATTGATTATTGGTTTTTAATGAGAGACTGTCAAAGTTGACATAGTTTCACGTTATTGAAATTGATATTGAATACCAAATTGATCATCAACGGACCCCTAGCAAGCTAGAGGTTGGAACAAAATTACAGAGCAGACAGGCAAAAAATGCTACGCAAGATGGCAAAAGAACACTTACGAACAACACACAAACATCAAACACAAAGGACTACACATACAAGAACAATGGGCAACTTGTAAAGCAGAAGGTGTGGTTATCCTGGATAACGTGCGCCCAACCCTCCCACTTCTCCGGTTACCCAGAGCTCTCGAAGAACGCACAATTCTTGGAGATGATGATACTACTGGATTCAACACGGCAAGGGAAGAAGTTTTCCTTGACAATAAAAAAGTGAGAAGAATTATGTGAAGAAAAACATTTCGAATCAACTGTACAAACTGAAAAACAAATACAAAGACCTGTCTGTAAAAACCACTAATGCCTATTTGAAATTATTCTCCTATATGTTATTTGAAACCAATGGTAGTCCTAAAACAATCAAGGAAAACCTACCTGATGTTGTCCATCATCAAATTGGACAACAGAAAAAGCCAATTCATCTGTTAAGCATAAGGATGTGCCATGGTAACCCAACTTGAAAAACGAGGCTCTCCACTTACATCTTTTGAACAAAATTCAACAACCTTGATACAGAGGAACTAAGCAAACTTGACAGTAGTAATATAAACGAGAGCTTTAATAATACACTACGTTCACAAACACCAAAAAGACAACTACTATAGTGAAAGCCATAGCACTGGAAAAAAATCGTTTTGATGTATGCATTCTATATTATATTCTATAAACGTTATTTTAATTTTGTCTATTTTATTTTTTGTCTTGTATTAGTTTTACTTTTGCCTATAACACCAATGACTAACTCTACTAAACAATACGATGTTTATACACCAAAGGTCAACTATACACGTTTAAAAAAAAATATAGGATTCACCAAACTAGAGCCCACAAAACCATCTGAGACGTATGAACGCATTTGAAATTTTCTGTTACAAAATTTCTTGAAATTTATAAAACGTGGGTCCTGTAGCATCATATCTCACCCATTCTGCTACGTCTTTTGGTACATTTTTGGACATAATAATTTTCATACTTTTCGGTCATATTACACTGTTTAGACTGAGGATCACTGACGAGGGTTTAGTATCCGAAACGTGCATGTCTGGTCCATGCTGTAAATTTATCAGGTTTTAAATGATGCTATTGAATTTAAAGACGTTTAACATTACAAAAGATATCTTTCCTTTCCTATCGTACAGATTTACATTCATTTTTTGTGTGTTTCCTTCATTTAATTATTTAAATATTGACACTATTTTAAGCAGAAGAACATCTTTGTCATTGAAGAAGAGAAATAATGGACCATCATAAGTGTAAGTGTAAGTGGGATTTCCAGGTGTCGAATTTAAACCCAACTCTTTAACTAGACTGTCGAAATAGTACTGTTTGCAAGTAAATGTGTAATTATTTGAGGCTTTGTCCGCTGGTGTGATGACATAATGTTATCGGAGGTAGGTAAGTTCTGTGATAACATCAGGGTCTTTAAATATAGACACGAATCTGGTGTTCACAGTTGATTTTAATCGGTTAATTCTAGATAAAAGTAACCCTCTGATTGATTTTATCTTATTTCATTTTATCCATTCGGAAAGGGTGTCGAGCTGTACATCCTCTTTCTTTGCCCAACGTCTTGCATATTCCTCACAAGAGTCCATGATAATTTTGACATTTTGGTTCCATGTAAAGGACATACTTTCTCTGTATTTGGGACCCTTTTTAACAATTCTCTCAACTTGTCGTTCTTGACTATACTAAGGTCACCAGTAATAACGTGTCCACAAGGAGAGTAGTTGAGATCCGATGAAGAACATTCGCAGGGAAGTGGATGTAGTGAAGGATTACTTAAATCAATACTTAAATCAATAGGAGCTTCACACGGGATTACTTAAATCAATAGGAGCTTCACACAGTTCTAGATACTTAAATCAATAGGAGCTTCACAGGGATTACTTAAATCAATAGGAGCTTCACACGGCAAAGGACATACGTGTGACAAATGAGTGAAAGAAAAGGATCCAAAAAAAAAAAAAAAATCAAAATAGCGAACAAAATTGAGCGTCGACGGACCCCCAGCAAGCTAGAGATAGGACCAGGTACCCGGGAGGAGTAAGCATCCCCTGTTGGCTAGCCGCACCCGCCGTCGATGTTCATGCACGAAAATGAATACAACATATAAAATGCATGCATAGTCTAAGGTTATGTCTGTCTAGAAAGTGTTATGGCGACCATGAACCCTTTCATATATCGAATCAAATTTTGGGTATACGTTAACTTTATATTGTAAAGATAAAAAAAAAAGTTTAATTCTGCTATAGCCTTAAACTTAATATACTATGTACAAAATTGAAATCGCCAATATATTTTTAATAAGAATAAAAGTCGCCCAAACAAGTTTTATTTCCTCGCATGATCATTGGGATAAAGATTATTATATTCCGATTCAACTGCTACCAAAATCTTCAAAGTACGTTCACTAATAAGTGTAATTTAAATTGGTGAACACTAAAAACTGGGAGTAAACTTCCTTTGACGAAGCCATATTGGATTTCTCTCGAAACATCGTTCGCCATAACTTTACGTCATTATTACGTCACCTTTTGTGAAAATCGTGCAATTGGACCGTAATGTGACGTAAAGAAGAGCGTAAGCGTCTGTCGTAAATCTACGACGCTTTACAGAAACTGGCAACAGGTGGCCGGAAAGAGTCTCCTGAATGCATGAGATACCCGTCGCAACAGCTCCATGGAAACCTGTCAAATTCGGTTATTGTTTCGATGTTAAACGTCTTCAAATTCAATATCATCATTTAAGACCAGATAACTTTACAGCATAGACCCAACATGCACGTTTCGGGTACTTAACCCTCGTCAGTGATCCTCAGTCTAAATAATGTAATATGGTCAAAAGGTGTGAAATTATTATGTCCAAAAATGTACCGAAGTACATTTCGATGTACAGATCAGGTAAGTATGTCTTGTTTGGTGATGACGTCAGCCATTTAATCAAAAAGTAGAATGTCACTGATCATTCTGGAATATCCCCGTAGCGACCGAAGAACTTCCACAATGCTGATTTCAGTCGTTGTGTGATATAACTCTGAACAAGTAGCTTACTTGCAAGCCGTCTGGCTCTAATGGTGAAATCTCCATATTTGGAACATGCCCTGGTGTACCGTATCAGCAGAGAAACAAATACGCCATAAGCAGAAGACGGAATGTTGCTACGCATGAAAGGGATTTTTTTTTAACATCAGCATTAACTACATATACATTCTTTGATAAATTAACCATATATATGAGTATGATGGAATCATTGTTGTGACAATAGAGATAATCCAGAAATATGATGCAGATTTTATTTTGAGAGAGAAAAGAGTGGAAAAGAAAGATAACTCTCATACCTCTTTCACACCAGCATTCACACAATTGGATATATTGTTATATAAAGAAGTCAAAGTACAAATTATATAATGAATAATAAATATTTCAGTTGGTCTTTTACATGAAAGGGAAGTTAGTTATGTGGAAGCTGAAATCGTCACGCTTGTCATACAGTGAGGTGTTCAAATGGGTGTTTGCGTCGAAAGATATAAGTATATCTTAGTACGAAGCGGATTTTCGCTCTTTGTTATTTCCTTGATCTCTAGTTCATGATAGATTTCATGTAGATGATCCTTAAATTTCGGATTATTGATGGACAACACGTCATCTTTGTATCTGAAGGTAAAATTGAACTGAGATACGAGATGCTTTCGCCCAGTCGAGAGCAAGGTATGAAATAAGTCCGCAAGCAGTGGGGCGCAATTGGTACCCATGGTGATTACGACTATCCGCCGGAACACGACCCCTCCAAACATCACAAAAATGCCGCCAACAAAAACCCCAGCATCCGAATGATATCGCCTCCGGCATACCCTGTGTCCGAATCAAATTGTTCCTTCACGAAACAAGTATCCTCACGCCCTATGACGAGGTATTTGTATCTCTCATTACTACCCCTTGAAATGTTAAACGAAATTCAAAAGCATCATGCTTTACTCCTCCCGGGCACCTGGTCCCACCTCTAGCTTGCTAGGGGTCCGTCGATGCTTAATTTTGCGCTCTATTGTGAGTGCTGTTGAGATTATCGTCAGGAACTTCTTTAACTCATTTGTGTCACACTTATGCCCTTTGCCGTGTGGAGCTCGTAAAAAAGTTCCCCGCGAGGGGTTTGACAGTAAATGTTTTGAATATATTTCCCTGACATTGTCGCCATAGCACTTTCTATATAGACATAACGTCAGACAGTGCATGAAGTTTATATATTGTTTTCATTTTCGTGCTTAAACATCGACGGCGGGTGCGGCTAGCCAACAGGGGATGCTTACTCCTCCCGGGCACCTGGTCCCACCTCTAGCTTGCTAGGGGTCCGTCGATGCTTTATTTTGTGCTCTATTGTGAGTGCTGTTGAGATTATCGCCAGGAACTTTTTAACTCATTAAGATCATTTAAGAAAGAACGGTGTTGCGAACAATATTTGCAAGTCTGTCCCCGAGTTTCCGGTGTGGGATGGCAGCGCAGAGCGTGGAGAAGTAGAAAGACTCCATGCTGGTTACATGTTTGAAATTGGTGGCATTTAAATTTTCCAAAAGTTCCTTAGATTGTTTCAGGATCCACATCCGACCGACCCCACCTCCGGAACAAGTTGTCTCGCAGTATGTTAGAAGACCTTGCTTGATGCGAGCCAATATCTTCGCAAGCAAAATGGAAAGAGGTCTTGTGGAGCACCTGGACGAACCGGCGATATAATGGAAAGAGGTCTTGTGGAGCACCTGGACGAACCGGCGATGAAGCGGTACTTACAAGGTCCCTTGTGCATGCTGGGAATCCAGTAGATATAAGTTCAAGATCAGAGTAATCGGTGTGAATACCAAAAGACTTAAGAACAGTCCCTTGATCGCCAAGCACCTCGGATACATATAAATTTGTAAGTGCGTAAGCTGGATTTCCAGGTGCGGAATGGAACCGAAGCTCCCCTCTCAGTATGAAATAGTATACCTTCCAAACGAAAGTAAAATTGTTTGCCGCTTTGTCAGCAGGAACGATTATATATTTCCAATGGAGGTCAGAAAGTTCCTCGGCGACAACAGGTCGTGAAAAGTTGAAGCGTGTCTGTTGTTAACTGTATGCCGACGACGCCCCACTCTTCCCCCAAGTGATAATCCGATGGAATTCATCCATTCAGAGAGTATGTCCAGTTTCACGTCCCCCTCCCCCCCCCCCCCGACGTGTTTTCCTATGAAGAACGTACGTGTATCGGGTTGCTTACTTTCTTGATGCAGAGCCTCTCATTTAAACTATCAAAGGGTGATGACGACAACCAACTGGACCTTAAAAACAATAAGCAAAGTGTGACAATAAATTACAAAGGGACTAGTGAAGGATTAACCGAGGACTTTTTTCTAGCTGACATTTTAACAAAACGACGAACGGATAGTAAAAACGGAGAAAACTACAAAAATGATACCAGGACAGTTACAGTGACATTATATAGAAAGAGAAGGGAGGAGATCTCCAACAAGACCCCGTTGCAGCATCAACAGTATAACACCAAAACACCCGATGCAAAAACACAAAAGACGAGTACAACACATATTTTCCATGTTCAAGGACAAGAGCACAGACAGTGGAGAAATTAATTTATCGAGAAAATTAAAGAAAATGCCATGCGAGGAGCGAGGGCAACTAACGTTAGACGTGAAATTGAGGAAACAAAAGTAGAGGATTACGGATAAATCGGAGGTAATGATGTTGACAAAGGGATCGGAGAGCACCTAATTCAAACCGTGAAATTTATCAGGAAAAAAATCACCGAGGACGAGCGTGTACATCGCGGGAATTCTACCTAAAAGAGGCGTGAACGTGAAAGATATGAACCACTTCATCAAATCGATTTGTGATCTAAACGACGCGAAGCTAATAAAAACAGGTGAAGTGTTCCTACATATCAACAACGCCAGTAATGGATAGACAAGGTACATCTATCGGAATCGGGAACCGCGCATCTGATCAAGCGCTATAACGAATACGTGAAAATTATCACATTGACGCGAGAAATAGAAGGTATTGTTTCTTTGTGCGGTGAGGACGGACATTACCACAAAAGGTGCCATCACAAAGCTACAGTGCAGTGCTACGTGTGCGGGGGATACGGGCATAAGGCGAAACGTTGCTTACAACTTGCGCGAAGATATTAAAGACTCCGCGATGGAAGTAAAGAACATTGAAAATTTCAAATAGATAAGGTTGTTCGTATGATGAATGTGAGATGAATCGACCGTACAGGAATTTTCAGCCGCGCACTCTCTGTAAAGTAAATACACGGATATAAATTCTAAAAACAAAACCAGGGGCGCTAGTAAAGTGATTTTGTTCGAAACACGTGTCTGGTGCATAATAAATTTAATTGAAATTTTCTTCAAGAAGGTATAGAGTTGGATCCCTGCCGCGCAGTATTAATATAAACACTTATTTCATGTTGCAGTGTGGAGCAAGTAGACTCGTTCTCCGTGACATTGGATGTTTTTAAGTGTATTAATTACTTCTTTCCAGCCATGTCGCCTGAAAGAAGCTTCGTTTGGACACTTTATCAATTTGACATCATACATTTTATTTGGCTAATACGAAAACAGTGTCGATCAGAGGATTTTAAGACCAAATCAGCGATATTTTTCGACATTAAACTTCACATACTGCATCAGAATTAAACATGACTATCACATGTTCACATTTATAATGCTGGAAGGCGACATACAGCCTTATCCCGGACCAGCAGTATGGTTTAGTCCTATCAATATTGACAATTTACATTTGCAATGTTTTGAACAGAGAGGCTTGCAATTTGTTCACTTCAACGTAAGTGAGTTAAAGAAGATCCTGACAGTAATCTTAACCGCACTTAACTTAACCGCACTTAATCTTAACTTATGCCCTTTGCCGTGTGGAGCTCGTAAAAAAGTTCCCCGCGAGGGGTTTGACAGTAAGTGTTTTGAATATTTTTCCCTGACATTGTCGCCATAGCACTTTCTATATAGACGTGGCCTCAGACAGTGCATGCATTTTACATATTCTTTTCATTTTCGTGCGTTAACATCCACGGCGGGTGCGGCTAGCCAACAGGGGATGCTTACTCCTCCCGGGCACCTGGTCCCACCTCTAGCTTGCTAGGGGTCTGTCGATGCTCAATTTGGTGCTCTGTTGTGATTGTTGGTGAGATTATCGTCAGGATCTTCTTTAACTCACAAGAGAGTACCGAACTGAGCATCGACGGACCCACGCAAGCAAGAGGTGAGACAAGGTGCCCGAAAGAGGAGGACGCATCCCCTACTGGCTAGCCGCACCCGCCGTCGATGTTCACGCACGAAAACGAAGATCAATCCTACCAAAAGTGTCAGAACTTCGTATTTTTGCTAGTAGATACCATAGCCATTCCAGAAGGTTGGCTTGATGATTCAGTGACCAATGGTGAGGTGCATATAGATGATTGTGTATAAAGTCGGAAAGATCGAGAAGAGGAGGTGGTGTTGGTCTGTATGTAAACAATTGATATGCTCACACGTGTCTCGCAGACAACGTTTGTACATTAGTTGGAATCCCTTTGGGTTAGTATGTTAAACGTCTTCAAATTGAATAGCATCATTTAAGGCCAATAAATTGGCAGCATGGACCAGACATGCACGTTTCGGGTACTTAACCCTCGTCAGTGATCCTCAATTCTAAACAATGTAATATGCCAAAAAAATATGAAAGTTACTATGTCGAAAAAGCATACCGAAAGACGTAGCAGGATGGCTGGGATATGATGCTGCAGGACCCATGCAGCATCATATCTATATCTAACGAAGACTAAACCTATTCAAGTCGGAGTGTGTTATCGACCACCATCGCAGTACAAGAAAATCAGCTATCTTTTCTGTGAGCAGATTGTTAAACGTCTCTTATTGGGGATTTTAACGTTGACTATATACCAGCACATGCACTGTACAATGAATATTTTCTTGTCAATCTTTTAGAACTTAACACGGAGACTGCTTCAAAATGCATTGTGTCAGTTTAGCACGTCCTTACTGAATAAGAAGACTTTAAGTATGAGCGTTTCATGGACAGAAACTTCGATGTACGATAATTAGATTTATTTATGTTAGTGACTTTATAAAACAAAGAATTTTATCCGTTTTAAGTGACAGTTTATACACGAAAAAAAAAAATCGGTGTATCGTTCGCCAATATAAAAAATGTACACATTTCGAACAAATGGAGGAAATTGAACAGCTCTTTAGCAGACTGGCACATCAAATCATAGAAGACGTAAGCACCTTATTCACCGGGCAGGAAATATCGTAGATCAGTATACGGTGAGTAACGTGCTTGTCTGGTCCGTGCTGCAAATTTATCTGTTTTTAATAATACGGAAGTGTTCCAACTATATGCTTTCTTGAAGAAAATTTCAAACCAATTTCCATGCACCAGATACGTGTTTCGAATATTAAATTCTCTTCAGTGATTCTTCCAGCCAAAGTGCTTTCATATGCCGTCCAATTGAATTCACTAGCGCCGTCTGGTTTTGAAAGAGAGGAGGGGATCTCCAACAACACCTAATTGCAGCACAGACAGCAAACCCTCATAAAAGAAATGCATATGATTCTCATTAATATAGTCAGCATTTGATCAAAATAATACAAAAAATCCACTAAAAAACTTACTGACGCAAGCGTAAAACATTCGGGCCGTACAAAAGTGCAGTTTTGTTTTGTGGACATTTGTTTGTTGGTACATTTTTGGAAATAATAATTTTTACACTTTTTGGCCATTTTACATTGTTTAGACCGAGGATCACTGACGAGGGTTCAGTACCCGAAACGTGCATGTCTGGTCCATGCTGTAAATTTATCAGGTCTTAAATGATGCTATTGAATTTGAAGACTTTTAACATTACAACATGGTGTAGTTTATTTGCTGTAACTTATTTTCTAATATGAGAAAATTATATAAGAAATTTATTTCCTGATATGAATTCACATTTTTAAAATAAGAAATTCATTGTCAAATGAAATGAATTTCATATAAGAGAAAATGAATTTCGTACAATTGAAAACTAATTTCAAATGTTAGGAAATTAATTTCTTATTTTATAAATTTCTTAC
This sequence comes from Pinctada fucata, assembly GCA_028142955.1. NCBI lineage: Eukaryota > Metazoa > Mollusca > Bivalvia > Pterioida > Pteriidae > Pinctada > Pinctada fucata. The sequence continues at coordinate 48,934,047 of AP027110.1, read as the reverse complement.
AGATACAGTGCACAGGCTCCAGATTCCTAAATAAATGAAAACCTTATCTTTAATGAGTTAAAGAAGATCCTGGCGATAATCTGAACAGCACTCACAATAGAGCACAAAATTAAAGCCCACTTCTCTTTTCCTTTCCTTTAAGGCACGACAGCCCCCATGTTGAAAATGAAAATGACCACATCGTATGCTGCACCAAAAAAAAAGGGCCTTCCCCCCCTTCTCGATCCCTCAGTCTCGTAATTTCAACAAGATTTTAACATTAAGCTGCATATCAGTATTTTCTACAGATATTTCTATTCACGATCGTAACCTACTCACCTTTGTTTATTCGTGCATTTATTCGCAATTAGTTCGATCAGTCTGAAATCCAGGCGAAACCTACACTTTCGCACTTGCAATAGGAACGATAACTCTTAAACACCCGTACGATAGACGCATAAACATTCCGCTCGCTTACGAAAAAGGCAGAAAATATCAAAATATAAATAAAGAGCCGGATGTAAAAGAAGATCTACACGTGAAAATGCCAAAAGAGGGAGATTTTAATCAGTGATCCATTGATTTCATGGTATGTAAGTGTTAACTACAGTGTGACAGAACATACAATATTTGCCAAATTCATGGACTGTCAAAGAAATGATTGTTCACAAAAGACCCTTTTCTACCTTCCTTTTCATTTTCTATATATATATATATATGAGACTTTAACTTTTATATAAATATTATAATCAAGGCATGTATTTAATTTTTTCCACGATGATAATTGTTAACATCATTTGCCAATCTTTATATATATTTTCTTCTTGTTTTATTTTTATTTATGGAAGAAAAGACGGTGGTCGAGATGTTTCTTTTAATCTACAGTCATTCATGCTATGTGCTTCATAGTAGACACAACTTCGATGACTTCTCAACAAGTTGCCGATATTGATTTAACCAACTTTGAATTTTAATGGCCAAACGGCAGTGTACAGCAGTCTGCAGACAAAATGGACGACATCCATAGCAATTGTCAGCGCATGACTACCATGATCGAAGATGCACAGACATCATTTCCAATATGCAAGCCGACATCAATACATTGATAAATAACAAGAGAAATGCAGGAGAAGGAGACAAACCGCCCACGAAGAAACCCAAATACGTTTGCTTCAACTGTGATAAAGAGGGACACTTTGCTACCGAATGTCTTCAGTCGCCAAAGAAGCAGAATGAGATTTGCTACAAGTGTCAAGGCACGGGACACTGAGCCAGAGACTGTCCTCGCAGGTATGTTAAGGCATCCCATGGAATATTACGTCAAAAATTTTCCGCGAAATAATGTAACGTCAGTTGACGTCATAGACTCCGTGTCGTCAAGTACGGTAGCAACACAGTATTTCAATTAATTTTTATATTTTGTAAATTCAAAGGATGAATGTTATCAAATATAAAAAGTCATGTACTTAATCAATCGCTGACATTCCGTCTATTCAATATACCTTTGAGAAGACCCCCAATCTATTGAGTGCACTTTGTGACCCCCTTGCGTTGTTAGGGAACTCTGCGTTAATGAGAAGCTTGAGAAGCGGTGGAAGGTGCGATCCGACAGTTTACAGGGCGGGTGATAAGAAAAATTGAGAAAACGGTAGGTATTTGTTAAAATTACATGAAAACAGAGATGCTGCAAAAAGAAAATATCCTAATATACTCAATCATATATGTAATCAAAGACAAAACTATTTAAAAAGGTTCGAAATCATTCTTTTTATGTACCTTGTTTACAGTACTGGCGGAGTACACGTGTGTCATATGATGCATGTGTCGTGTAGATATTATTGCAGCAATGCTGTGAAAAAAGTATGGTTGTAACGCTATTGTTATTACTTTATTTTCCATATCATCAGTGTCTGCAACGATATATAAATATCGATACAAGCATATTCATGACAATTAATATTTACAAGGAGAAAATGGGGAAGGGGGTGGGGTAGGGTGGGGTGGATGTGGGACATGCATATGGGGAAGGGGGTGGGGTGGGGTAGGGTGGGGTGGATGTGGGACATGCATATGTACTGTTTAAGTATGTACAGTAACAATGAAACTACTTTGCATTATACAATTAATAACACTTTTTTTTATTCATTTGTATTTCAGACTGATGAAAATTACATATTTAATCACCTCTGAGTCATAAAAAAAAAAACAGAAATATTTTGGCACTGGATCAGTGTTGGATGCTGCATTAGCCCAGAATCATAATTGACAGAACTTTTCAATCACCAGGTATATATATATATATTTATTTTTGTTAGAGACTTGAGTGTAAAAATATCTTCCCATATATATACATAGTTGAAATTTGATATAAATCTAGATCTATCTATGAATATTGTCAGACCAAATCTGACTGTTATAACTGTTAACATTATTTGTGTCTTTTTATTTTCTTCTAAGTTCTAATAATTGACTTGTGAAGAAGTTAAATTAACAGTACACTAAAAACCCTAAAAGGTTATGTAAGAAACTACATTTTAATACAAAAAAACTTATTTATTCACCTAAATTTGAATTTTATTCTAATTTCAGAGATTTGCCTTTGGAAGAACGAATGCCAGCAAGAAGATGTCACGTCAAGTGTCTGTCGAATGTTAAAAAATGTGTCAATAAAGATCTTTTATTGAACAGAAGTACATGTATTTGTGATATATTTAATCCTAAACTATAAAAGTCTATATACTTTCTGATGTCTATAAACATAAGGATATCATGGTGTTTTATTTTAAACATGTGCTCTATCCGCTCTATCAGTGGCGTAGCTTGGGCAAAACTAAGTTAATCCTTTCATATACAAGGAAAATTTATTCAGAAGCTGAGTACATTCGAATTGCAATGAAGGAGGTCGAATGCAAATAAAGATTTACCTCTAGCAGCTCACAAAAAAAACCTCCAGAGGGAGGAAAATTTTTCACTGAATTGAGGAATTTTAGAGGAAAAGTGGATGCTTTAGCATGCATGGTAGCTACGCCACTGTCTACTCAAAGATACTTTGTTATACAAGACTGACATGTTACTCTCACAAAATTACAGTCCTAATGCATTATGGTTTTCACAGAGATATTCAATTCTTGTGATAAAGGATTCCATTCTAAATGTACATGTACAAAGGAGTTCACGTCTATCACCTGATAAATACAGAGCTGCTGAGTTATTTATTTCGTTTTTTTATTTATTTTAAAATTTAATGAAATTGATCATAGCAAATCTTCCGTTTTTTGTATCTAAATAATGTACAGATCTAAATTTAGATAATGAGGAGTTATGATCGGGGGGGGGGGGGGGGGAGGTTTCAAGCCTGTCCATGCAGGGTGATATAGCCTATTATACATGTATATAATACTGGGTTGTTGGTCTAAATATGACCATGGATTTCATCTTAAATTGAGGAAAAACAATGACCGAGTGATTTTATACAAAGTTGATCTAAATATGACCATGGATTTCATCTTAAATTGAGGAAAAACAATGACCGAGTGATTTTATACAAAGTTGAAAGATGGACCCCCCCCCCCCTCCTCTCACGAGTTAGAAAAACGTGATGAGAAAATAAAGAATATTATTGGCAGACAGAGTAAAAATTTTGTCGATGATGGCGAGATACAGATTTCAATTAAGTATACATGTAAATATAGATTTATCTCGACAGAGTGGAGGTTTCTCCTTTCGGTGCCCCTGACGTTGAATATTGCACATTTGCATAAAATTGTATTTTCAGGCTTTTTTCTGAGAGGAGAGGAAATTGCAGTTACACGTCACTTACATCAATTGTCAAGGGCATGGCCTGTCAATATTATGCGAGATTGGTACATAATTATAGTATTATAGTAGTACTGATCACATCGTTTTCCTCGAATCTGGATGCGGTTTTTTTTTTTTGGTTAATCTTCCCGATAAGCAGTAGATTGAAATATTTCTTCCGGAGGAAAAATTAGAAAAGCTTTAACTTTGAGGCTTGAACTTTAAAAAAGAGCAGTATTACATACATGTATAACAGGCTATATCACCCTGCACGGGCAGGTCCCCCCCCCCCCCTGATAAGGATCCTTCCAACCCTTGTTGTATTTCTATCATATGTAACATGTAATTAAATGAAGGAATTACGAAATGAAAATGCTTCATTTACAACTTGTTAAGAAAAACGTATATTTGCTATCAGCACCGCCCCCGCCACCTACAAATATATAAGCTAGTAATACCCCCCTCTCTCTCTCTCTCCTTCTCTCTCGCTTTCTCCCTCTCTCGTGAACACCTGTGTACTCGATTATGGACCTGTATTATCACCAGCATAATTTAAAAGTGTAAATAAAAATAAAATAAAAAGGTTTCCTGGGTGACGAAAATAATTTCAGAAGACTTGACACTGCATCTGACCCCTCCTTCAAGCATTCTGACTAGCAGAAAGAAAAAAATTGAAATGAATGGATAGTACAAATGTATCAGAAAGACATGGCTATATAGTGATAAAAGCTATAAATATAGTGATAAAATAATAAAACCATTACTGTAAAGATACAGTGTCCCTGAAAAAAAAATTATTGAAAACGTAAAATTTATTTCGAAGGGTATAGATTGAGGAAAAAAGAAGCCATAAAAAGTTTTATTTAAAAAATATGCAGTAACGACCATAATATTGTCGAATTTGTAAAATTAAATCTCCATATACCTCTGTTGCAAAAACGCAATATATTGTAGATGGCGCTAGTGAAAAGAATTAGAGCTGCGCATCCAAAATTAAAGATACAGTGTCCCTGAAAATAAATTTTATCGAAAACGTAAAATATATTCCAAAGGGTCTAGAAAGAGGAATGAAGGAGCCATAAAGTTTTATTTGAAAATATGCAGTAACGACCCTAACATTGCCGATTCTTTAATAAATAAATCTCCGTATACTTCTATTGTAAAAACTCAATACATTGTAGGTGGCGCCAGTGAAATTTATTGGAGCTGCGCACCCCAAACTCAAAATCACGTTTTTAAAGGTTTATAACTGCGAATGTATGCGTTAGATTCGCCTGAAAATTTGAATTTATACAAATGAGAATGTATATTTTCATTTGAAAAGAAAAATTTTGCATTCCAAAATATTGTAAAATTAATTAATTTTCAGGGACACCGTCCCTTTAAAAAGAACGTTTTCAAACGGTTATAACTGCGAATGTATGCGCAAGAATCGCATGAAAATTTAATTTGAAAAAAAAAAAAGATTTTGCAAAATAAAATTTTGTAAAATTAATTAATTTTCAGGGACACCGTACCTTTAATTAAAATAATGCTTTTAAAATCAAATTATGAATTTGTTTGAAAATCAATATCAACTTGAAATACATTGTCGCAGATAAATATTGCAATGTAGTAAAGCGGAGGGGCGCACAAAGGGTTCTTGAATGAAGCGTAGAATCTACTGCACTGGCTATCATTATGACTTCCATTGGATTTGCAAATCACTTTAAGTCTTCATCAACATATTACAACAAATATTGACACTCTAAACTTCAATTTCTTCAAGAAAAATTAAATTCTTGACGAATTCACTTGATCATGCCGATTTTGAGACAGAAGAATATGAATTTTCGTTGAAATGTACCTGTACTGAAACGTTTTTGAGAAATTATCTCCCCCTGTCAATCGCGCATCATTTGAACGTTTGAAATGGTTCTCGGGAGGATAACTTTTGGGGTTCTCATATAAAATAGATTAGCGCAAGTTGTTCCTCTAAATAGATTGAAAGAAGTTTGGTGTAAATCGAACCTTCTATGATTTATCTATATATTTCTTGCTACGACAACTTGTTTTTTTTTTCATATCAAACCTATACAGGGACGTAGTCATTGAAGGTGTAACGCAAAAACCAGGGTGCGCCGTAGAATTCCTTATTTTAATCAATAAATATATGGAATTCACGACTTGTCGTAGCAAGATATATGAAATTTGAACATTTCTCTACACAGCATAAACCATAAGTTCACTGAGAAATTGGTGGAACAACTTGCGCTCGATGCTTCTTTTTCGTACTGTGTACAAGTGCTATAAATAGCGATCACGTGACTTTCAACACACCTGCAGAACTCGCCAGTGACCCTCGACTTTCCTTCTGTAAAGTACATAATCATACTTTTGATTAAAGTATATTTTATTGAGGGAAAGAGGTGTCCATTACAAAGGTGCGATAAAGGTGATGGTATTTCGATGGGACGCCTTAACATACCCGCGCTGTACAACAGGAATACAACACATATCCGGGACCAAATAACTATGATCCTAACAACTATGGACTCAACTAGACCAAACAACCCCAGACCCATCTAAGAAGCAAACAGAGGACGCCCACCTAAGTCGAGACAGAATGTGAGACCAAAGTACAATGAGTAGACTTATGAAACTTATACAATATTGAATAAAAAAAAATGAATAAACTTTCAATTAGACTTTATTCATTCTTTCATCTAGTTGTAGGAGAATTTTTCTTCCACGAACAGATGAAAATTACAGAACATTTCAACACTTAAAAAGAATTGGGAATTTCCCTAAAAATATATTACACCTAGATATAGTTCTGGGAATTACCCAGGAATTCGCCATGGACTTCCCCACACCTAAAAATAAAGACAGAATTTTCCCTGGAATCTCCCCAACCTATACATACACCCAGAAAATCCCCATACCTAAATATGCTACCCATCAATCGGAGCGGCTTATGCTACTGACACGCACACACAGAGAGAGGCGCAAATTGTACAAGGAACGCCAAATTATATAGACGTTCATGTCTGGTCCATGCTGCAAATTTATATATTCTTAGATGATGCTCTAAGATTTGAAGACATTTTCACATAGAAACACCAAAAAAAAAAAAAAATGACCACATAAAATCAACGAGCCCAATGGGCAATCGATGCCAACCTAGTACGGTTATCTGCCATGTCAGTAGCAGACGATGTGGTTATCCTTGATTACCTGCATCCCCCCCATCTCTGACCTTGTGGTGTAAAATAATCGCCTCAATGTAATGAGTTAAAGGAGATCCTGACGATAATCTCAACAGCACTAACAATAGAGCACCAAATTGAGCATCGACGGACCCCTAGCAAGCTATGGGTGGGATCAGGTGCCCGGGAGATGAATATACAAACAGACATCATGACGCAGGAAGTGTGGATTTTATTGGCTCGAGGAGGGATTATTTAGATTTATTTATTTAGATTATCAGTCAATTATTACATAAGCATAACTTAATTCCATTAGAAACGGATGCAATGATGTTAAACCAAAGTTACTTCGCCACCGGAGTATTTTGGTAAATTAATTTATGTCAATATACAATAGGAATTAATTCATTTGTTCCGTAAATAAATCAAGAAAACCATTCTTCTCTGTCAATACCAGAAATCACGAATAGAGGAGGGTGTTAATCGGCCTATCTAAAGCCGAAATATCGTCATTACCTTTTAGCCGCCCGCCCCGTTGTGTCTTGAATGATTTTATATCTAGGACATAATTTTCACAGACTTTGGCCATATTATTGTTTAGACTGAGGATCACTGACGAGGGTTTATAACCCGAAACGTGCATGTCTGGCCCGTACTGTAAATTTATCTGCTCTAAAATGATGTGAATGGATTTGAAGACGTTAAACATTTGTACCACTTGGTGAGTGTCACTGCTGGTGGACCAAGAGTCCCCGAGGGCACATGTAGCCAAGTTCGATCAATTTCGGTTGGTCGTTTATTTATACGTATTTGAAAATTTCTGTTTACAAAATTTTCTCAAATTTCTAAAACCTGGGTCCTGTAGCATCATATCCCAGCCATTTTGCTGCGTCTTTCAGTACATCTAGCACATAATTTTCACAGATTTTGGTCATATTACATTGTTTCGATTGAGGATCACTGACGAGGGTTTATTATCCGAAACGTACATGTCTGGTCCATGCTGTAAGGTTATCTGCTCTACAATGATGGTAATGAATTTGAAGACGTTAAACTTTTGCCACCATTTAGTGTACGTAATGGAAGAGAGATGGAAGGTATTTGTAGTTTGGTGTGCACTATATTCGCCAAGCCAAAATTTATTTTGTCTATTGATTTATGGGACATTCAACAAATATTGAGTTCGCCTACCCATCATTTATCTATTTTGTTCTAATAATGATTTTAACTTTTATAAGGTTCATTACATTATGCATGTAATGAAATATAATAAAAGGCGAGTTGAGTAAGCCTGTTTAGACAGTTTAAGTGAACAGTAAGGTGTGCGAAGCGAGTTTTTCGTTGAAGTATCCCTAGTACAGCAAATTGAATTGCTTAAATGTATACCAAGCGAAGCTAGCCAAACGTTTTAAGATATTAATAAATGTAGACCAGAATATTTATTCGCTGATACCCCTCCGGCAGGATGAAATGGTCCGTAAACGAGCTTAACTTAAAGGTACGATGTCCCTGAGAATTAATTGATTTTACAAAATGTTATAATGCAAAATCTTTCCTTTCAAATGAAAGTTTACGTTCTCATTTGTATTTATTCTAATTTTAAGGCAAATCTAACGCATACATTCGCAGCTATATCCGTTTGAAAACGTCATTTTTAATAACGGGTGCACAGCTCTAATTCATTCCACTGACGCCACCTCCAATGTATTGCGTTTTTACAATAGAGGTATATGGAGATTTATTATACTTTAACAACTTCGACAATATTCACCGTATACAACGTCACATTAGGGGAGTCAGCCATGTGCGACACGGGGAGTCGGTCCCGAAGCGGACGCACAAGATCGACGAGTATTTCTTCAAATTTCTCGGATATTATACCATATTTCTCCAAAATTCAAATTGCATAGAGTGTGACAAACATTTCTTGATCTATTACGTTTGTCACTAGACTTCAGATACATCTACATACCTCAAACACTTCGTCCGCGTTTTACGAGTAGACCTGAATCATGGAAATCAACGATTTCGATCAGTCTTTTTCGCATATTTCTCTTCCATACTCACCTAATGTGCTCTGTTAGGAATGACAATAGCATCCTGATACTGTTTTAAATGTGTATTGAGTATGTTTTGTCTGTTTAATGCATGGATTTTGATGAAACATCGCAAATTGTAATGTGTCACACGGGGAGTCGTTTTCAAGTATGCCGCGGGGAGTATTCTCAAAATAAGATGTGTTGAAATAAACCAAAGAAACGATGGGTATAGCGTTTATAGGGATCACAGTGACTGTCTGATTGTCCGTCTGTAAGGGTGCAGAAAGAGACGCAGTAGTACAAGGAACGTCAAATCACAGAAAAACATAAAACACAAATGACTACACATAAACCAACGACACCAATGGGTAAACGGTGCCGACTTAGGACGGCCATCTGCCACGTCAGTAGCAGACGGTGTGGTTATCCTGGATTACGTGAGCACAACCCTCCCACTATTCCAATTACCCAGAGGTCTCGAAGAACGTACAAATGTGGTGTAAAACAACCTCACTGTCAGATGACCACACACAAATGAGACCGCAAAACGTAAGGACCCAAGCAACACAGATGAATATGTGTTAATGAATATAAAAAGAGGGCATGCGTAATACAACCTGTGCTAATGAAAAGTGCTGAAAGTATGCTTCCGTTATTTTTTTTCACTTAGCCGTTGTATCCTTATTTTTACTTCTAACTCCTTGGGGGGGGGGGGGGTCAGAACAATGTAGTAAATCGAACTGCTGATTTGGGAATAAACATGTTAAAATATCAATTCGTCAAAATTGTTTAAGAGGGTATGAGCGTGAACAAATTAAACGTAAACCGTATCGATGTCGTAAAGAAAACAAAATCTGAAAACTTACTGAACTAATGGTTGAATATACCTCTAGATTAAAGAGCAATGCATTTCGAATGACGAGCAATATATATCCTTGTTTACATCTTAAATACGCTTCTATCACGACATCGTTTTATCCTTGGCATGTAGTTTACGTCATCAACGGGACTTTATTTGACGTCATACTGAATTATGACGTTGTAATATTTTTCCGCGAATTATTATGAAAGCGCTTTGCGCTTGTTCTTCAGAAGTCCGGCAAGTTCAGTTTGTCTTATGACAAATATGGATAATGACCATATCCCTGTTTACAGCACAAAATCGATAATTCAGAAAATCAAAAATGTGTGAATGTTACTATGTCGAAAAAGCGTACCAAAAGACGTAGCAGAATGGGTTGAATATGATGCTACAGGACCAACGTTTTTAAAATTCCAAGAAATTTTGATAACAGAAATTTTAGAATGCGTTGAAGAAATGATCAACCGAAATTGATCTAACCCCTCGGGGACTCCTGGTCCACCAGCAGTGACACTCACCAAGTGGTATAAATATTAAACGTCTTCAAGTTGAATGTCCAGTGTTGACAGAGAAAGCACAAGAAAACAATTGAAAGCTAAAATTCCAACAAGTTTCCGTAACTGAATGTACAATAATAGTCACTGTGTCATGTGTTTGGTCACCGCATGTGTAATTGTAAATGGCCAAATAGAAATTAATGAAGCTTTTACCATGATTTTCATTATGTATAATCACATTTTATAATTCACAGTGTCGCTTTATTTTCTGTATTCTAATTTTTAGGAGAAAATATGAGGGTTCATATTGATAATCTTGTGGAACCCAACATTAGTATGCAAGTGAGAAATTTGAATGAACAACACGTTAAAGAGATGGCAGAAAGAATCCAGCAATCATATGATGATTATACATTCCTAATTGGTGTACTTGACCAGACAAGCGAATGGGACGAGTTAAAGTTTCCATGTCAGTCTAAAGTTAATACTTCAAATTTACTTCGCCATAAAAATGCACAAATAAATCCAAAATAATAATTATATTTTAAAGTACAAGTTAACGATGCGGCGTTACTGACCACGCAATTTATCTCAAATATTGAAAACATGTAAAACTAATATATCTTGAAAGTACTTTTCTTTCATTTGCAAAACGTATATGTTAGAATGATTTAGCCATAATTTATATCACAAGGCCTATTGATTAGTAGTTGTTATAAGTGAGCATGACGACCGACTGTCAAATTATCAAAAGGACCAAAGATCATGTACATGTACGTTGTAAAATAAATAGATCCGAAGGACTCCGTAAACACACTTCCCCTTGTGCGCCCTGTAGAAATGAGAATTATTCTGTTTCAATTTTACTGATCTATGATATAACGACATTCGTTGTATAGAACATGTGCAGGAAATCAATGCGGAAGACAGGGTGTGCGTTTACTAACCTTTCCTACCATACCGACACCCCCCCCCCCCCCAGCAGAGTCTTATCCCAGCACTTAGTAAAATGAAACTAGAAATGTGACTCAGCTAACTTTAGATAAATTATTTCAAAGCAAACTGATCAAGAGATGTAGAGATCCTTCGTATCCTTGTTCTACAAAAGTTGCTTCCTTTTTTTTTTAATCTGGTACAATATGTACGGATGTCAAAACTACATGTACATGAATAAATAGATACGCGTAGATGCCGCAAAATCAATTTTGAGAGAAATGATATACAGAAAAAGCATACCAATAGGAATCTAAAACATCCATATTTTATCATTCACCGAGATTATAAGTATACAATATCGCCGAGCATTACCTAAAGTGAGCGTCACCATGTGCTCTACGTCACGTTACGTTGTCGGTGCTTCGAAGCGCTAGGTGTTGGAGAAATGAAAAAGAAATTGATCAGAATATTACTCACATTTTTAGTCTGAAGTCCAGATTATAAGAAATCTCAGATAAAATGTATAGATATATAACAACTTTTCATTTTCAATCATAAACAACGGATTTATCATATCTAGAGGCTGGATCAGAGGAATTCGGAACTAAATATCTTTAAAACGGCTACGGCTTTTTCTATAAATTTTAGTTTTATCTTAAGCATGTTTCATTAGATGATAAAGCAAACATTTTATCAAAATTCTTTTATGCTAACTACTTCGACAATTAATGTTTTTAAACTTTTCATAAAATTTTTACTGTCAAAAAATAGGATGAAAAAAATATCCTTCTCTAGCATGGTTACCATGGCAACAAAATATTTTTTTCGAATGTGATAAATTTACTTCATTTGCTACGTCAATGGATAAAAATTTACTTCGTACTGTGTAATGCTGATTTTTAAAATAAAGTCCAAAGTTGGGACATTGTTTTAGAAAAAATGTGCAGAGTTACCTCCCTTTTTTGTCGGTATATAAGAGACATACGGCTACACTCTTTTTTTCGTGAAATGTTGCAATCGATGAAGGAAGGGATATTCTTTTATATGTAGAAAATTATTTTCAATTTCTATTATTCCCTGAAAATGCGGTTCACACTCATACCTCCTTAAATATCAATGATCGAATATTACTTCAAAAACAAACTGAAGGTAAAAACAAATGTGCGGGAGCACTGTAAAATTTCAAATCCGAAATAGAAAAAAATATCAGCCAATCACAGCCAAGAACACCCGAAATGTCTCGCACTTGCGTTAGTGAAGAAAAAATACCGATACTTTCCGAACGATGCACGCTTTCTTTTTCAAAATAAACACGAGGAAGAAATTCGACAGTTTTGCCGAAAATTAGCCGGCATTTGACCATTAAAGACACAAAAGAAAAGTATATATAGTTTAAAATAGGTAAGTATGGTTTTATTGATATTTAGATGGGTTTATAATGTATGATCTTGGTGAACATGAAGAGCGAGTGACGCCGAACGTCTCGTGCATATGACATGATGCATGCGTGCTTGTTGAAGGTCATTTACAATCGAGTGTCACCAGGTGGACCAGGAGTCCCCGAGGGCACATGTAGCCAAGTTCGATCAATTTCGGTTGATCGTTTCTTCAACGCATTCTAAAATTCTGTTATCAAAATTTCTTGAAATTTCTAAAACGTGGGTCCTGTAGCATCATATCCCACCCATTCTGCTACGTCTTTCGGTACGCTTTTTCGACATAGTAACTTTCATACTTTTTTGGCATATTACATTGTTTAGATTTGAGGATCACTGACGAGGGTTAAGTACCCGAAACGTGCATGTCTGGTCCATGTTGCCAATTTATCTGTTCTTAAATGATGCTATTCAATATGAAGACGTTTACACTTAAATATGATTTAAATCTTGTTACGTGAATGAAGGCTTAAATTCAGACTACCACAATATATCAGGCGCAGATCCTCTCAGTCTATATAATTGTACGCGGAGCCGGGTCGGGCCGAGCTGCTACATGCCGACATGTGGGCTACATGTATAGGTAGGTGTGGTTGATCTGAGGAATGGTTCGTTAACTTCAGTCAGTAATTCTAAGAAAAGGGGTTAGTAATTTTAATAAAGAGTAACATATCAGAGTCGGTTAAAAAAAAGCTCTACAGAGCTTATGTCATTTGTTATATGTATATATAATATATCCGACTCTAAATAAAGATTAATTACTTATTTTATGCGGACAAGAAAATATTACACACCCCAACCCTTTCCCAGATCCTGACCTAGTGTATGAGCAGCTCACTAAAGAAATTCGAAAATTGAACATTTCTCTTCTTTGTCAGCAAATTTTCTGATTTATATTTATATCGGGGGATAGATCTTAAACTCTTGTAACTTACGGTGTTAGTTAATACGTACGCTCACGGTGACAAAAATTGTTTTAGATAGGGAGGTTTCTGAGCGTGAGCGTGACATCGCTTTGATCACTGAATCTATGGAGAACGTCAACAACGTCACACTAAAATAATCATTGAAAATTAATTCCCCATCTAAAACCATTTTCTTTCAATTGAGAGTAGTATTGGTCGTGCAGACATAGTTAGTTACGGGAGTTCTAGATCCATTCCCCTGTGTAAATTTTAATAAAGAAATACGTCGACAAAGTAGACAACACTTCACTTTCCCGATTTCTGAAGTGAGCTATGCAGACAGTAGCTACATTTTTATAGGCCTACATATATTCTGCTGGGCTAGTAGTAATTGTCTAACAAAATTTACCATCAGACAGTAACTGAGTAAGAATACTTGTCCTCGATTTGTTGAAGATTTTTTCATGTACCTGTATGACAAATATGGACAATGACCATATCCCTGTCCACAGCACAAAATCGATAATTCAGAAAATCAGAAACCGAAGGCATACAAAATCAGGATAAAACAGGAACCAAAGCAAACAAAAACAAAAACCTCCACCATATGAAAAGAAGCGAACTCCCGATATGAGAGTGAGACCAGGTGCCCAGGAAGAGTAAGCATCTCCTGCTTGTATGCAACACCCGTCGCTTCAATTCGGTAGAACTGTCACATCCGGTTACTTCCATTTTGGAAGATATAGAGTACAATCTTTGGTTGGATGGTTCAAATGGTCTATGACAGAATATCATCCACCATTCTGGTGACAGAATATCATCCACAATATGACAGAATATCATCCACCATTCTAATACTGCTAGTAATTATATGTATGATACATGTATCATACACTTTGAAGTTTGATAAAGCAAATTATGTACATGAAAATGTAATGATTAATATGAGTGTACAAATACAATGATCATTATTCTACCGGGTATGTACATTGTACATGAACCATGTTTATTGTAATAATATATGATCTAAACATAACTTTCAAGCCTTATCCTTGTAACTCCTCCCGGGCACCTGATCCCACCTCTAGCTTGCTAGGGGTCCGTCGATGCTCAATATAGTGCTCTATTGTTAGTGCTGTTGAGATTATCGTCAGGATCTTCTTTAACTCATTTGTGTCACACTTATGCCCTTTGCCGTGTGGAGCTCGTAAAAAAGTTCCCCGCGAGGGGTTTGACAGTAAGTGTTTTGAATATATTTCCCTGACATGGTCGCCATAGCACTTTCTATATAGACATAAGGTCAGGCAGTGCATGTATTTTATATACCGTGTTCTTCATCGTGCATTAACATCGACGGCGGGTGCGGCTAGCCAACAGGGGATGCTTACTCCTCCCGGGCACCTGATCCCACCTCTAGCTTGCTAGGGGTCCGTCGATGCTCAATATAGTGCTCTATTGTTAGTGCTGTTGAGATTATCGTCAGGATCTTCTTTAACTCATTTGTTAGCAGTATTCATGTGTTTGATAATGCAGTTTAATGAACTTATTTTTCTTTTCTTTGCAGGCCATTGCCTACACATTTAATGATGATGATGACGACGACGACGTGTCCATTCAAAACGTACATGTATAGAGATGAACATTACAGTTAGTACAGACTATGTATAGAGATGAACATTACAGTTAGTACAGACTATGTATAGAGATGAACATTACAGTTAGTACAGACTATGTATAGAGGTGAACATTAGAGTTAGTACAGACTCCCGCTTGTATTTTTGAGTCATGAAGAATGGTGCCATGTACCCTGTAATATGACATATAAATGAAAGGTATGGTATAAATAAATGTGTACACATATGCTACTGGTGAATAAAATATTTTTTTTAATTTTATAAAATCAAGGACTGACCCTTATTACATGTATGATAAATATAAACAATTGCTGTGTGTTTATGCCTGTAACAAAACATAATTTCTTGAAATTGTAATTATTGAAACACTTATTCCATGAACATGAAATAGTTGCATTGATACCAATACATAATACATTTTATATTAAAATCCTTGTATCTACGGTCATGATGATTTCAGGCACTTCATTATAATGTGAATGAATATATTGAGCGTTTATGATTATAAATATAAGTCGACTGTTTAATTTAATTCTAATGTTATCTGAGGTACAAGGACTCTGAGGAGAATGTGCTATGCCTGGAGCACAAGAAAGATCATGCAAGTCCGACATCAACCAAATCTGTTAGCTGATTACATGCATCACAATAATGTAAGCAAACACTGAAACATAACTGATATCCTTATTTCTATTGATTTATTTTATTCTAAGAGATTTGAAAAAAAAAATGTCAAAGATACCAAGTGTGAAAGGTCCTTTTAGCATTAATGGTAACCTTATTTCATAATCATATTATCATAATTAAATTCCTTCTTGCTTTTACCTGTATTAATTGATTTGATTTTCACATTTTTAAAGTCAGCATGATTATTATGCATTGAGTGTGAACAGTTCATTTGACAATCACAAAAGATTAAATTGCTTCACATCTGATTCATGTGTATATATAAGAGTCCCTGAGGTTGTTACAGAGGTGTACATGTAGTAGTTGTACATAGTTCAGATTGTTGGAACACTAATGAGTTAAAGAAAATCCTGACGATAATCTCAACATCACTCACAATAGAGCACCAAATTCAGCATCGATGGACCCCTAGTAAACAAAAGGAGGGATCAGATGCCCGGGAGGAATAAGCATCCCCTGTTGGCTAGTCGCACCCGCCGTCGATGTACATGCACGAAAATAAAATATAAAATTTATGCATTACACTGTCCGAGGTTACATCTATATAGAAAGTGCTATGGCGACCATGTCAGGGAAAATATTCTAAACACTTACTGTCAAACCTCTCGCGCGGAACTTTTTTACGAGCTCCACACGGCAAAGGGCATAAGTGTGACACAAATGAGTTCAAGAAGATCCTGACGATTATCTCAACAGCACTTACAATAGAGCACCGAAGAAACGAAGAGATAGAGGGAACCTACCATATCAAGTTGATTAGTTATCATCCACAGAAGGCATGTCATTCACAAATGTTGTCTTTTGACACTTAACCAGAACAGATACTTCTCGATGTATTTTTTAAATGATTACATAAATTGTTATTTCTATTACAGAGGATGGAGTAAGAATTTTCTCAAGATTTGGTATTTTGAAAAAAACCCATTTACACGTTGACAATGGGGAAATATACAAAGTTGTGTTTGGATTTTTAGGCCTAAATTAAAAAAATTGTTTCCTCTCCCCCTGAGTCTATTTTTCCCAAGTGACCCGATAGGCAGGTTCCTTTTTTCATGCCCCCGTCATCGAATATTCGGGGGCATATAGTTTTTGTCCTCTCCGTCTGTCCGTTTGTCCGCAAAAACTTTTATCTTAGTCATAACTTTTGAATAGTAACGGATAGGGATTTCATATGTGTATTCCTTGTAACAAGACATTTCCGTGGATACTCAAATTTTTGACCTTGGAGTTTGACCTACTTTTGAAAAACATTAACCTTGGCCAGAACTTTTGAATGGTAAATGATGTGGCTTTGATACTTCACATGTATATTCATTGTTACAAGACCTTTCAATTGATACTCAGTTTTGACCTTGTGACCCTGGAGACTGACCTACTTTAAAAAAAATAAATCATCTGGGCTTTATCTCATGGACTAAAGAGGCTATAGCTTTGAAATTTCCATTGCAGAATGTTTATGACCAGACCTTTCCTTTGATATCATGAATTTTGACCTAGTGACTTTGACATACTTTTAAACTATAAGAGTAAGGGTTTTGGTATTTCACATATAGATTCCTAATGACTAGACCTTTCATTCGATATCGTTACTTTTGACATAGTGACATTGACCTTTGACCTACTTTTAAATTATAAGAGGTAGGATTTTGATATTTCAGTTGTAGAATCCTCATGACCAGACCTTTCATTTGATATCATGAGTTTTGATCACATGAAAATGACGTAATTTATTGATCTCTTTGCCAAAAGTAAAGGAGCTGTTAAGATAAGGCGTAGAATCTGCCCTGAAAAGTCGAAATTTCAAAATGCAAAAATTGAGAATCTTTTTCGGTAGAGATTTCAAGTAACTTGGTCCGCATATGAATCTGCTTTCAGATGGGATAATTTTTGAAAAATAAGACCGATATTTGGGTCAAAATAAGCGTTTGTTACACAGAAATCAATGGAAAACGGAAAAGTTTTATACAACATCGTCCCCCCCCTCGCTTTACAATGTCACTTTCACCAAAGGTGTTTATCAATAAAACACATTTTCTGGCCAAGTGGGGTTCTGAAGCGAGGGGGGAACAATGTCCCACAGGCGAAAAACGAAAAAAAGGGGGGATGGATGGCTATTTTCATGTTTGCCTCTAGAGCGTTTAAGTACGTTATATTGTCGTCTTTTTCTTTTTATATCACAGAACAATCTATTCAGAGTGTGTTCCGATCAAATATTTAACCGTTAGGAAGGAAATAAACGAGAAAGTTGTCTATTTCTACTCCGTGTGCATTTCGCGCCAGAAAGATACATAAATGGCTGAGAAGAACGAGATAAAACCGTTTTTCAGTTTCCGGATTGCAGAGTTTGCCGATTATATTGATATAATAACCTCAAAGTTAATTTTGCTTGTCCAATTTTGACATAAAACGGCAACAGAAGCTTAATAAACAAAAATGTTTAAAATAATGCATTTTTGTGCATTTTCGATCGATATTTAACGTTTTCCGTCATATGTACCCCTAACTCTTCAACCCGTAATTATAACATCTTTCACCAAATTTATTTAAATAAAATACCTACTAGGAATCTTATATTACTTTATATTTTTATCTTGACCAACTTTTATATAAATTGGAAGGACAGCGCACGAGAAATAATCGAGTGATTTCAGGGCTAAATCCGGCCCTAATCTTAACAGCTCCTTTGTTTCAAATAGCAGCACCTACAATCAAAACATTCCAGTTCTATAATTTACTTTCAAGGTAGGTTCTGATTGGTCGAAAATATATGTATACTAATATTTGACTAATCAGAGGTCATCCTGTTAACAGGAAGTGAATATGAGAGTTTACAGCTGCTAGGAAGATTATGGTGACTTCCCTTTTCTTTCTCTCTATACTCTATATGTTTAATTTTGTGCTCTATTGTGAGTGCTGTTGGGATTATCGTCAGGATCTTCTTTGACTCTAGTATATAAGTAAGGGTTATTCTACTGTCTCCGAGGGTGTAGCCTGAGGAGCAGTTGAATGACATATATGGATAATGACCATATCCCTGTATACAGCACAAAATCGATAATTCAAAAATCAGAAACCGAAGGCATACAAAATCAGGACAAAACAGGAACCAAAGCAAACAAACAAAACCTCCACCATATGAAAAGAAGCGAACTCCCGATATGGGAGTGAGACCAGGTGCCCAGGAAGAGTAAGCATCTCCTGCTTGCATGCAACACCCGTCGCTTCAATTCGGTAGAACTGTCACATCCGGTTACTTCAATTTTGGAAGATATAGAGTACAATCTTTGGTTGGATGGTTCAAATGGTCTATGACAGAATATCATCCACCATTCTTGAGAGTGGAATATCATACTAGTGTATGACGAGTTCCCCATATCGATCGTAGAACTTCCTCAGTGACGATGTTAGTCGGTCACAAACATATGCCTGACTGAGAAGCTTATCTGAAAGACGCCTAGCTCTCAGAACAAAATCCGTATATTTGGTACTTGCTCTGGCATAGCGTATCAACTGAGATATGAACACGCCATAAGCAGGCGATGAAGGGATGTTGCTACTCAGAAAAGGAAAGTTTGTAATGCTGAAATTGAAGTCGTCACGTTTGTCATAGAGTGAGGTGTTCATGTGACCATCAGTGTCATAGGACAACATTATGTCCAAATAGGATGCTGAATTATTTGTCTCTGTGCTTTCTTTGACTTCAAGCTCCGAAGGATAGATACTGCTCAGGTAATCCGCGAATTTTGGATTATTGATGGACAACACATCGTCTATGTATCTGTAAGTGAAGTTAAAGTCAGAAGCTAAGTATCTTTTCCCTTCAGAGACCAAGGATTGAATGAATTCAGCTTCGTACGAGTAAAGGAAAATGTCGGCAAGGAGTGGGGCACAATTGGTCCCCATTGGAATTCCGACAATTTGCTGGAAGACCTTTCCTCCAAACACCACAAAAATGTTGTCGATCAGAAAGTTTAACATCTGAATAATGTCTGTTTCAGTGTACTTATTTTCAGAATCGGACTTTTCTTTTACAAAGTAGGTTTTGTCATAGTTAACAACAATAAATTTGTATTTGCGATTACCGTTCTTACTTGTAAACGCATTACTTATAATTTTTGCGAGTCTTTCTTTCAATTTAGAATGTGGAATTGTAGTGTAAAGTGTCGAAAAATCAAATGCTTTGATCGAATGGACTCTACTAAAATGAGTGGATTTCAGATGTTCTAAAAGTTCCTTCGAATTCTTTAAAATCCACATCTGGTTGATACCACTGCGAGAATACACTGTCGAGCAATATTTTTGAAGCCCAGATTTGATTTCAGATAAAACTTTGGTGAGTAAGATCGATACAGATTTGGTAGAACATTTTGAGGAACCAGCGATGAAACGTTGTTTGTACTTGTTGCACAGCAATTGTTATGCCATCAAACAACCATCACCGTTGATTGGGTAATTATAGATCATTATTCCGACTAGGATAAAACTACTCATGGCCAGTAAACCGTGGAAATTGCATTGGTACTTGTGACTTTTGGGCTTCTTGTATTCTCTCCAACTGTTGTGTCAAATCATTAACCTTCTTGTGCAAATTTTCAGCCTTCCCCTTTGTCCCATTATGGTTCTTCGGCCTCTGCCTGTCTTGTTTATCTTGTCCATCTTTCTGGATTTGATCTGGTTTCTGCTGTACTCCCCTAATAGCTTTTCGCTCAGACCTGTTTTGCTTCTGATGGGTCTCCATGAAGTTAATGACTTCACTTACAGCATCATTAAGATTGTTTGGTTCCTTTGAAAAGAGAGGAAGGGGTGTCTCTATACAGCAATAATTATTACCACACACACATATACTAGTTTAATGCCTTTAAGGTAGATTAACTACACGAGTCAACTAGAACTGTGACTGTGAAGGAATTCTCTTAACTAAAAACTCTAATATGGCAACATAATATTTCTCCACCACATCAGAATAAAAGGCCAAACTCTGGTCATTGATAAAACAGGGGCAATCTCTGACCACAAGACACCATCTCTGTTATATACTGCTCAGGGGCTCAGTTTTTCCCAGTTACTCCAAATGAGTAAGATAAAACTCTTTGTAAAATAAACCCCCTTGTAAAATAAGTCTCCTTTAAAAATAAACCTCCTTTAATTTTTATAAATTATAACTGAACTCAAACTTACAGTAAATCTGTACAATAAATCTGTGCTCTGTGGCTATACTTCTCAAAACACGTCTACACTCATGAAATCAAAAGACCCTCTCTGACAACTTCTGTCTTCTAACTCTATAGCAACCCCAACTTCTCCAACAAAACCAACATGGGATGGACATTGCTTCTATACCAAATCTCTCAATAAACTTATATGAATCATATTATATGAAAATTCAAGTAAAAATAAAGCAGACAACTTAAAGTTTCTGAACATACAATAAATTTAATAATCAGAGTTAAAATTCATTAACATTGAATCGAGAAAATAAACTTCCAACATCGTATTTCCAACATTAGCCGGCTCCAACTAAAACGCGCAACTGACCAAGTCAAGCGCTTCACCGACTTTGGAAATATGTAAACAAAAGTTCCAACTTGTCAGCCGCTAAATCATGAAGCAGGTACTTTTAAACAATGAACAATGAAAGGTAACAATAATTAAATCTAAACAGCATTAAATACATTCATGAAAAAAGTTCATAGCTGTTATGTAAGCAAAACGATAAACACAGATATAAACTGTAGCTTACATTTCCTCTGATCGGATATAATAGACAGTAATATGAAAATTCGTAAATCCGACCAGTTACAGTTCTATAATTAATACATGAAACAAGAGACTGGTTTCACAATATGTTCGTGGGTGGGTATCTTGCACAACATACATTTTCAGAGAAAAAAACATCCATAAGATAATTTAGAAAAAAACTTAATCTCGATGAACAATCTTGAATACCCTGCAATTTCCCTACAGGGTAATATCATCATCATCATTTAGTAGTGATATTTGCTTATCTTTCCACCTCGGTTAAACAAGATTTTTTCCTTCCTGTTTCAAATTTTCTTTTTTCAATTCAGCAGTTATGTTGTTCATATGTTGTTGTTGTTTTGGGGGGTTTTTTTGCCTGACGGGAGGGTACCTTTGTGAAAAAGTTCCACAGGTAAAACAAAGTTTTTTATTACTTTGGCCTAACAGGGATAGCCAATCAGCTAATCTGCTTGCAGAGATATGTACTATAGCCCTTATCCCTTTAACACATCTCCCTCATTTCCTCGATATTTCTTCTCATTTGAGAAATGTACAGCCCTTGTTCTACCTTTAACATTCTGGCTGAGCAGTTACTTTTTTTAACCATGATAATGACTGCCCAGTTGCACATCTTTAGAAATGTTTTAATATCATAGTGATATATTATTTCTTTGAAAACCAGGCCCAGCATTTCTGCATGAAATTTGTTAATTAAGGCAATAACTGGACAAAGAGAGATTGTTCTCATGAGGAGGGTGAAGATAGATTTTCAAATTACACCTACTCTTTGTATTATAATCCATTTATGACAAACAAATTCGATTAAAAAGGAAAATGCTCATTACAATGGAAATATCTCATAGGTTGACCACAGTTATGTGACTGAAAAGGGTAAAAAGAGAATTTTGCAGTCGGATAGACTTGGATGTTCAGCAGCAATACGAATCAGATCCATTGTATCCTTTCCAAAATACAAGGTAAGTCTAATACTATACATACAGGCTGTTCCATAACATAGGATACTATTTCAATATTTTGTCACTTCTGTACTCGTCTTTTGTGTTTTTGCAACGGCGTCTTGTTGGAGATCTCCTCCCTTCTTTGTTATAAACAAATTAGACAAACATGAAATACATTCCTTAAATCAGGAGATTTATAATTTTACTGTGTAAAGTTTTATATGTTTTGTTATACAATTAAGCAAATAATAACCAAAAGATATGAATAAGGATTTACATAAAACAACGAAGGGACACTTGTCCTTTATCTCATATACAACACAAGTTATAAGACATCAACAATTTAGGGACACATCTTCTATAATTCATATAAAACTGTTATAGGACATCAACACTTTAAAGACACTTGTCCTTTATCTTATATACAACACCTGTTATAGGACACCAACGCTCATGGGACACTTGTCCTTTATCTTATGTACAACACCTGTTGTGGGACATCAACACTCTAAGGACTATTGCACTATATCTCAAATACAACACCTATTTTAGGACATCAACGCTCTAGGGACACTTGTCCAATATCTCATATACAACACCTGTTACAGGACATCAACGCTTTAGGGACACTTGTCCTATATCTCGTATACAACACCTGTTATAGGACATCAACGCTCTAGGGACACTTGTCCTATATCTCATATACAACACCTGTTACAGGACATCAACGCTCTAGGGACACTTGTCCTATATCTCATATACAACACCTCTTACAGGACACCAACGCTCTAGGGACACTTGTCCTATATCTCATATACAACACCTGTTACAGGACATCAACGCTCTAGGGAAACTTGTCCTATATCTCATATACAACACCTATTATAGGACATCAACGCTCTAGGGACACTTGTCCTATATCTCATATACAACACCTGTTATACGACATCAACGCTCTAGGGACACTTGTCCTATATCTCATATACAACACCTGTTACAGGACATCAACACTCTAGGGACACTTGTCCTATATCTCATATACAACACCTATTATAGGACATCAACGCTCTAGGGACACTTGTCCTATATCTCATATACAACACCTGTTATACGACATCAACGCTCTAGGGACGCTAGTCCTATATCTCATATACAACACCTGTTACAGGACATCAACGCTCTAGGGACACTTGTCCTATATCTCATATACAACACCTGTTACAGGACATCAACGCTCTAGGGACACTTGTCCTATATCTCATATACAACACCTGTTATACGACATCAACGCTCTAGGGACAACTGTCCTATATCTCATACACAACACCTTTTACATGACATCAACGCTCTAGGGACACTAGTCCGACTTGCAGACCTACGACGGTGATATCTGTTTTTTCGACGAAACAGTGGGTCCTGTAGCATCATATCCCACCCATCCTGCTACGTCTTTCGGTACACTTTTTCGACATAGTAACTTTCATACTTTTTTTGGCATATTACATTGTTTAGATTTAGGATTGAGGATTTAGGATGAGGGTTATGTACCTGAAACGTGCATGTCTGGTCCACGTTGCCAATTTATCTGTTCTAAAATGATGCTATTCAATTTGAAGACGTTTACATAATATCGTCGTAGGTGTGCAAGTCGGACTATAGGGACATTTGTCCTGTACCTCATATGGAAAAGTGTTAATTGCCGTCAACAAGGTAGACCGTGCAACAATATATGTATATCTGATAGGCCCTGTGATTTTGACCCAAAAAATCGGTCATATTTTGAATAAATTATCCCATCTGACAGCAGATTCATAAGTGGACAAAGTTATTTGTCGATTTAAAAAGTTTCAAAATTTTGACTTTTTCGAGAAAAAAGGTATCCGCCTGCTGCATCCCAAATGTGCCTCACAAACTGTCTGAGGCCACAATTAGGAGATTATGATGCGTGATGTAACGCGGCAAACATTTACCACAGATCGACGCATTATCCAATATTCCCTGAAGGGGGCTGATAGGTGCAATGATGGTTAATATTGTCACTGTTTCCAGCCACAAATCAGTTGAAAACTAAACTTCATTGGTGTTGTAATCGCCGTGTGCCAATTCATACACAGGGAGCAATCATTTCATGATGCATATTAATGATTAAAGGGAGAACTTATTAACATAATTATTACAAATATAGAGACTACTTACATTTTAACATTCATTCTTTATTTCCTCATAATGACATGAAAGTATGAACATGCATATCAAATATCAATAATTATGCAACGTGAAAGGAGAACAGAAAAAAAGAAGACATAATAAAGAGAAAAGGACGAATTTACAAAATATACATAGGAAATGTCAATTTGAATTTCAAAATTCACTGCAGTCTTAGTTCATATAAATTATTTGACGAGATGAATCTATGCATACAAATGTAGTTTGTGCTGGTAAACAGCAGCAACAGATTTTACATACGAGAAACATAAGTAAGGGAAATCATTTTCGTCTGCCAGTTGTGTCCAACATATATTCACATTTTTCCCAAGTAAAATATTGAAAAAAATCACAATCAGTAAGCCTTACTAAAAAAAGCGCATAATTCAACTGAAAAACTGTTCACATTGTCTATCCAGATTGTTTCCTTTAATTCTGATGTAGCCGTACAAATGGAAGTAATTTGTTCATACTCTACGCAATTAGAGTTGCGAATACAACATAAACCAAGTTCATTATCTTCTGGGAACAATCCATAATTTTGCAATATAATGGGCTAGTTTTAACATATTTGTGTCCATTGCAAAAGTCCATACTTTAGCTGGAACTATACTTTCATGAAGTTCGCGGAACCTTACAAAATTTGCATCAGATGACATGCGCAACTGCCAGTCTTCTTTTCTATGTGCGTTTATTGCATTTCATTTGATAGAAGAAGTATTGATGAATTAACGAATATCATGACGAATGAAATGTCAATAAGGACTATTTCTTGTGTTACAGAGACCAATCTTCAACATTTTATACGAATTTAATGAAATGACAATAGTTAGAAATGGATAAAAATATATGACAACAATGACCAAATAATTCTTATGGCGGCATTTTGCCAGGTAGAAGTGTGACAAGGGATTATTATGCCCTCAGCACTGTCAGACCTTTTAAAGAAAATCTCTTGTCGCGGATAGTTTCATGTATATTACAGTTCATATCAAACGAAATTCCAACAAGAAATTTCCCCATAATGTAATCTCTCTCAGAGCTGATATAGACCAATTGATATTTTAACCACCTTTTCCAATTTCTATAAATAGCTGTATACACTGGAAGCACATGTACGTCAAAAGTGTGTAAAAGGAACCACGTTTCATAACGATATATATAGAAATGAACAAGACGTTGGGCAAAGAAAGAGGATGTACAGCTCGACACCCTTTCCGAATGGATAAAATCAATCAGAGGGTTACTTTTATCTAGAATTAACCGATTAAAATTAACTGTGAACACCAGATTCGTGTCTATATTTAAAGACCCTGATGTTATCACAGAACTTACCTACCTCCAAGAACATTATGTCATCACACCAGCGGACAAAGCCTCAAATAATTACACATTTACTTGCAAAAAGTACTATTTCGACAGTCTAGTTAAAGAGTTGGGTTTAAATTCGACACCTGGAAATCCCACTTACACCCCAACAAACCTTTCTGCCTCTGAAATAATAGATAACCACAAATCAGCTCTTGCTTCCTTTGGCTTCGACACTACCAATTTAGATTTAGATTTACCATACTTATACTGCATACCTAAAATGCATAAGAATCCGTACAAACAACGTTTCATCGCTGGTTCCTCAAAATGTTCTACCAAATCTGTATCGATCTTACTCACCAAAGTTTTATCTGAAATCAAATCTGGGCTACAAAAATATTGTTCGACAGTATATTCTCGCAGTGGTATCAACCAGATGTGGATTTTAAAGAATTCGAAGGAACTTTTAGAACATCTGAAATCCACTCATTTTAGTAGAGTCCATTCGATCAAAGCCTTTGATTTTTCGACACTTTACACTACAATTCCACATTCTAAATTGAAAGAAAGACTCGCAAAAATTATAAGTAATGTGTTTACAAGTAAGAGCGGTAATCGCAAATACAAATTTATTGTTGTTAACTATGACAAAACCTACTTTGTAAAAGAAAAGTCAGATTCTGAAAATAAGTACACTGAAACAGACATTATTCAGATGTTAAACTTTCTGATCG